>JAKUCG020000182.1:600000-924706 GCA_022539655.2 Ceriodaphnia dubia
AATGGAATCCGAGATGTACGGGTACTCGTCGTCTTTGTTCACGCGTTCTTTTGTATACATGGCCAACAGCTTGAGAAACAAGGGAAACGCCAACCAGTTTCATCAACGCCCCCACAGTGTACAGTCAAGAAACTGAGAGTAAACTAAAGTGAACTATGGAGGACCTTACCGTAACCTTAGTTTCAAACGAAAACTTGTTATCCGGAACTGTAAGTGACGGTATGACCCTAACAGTGTTGTGTAATGGATACCGAGTGACCGCCACTATAGCTACGTCATGGGCTGTTTCGGCAATATCACCAGAAATACGGCAGTCTCTTGGTTTGCCGATTCGGCCATACAACCGTGGTATATTCGTGGAACCCGTGACTCGACGTCTGCTTTTTCCAAAAGGACTGACCAAAGCTTTTATCTCCCTAAACAAGAAATTCACCATGGGTGATCTACTGGTTTTATACATGGGACCTGACCTGTTATTAGGATGCGACTTTTTAAAAGCATTCCGTGTCGAAAT
This sequence comes from Ceriodaphnia dubia, assembly GCA_022539655.2. Lineage (NCBI taxonomy): Eukaryota > Metazoa > Arthropoda > Branchiopoda > Diplostraca > Daphniidae > Ceriodaphnia > Ceriodaphnia dubia. The sequence goes on from JAKUCG020000182.1 coordinate 600,515, forward strand.
CAAGATCGGTGGACGAAACATTTTTACCGAATTGGTTGAATCCGACGATGGAGATACCGAAGAAAACTCTTTGTCTCTGGCGGACTCCGGTCTCGTTCCCCGTAGTATCCCCCTCTCAGTCTCCCCCTCGTCCGTTATTTGCACTACACCAACTCCCGCTTGTAGCCCTAATCAAGCCACTGACTCGAGCGACACCGAGCCCCTTCTTGTGACTGGGCAAGCACCTTCGATTGATGAGCCATCCACAACGGAAGACAACACCGATTCCGGCGACGTTTGGGTCCCCAGCAGCGGAGACGAGGATTCCGAGAACTGAGTCAATCTATTTACTTATATGTTATGTACCCACGGTTATCTACTACTTATAATCGACATATAATCTAAGAATAATCGTCAACTACTTATAATAGACTTTACGTTTTGTTTGTTGTTACATAGCCCCAAGATTATATCCCCTTCCTTGGTTATCGTCCTTTGTCTTTTTTTACTTATTTTGCTACTACTTATAATAGAATTTACGTTTTGTTTGTTGTGACATAGCCCCCAAGATTATATCCCCTTTCTTGGTTATTGTCCCTTGTCTGTTATGCCTATCGATTTCTTTGTTAAACTCGATCGGGACGATCGAGAATAAGAAGGGGGATGTAACGAATAAGTTTGCAAAGGATAAGTCGGCATTCAGTTAGTAACAAAGGAGGTAGTAACTTAATCAGGTTATTGCTTCCTTTGATTAATTAAACTAGAGCGGAAACCCCGCTCTCCATCTAAAGTCATAACTTGACGGAAATCCTGCCGGAATTCCGACAGGTTAACTTTACCGGACGCTCAGATGGACGTGATCACCTTGAAAGATCACGTCCATCATCGTATAAAAGGAAGGTGATTTTCCATCAAGGGACAGTCTGTATTCCCCTCTTGTAGTGAACAGTAATACAAGAGAGTTATTTCCCCAGTACTGGCCTATTATTTCCCTGTTTGTTACACACATGTAACAAATAGCATGCAGGGTAACCTGGCCTCTACCTGGTAAGTCGAAATTCAAATTATCGTTCCTATTTGTTGTGACATAGCCCCCAAGATTATATCCCCTTTCTTGGTTATTGTCCCTTGTCTGTTATGCCTATCGATTTCTTTGTTAAACTCGATCGGGACGATCGAGAATAAGAAGGGGCTACAATGTAACAAACAGGGAAATAATAGGCCAGTACTGGGGAAATAACTCTCTTGTATTACTGTTCACTACAAGAGGGGAATACAGACTGTCCCTTGATGGAAAATCACCTTCCTTTTTACGATGATGGACGTGATCTTTCAATTCTCGATCACGTCCCGATCTGAGCGTAACAAAGAAATCGACCTGTCAGACAAGGGACAATAACCAAGAAAGGGGATTTAGATGGAGAGCGGGGTTTCCGCTCTAGTTTAATTAATCAAAGGAAGCAATAACCTGATTAAGTTACTACCTCCTTTGTTACTAACTGAATGCCGACTTATCCTTTGCAAACTTATTCGTTACATCCCGGGGGGTGCCGATTACTGTTCACTACAAGAGGGGAATACAGACTGTCCCTTGATGGAAAATCACCTTCCTTTTATACGATGATGGACGTGATCTTTCAAGGTGATCACGTCCATCTGAGCGTCCGGTAAAGTTAACCTGTCGGAATTCCGGCAGGATTTCCGTCAAGTTATGACTTTAGATGGAGAGCGGGGTTTCCGCTCTAGTTTAATTAATCAAAGGAAGCAATAACCTGATTAAGTTACTACCTCCTTTGTTACTAACTGAATGCCGACTTATCCTTTGCAAACTTATTCGTTACATCCCCCTTCTTATTCTCGATCGTCCCGATCGAGTTTAACAAAGAAATCGATAGGCATAACAGACAAGGGACAATAACCAAGAAAGGGGATATAATCTTGGGGGCTATGTCACAACAAACAAAACGTAAATTCTATTATAAGTAGTAGCAAAATAAGTAAAAAAAGACAAAGGACGATAACCAAGGAAGGGGATATAATCTTGGGGCTATGTAACAACAAACAAAACGTAAAGTCTATTATAAGTAGTTGACGATTATTCTTAGATTATATGTCGATTATAAGTAGTAGATAACCGTGGGTACATAACATATAAGTAAATAGATTGACTCAGTTCTCGGAATCCTCGTCTCCGCTGCTGGGGACCCAAACGTCGCCGGAATCGGTGTTGTCTTCCGTTGTGGATGGCTCATCAATCGAAGGTGCTTGCCCAGTCACAAGAAGGGGCTCGGTGTCGCTCGAGTCAGTGGCTTGATTAGGGCTACAAGCGGGAGTTGGTGTAGTGCAAATAACGGACGAGGGGGAGACTGAGAGGGGGATACTACGGGGAACGAGACCGGAGTCCGCCAGAGACAAAGAGTTTTCTTCGGTATCTCCATCGTCGGATTCAACCAATTCGGTAAAAATGTTTCGTCCACCGATCTTGATTTCGACACGGAATGCTTTTAAAAAGTCGCATCCTAATAACAGGTCAGGTCCCATGTATAAAACCAGTAGATCACCCATGGTGAATTTCTTGTTTAGGGAGATAAAAGCTTTGGTCAGTCCTTTTGGAAAAAGCAGACGTCGAGTCACGGGTTCCACGAATATACCACGGTTGTATGGCCGAATCGGCAAACCAAGAGACTGCCGTATTTCTGGTGATATTGCCGAAACAGCCCATGACGTAGCTATAGTGGCGGTCACTCGGTATCCATTACACAACACTGTTAGGGTCATACCGTCACTTACAGTTCCGGATAACAAGTTTTCGTTTGAAACTAAGGTTACGGTAAGGTCCTCCATAGTTCACTTTAGTTTACTCTCAGTTTCTTGACTGTACACTGTGGGGGCGTTGATGAAACTGGTTGGCGTTTCCCTTGTTTCTCAAGCTGTTGGCCATGTATACAAAAGAACGCGTGAACAAAGACGACGAGTACCCGTACATCTCGGATTCCATTTAGTCAGAGAAATAGGGTAATGGGGTAATAAAACGAACAATAATAAAAGGTTCCCCTCTAATATTTTGGTCCAGTTTCTCCCTTTTGGAAGCTGAACCGACTAAGACTAGAAAAAACCCGTGTTTCCGAACTAGATTTTTTTTTTGTTGACTCAGTCGGGGATTAACATTATAAATGTGTTAGTCGACATAGTTACTTTGCTAGTAAGCAAAGAGACAAGCATGGGGAAAGGACGATGTGGTAAGCGATGTTAGTGGTAAGCGATCTTTTTGTTTCAGAAAAGAATAATAGTTAGAAAGATAACTGCTGGAATAACATATAACGGCTGCGAACGTTTCTTGGGTAAACTTCAGAAATGTTATTTTTTGACAAGTGAAAATTGTTACACGTAGGTTAAGGCTAGAGTGTTAGACTGGACAGTTGATTCCGTCGGGTCGCTTAATTCGTTAATTTGCGGTTAAAACTTCATTCGCGTGATGTATCGTGTGTTCCGGTAGGATCATCAACAGGAATATTTCGACTTCTTCAGCGTCTTCTGCTTTCCATTCTATGACCGTGTCCATATCCGTTGATGGCTTTTTAGTGTTCTTTACTTCGTTGTAGTGGAAGCAGATTAGCCCGATAGCGGTTAGACCAACGAAGGCACCAAAGGCTAAACTTCCTATTAGCTCGTATGGGATCTGGTGGGTGTTTTCTTCCGTCGTTTCCGTTCCTTTTTTTGATGAGGCGCCGGGTACGCCATCTTGTATTCCATTACTTAAATCGGGTCCATTTCTCGTTTTCTCGAATTCCGTCTTCTCGATGAGAAAATCGGATTCCAGCTCCAGATTTGATGAAGTGGTCTTCTCGTTATCGAATTCCTTTCGGGTAGACTCGAGAGGTGCGAAGTACGAAGGGTTTCCAGAGATTTCCGGTCCAATTTTCAGAGACCGGTGGTATCTTTGGATCCATGGCGAGTCACAATCTTCTTCAATTGTAACGTCGGTCTCAATAATCCAGCCGGGATCTGGGGATTGTTCCTTCTCTTTTCCAGGAGAGAAAATTCTCGTTTCTCCCGCCATCGATATTTGAACAAGTGCCACTAAGCTCATTAGCAGTATGGGTAGTGTCAAGACGACACGCTGCTTTCGCTCCCTTAAAGGGTACCGGCGTTCTGAAGGTTCATCAATTTTTGAATCTGAAAGGCACTGATCCACGGATGGTGTGGCTTCCCCTGTACCGGCCTCATCCGGACAAAAACTCTCCGATTCGGGTTCCGAATCTACGGAAATTGACGATTGGCAAGGGGTCACTGGTTGTCTATCCTTTTCGATGCTAGATATTGAAAGATCTAATGGCGCCTCACTGGCTTCTTCTTCCATGTTGTCACCCACGTATTTTTTTATTCTTTCTACATGGACTACTTCTGTTCGAATTTTCTTTTCTCCAGGGGAGATTTTTATCAAATAATTTAAGGGGGTTGTCTGCATCAATACTTCATAGGGCCCATGCCAAGGATTCAAAAGCTTTTCTGCTTTCCCCACTTGCCTGGTTGGCCGATATATCAGTACCTGCTCTCCAGGGGCAAATTTCTCGGTGGGTCGTCTTTTCGCATCGTAGTAGGCTTTTTCCCTCGCCTGGAAAACGACGCACTTTTCTTCTACTTCTCGCCTTGCACGCTGAAGATTCTCGACGACACTACTTGCGTATTGATTTTTTCCTGCAAGGAACTCGTGCTGTCGGGTTCCTAGGTAGGCATCAATAGGCAAGGTCGCTTCTCGTCCATGCATTAAATAAAACGGAGTCCTCCCGGTTGTTTCCTGCCGACTGGTATTGTAGGCAAAAGTCACAAACGGTAGGATTTCGTCCCAATCCGAATGGTCCGCACTGACGTACATTGACAGCATGTCTGCCAAGGTGTGATTAATTCTTTCTACTTGCCCGTTCGCCTGAGGGTGGTAGGCTGTTGTCATCCTATGATTCGTTTCAAAGGCGGAAAGTACTTTTTTCGTCATTTCCGCGATAAAGCACTTTCCTTGATCCGTAGTAAGGAATCGAGGAGCACCGTGTCTTAGCACTATCTTCTGGACAAAGAATTCGGCTACAGGCTCGGCTTTACTGGTCGGAAGGGCCTCGGTTTCCGCCCACTTGGTGGCGTAATCGACGGCCACTATAATGTATTTATTTCCTAATTTTGAACAAGGAAAAGGTCCAAGGATATCCATTCCTACTCTTTCAAAAGGTCGCTCTACGTGACTGACTTCTAAGAATCCCGCAGGTCTTTTATAAACTCCTTTGCGGGCTTGGCAGGAATGGCACCGACGTACGTATGCGATGATGTCATCGGTCATCCCAACCCAATGGAATCGCTGACGGATCTTGGCGAGTGTCCGGGTTTGGCCCATGTGGCCAGCGGTGATGTCATCGTGGCATGCTTTGAGTATACTATCGCGCCAGTTCGAAGGTACACATAACCGAAAATTGGTTCCCGTATCGGCTCGGTTTACTCGATAGAGTAAACCGTCAATAAGGGCGTAGTTTTCCATGGCTTCCCTTTTCTTAAGGGTTTCAAAAATCTCTGGCCAACCTTTCTCTTGCTCTCGAATTAATTCTTTCTTTTGTTCGGGGTCTTCCTCCCTTCGAACGCTGAGGACCCAGGGGATTTCATCCAAGAGTTCTTCCGCCTTCCCTATCGGGTATCTTGACAGAGCATCCGCATCAGTATGTAACCTACCATTTTTATGCACAATGGAGAGGTCATATTCTTGCAGGACTAAGGCCCACCTCGCCAACCTTCCGGCAAGGTCTTTTTTTGTAAGTAGCCAACAAAGGGCATGGTGGTCGGTCACCACCTTGATAGGGCAGTCCCATGCAATGCCACGAAATTTCTTAACAGCCCATATTAGGGCCAGGCATTCTTTTTCCGAGATTGAATAGTTCAACTCGCAAGTGGTCATTAACCTACTGGCATAGGCCAAAGGTTTTTCCAACCCATCGATTCGTTGTAATAATACCGCACCTAAACCATATCCGCAAGCATCCGGATGTATTTCGAATGGTAGACTGTAATCAGGGTGGGCCAAGATCACTGCGTTGGTCAGGGCTGTCTTGAGATTCTCGAAGCTTTCTTGTTCCGGGGGCCCCAGGTGAACTGTTTTCCCTTCTTCGTGAGGTCAGTTAATGGTTTGGCAATTTGTGCGAACTTATCCACGAAGCGTCGATAGTATGAACATAACCCGACGAAACTACGTACAAATTTCACTTTTGCACTATCTTTGACATTTTCCGGAGGCTGGGGAAAATTCTTCACGGCTTCGATTTTTTCTGGGTCTGGATGCACGCCTTGTTGGTTTATTTTATGACCTAAAGCGCTTATTTCTTCTTTGGCGAACTGACATTTAGTTAGTTTTAGCTTTAGGTTGGCTCTTCTTAATGCCATTAATACACTGCGTAGGCGCTCTAGATGCTGCTCAATAGAATCCCCATATATAATTATGTCGTCTAGGTAGACTAAACAAATAGTCCACCGTAGACCCGCCAAAACTAGATCCATCATCCTTTGAAACGTTCCTGGAGCGGAACATAACCCAAAAGGCATGACTTCGAACTGGTAGAGCCCATCCGGCGTGATGAAAGCTGTTTTTGCCTTATCTTCTTTTTTCATCGGTATTTGCCAGTAACCATTTTCCAAATCGAGGGTGGAGAAATATTTCGCACCTTTCAAGCGGGTTAACGTGTCCTCAATACGGGGTAGAGGATAGACGTCTTTGGTCGTTATCGCATTTAGCTTTCGGTAATCTACGCAAAACCTCCATGTGCCATCTTTCTTTTTAACTAATACGACGGGGGAGGACCAAGGACTGGTCGATTGGGTGATTATTCCTTTATTCAGCATAATATTTACTTGCTCTTGTATTATTTCTCTCTCCTTCCATGCGCTGGGATAGGGTGCTTGGTGTATTGGTGGTTCACTCCCAGTTGGAATACCATGTTCAGCAGCTGAACATAGCCCGAGGTCGTCACTTTTTCCTGCGAAACAATCTTGGAAATCTTCCAACAGTCTCTGTATCTTTTGCTTGTCGATTTTCTTCAAGTTCGTGTTAATTTGGGTCTCAAAGTTTAGTTTCCCGCAATGCCCATGAACTCGTGGACTGCCGACCGTAACTTCTGGACCACTAAGACTTTCGATTGGAATAACTGGTCGATCAATCCGTTCCACATTTCCAAGGACAGTTCCCGGGTGAATGTAGGTATGATGTTCGGATAGGTTCAGCATTAGGACTCGTTTGATAGGGCCATCGCCTCTGATTAACACGTTTCCAGTCGACACTCCTTTGGTTTTTGTCAAGTGTGCCGATGGTTCTATCAGCCAATTGACATCATGATTGTTTGCTAGAGTAGGATCATCTTCAAATAATGTCGAACTAATCTCTACCGGAGCTAGGGATTTGGGAGGCAGTTCTTTCCCTCCAGAGTAACTAGTTTTTGTGGGGTGACTTCGAGGTTCTCTCTAGTAGACCGATCGGTAGTTCTCCGAGGAGGATCTTTGGCTTATCTTCGTCGTATTGGATTTCAAGCCTTTTGAACTGTCGAAGGAAATCGTTTCCAAGTAGCAAAGGAATTCCATCCATGTCTAACACGTAGACCTTTCCTTCTGCATGTTTTCCAGACAAAATAATCTTGATGTCGACTGCCCCCAGGAACGGGGCTTTCTGTCCGTTGACCATTATGACGGATGGGCCTTGCCAGTTCTGCATAGTAAGACCTAGGCGACGGAGCAGGGAAGGGGCGATTACCGACACCGCTGCGCCCGTGTCAATGACGGCAGTAATCTTGACGCCTTCGCAGTAGACTTCTTCAGTGATAAGATGCTTTAGATTAATAACGAGCAATGGCGCCGGATCAAGGTCAGTAACTGCCCCGGTATCGGAGCGCAGGACTCCTACGCTTGGGGCTCTTGATCGATCATCTTTCTTTTCGTCGGTTTGGTCTTTGTTTTTCGTGGGACACATCCTAGCTATGTGTCCAACTTTCCCACAAATGTAGCAGACGGGCTTGCCATCCTCACTGCGGTATTTTCTCTGGGTTCCAGGGGATCTTCCCCTGTTTTGACTCCTCAATTGGACTACTTCCAATTTTAAGTCCTGCAACGTTTGCATGATCATGTTTTTAAACTCTTCATCCTTCTGCTCCTTCTCCAACCTCGCTTGTTCCCTTCTTTCGGATGATGCCGATCGGAAATTAACTTTTTTATTTTCGGTTCCCAGTATCGCTACTGGTGCTGATCCTCTAGTATTTGCGAATTCTTCAGCTTCGGTATGGATTTTTACCTCCGCCAGAAAAGCGGCACAGTTTGGGGGTCTTTTGATCCAAATCTTTTCGGCAAGGGTGGGTTTAAGCCCTCGAAACAGATGCCCCAGCTTAATACTTTCTGGCATCGTGCCATCTACCGATCGGCACAGGTCCATTACGTCGTAGTAATAATCTGACGCGGGCTCTTCTTGCCCCTGACGTCTATTTCTTAACTTATTCTCCTGATAACGCCCATACCCTTCAGGCTGGAATTCCGTCAGGAATACGCTTCGTAAACCAGGGACCAATGGTGGTCCTAAGTTGTCCTCCCAATGCGCTGGAGCTTGAAGACATTTCAGCCACTTCTTGGCCGTCCCTTCGAGGTATACCCAAAAGTTATTTCTCAATTCTTCCGGACCCCAGCGGTTGTATCTTCCGGTATTTTCATACTCGCCGAGCCAATCCACGGCATCCTCGTCTACTTTTCCAAAGAAGGTGGGGGGTTCCTTGAACTTCTGATGGATCATTTCTTGATTCTGGATAGGTTCTTCTGTTAATTTCTCTTTGTCGGCAAGCGGCTGACTAGTGTCTTCGTTTTCCTCGGGACTGGATTCTTGGACGGAATTTTGGCTTGAATGCAGAATTTCTCTCAATTCTCTAATGGACCTGTGCCGATCGGTAGATGGCACGATGCCAGAAAGTATTAAGCTGGGGCATCTGTTTCGAGGGCTTAAACCCACCCTTGCCGAAAAGATTTGGATCAAAAGACCCCCAAACTGTGCCGCTTTTCTGGCGGAGGTAAAAATCCATACCGAAGCTGAAGAATTCGCAAATACTAGAGGATCAGCACCAGTAGCGATACTGGGAACCGAAAATAAAAAAGTTAATTTCCGATCGGCATCATCCGAAAGAAGGGAACAAGCGAGGTTGGAGAAGGAGCAGAAGGATGAAGAGTTTAAAAACATGATCATGCAAACGTTGCAGGACTTAAAATTGGAAGTAGTCCAATTGAGGAGTCAAAACAGGGGAAGATCCCCTGGAACCCAGAGAAAATACCGCAGTGAGGATGGCAAGCCCGTCTGCTACATTTGTGGGAAAGTTGGACACATAGCTAGGATGTGTCCCACGAAAAACAAAGACCAAACCGACGAAAAGAAAGATGATCGATCAAGAGCCCCAAGCGTAGGAGTCCTGCGCTCCGATACCGGGGCAGTTACTGACCTTGATCCGGCGCCATTGCTCGTTATTAATCTAAAGCATCTTATCACTGAAGAAGTCTACTGCGAAGGCGTCAAGATTACTGCCGTCATTGACACGGGCGCAGCGGTGTCGGTAATCGCCCCTTCCCTGCTCCGTCGCCTAGGTCTTACTATGCAGAACTGGCAAGGCCCATCCGTCATAATGGTCAACGGACAGAAAGCCCCGTTCCTGGGGGCAGTCGACATCAAGATTATTTTGTCTGGAAAACATGCAGAAGGAAAGGTCTACGTGTTAGACATGGATGGAATTCCTTTGCTACTTGGAAACGATTTCCTTCGACAGTTCAAAAGGCTTGAAATCCAATACGACGAAGATAAGCCAAAGATCCTCCTCGGAGAACTACCGATCGGTCTACTAGGAGAGAACCTCGAAGTCACCCCACAAAAACTAGTTACTCTGGAGGGAAAAGAACTGCCTCCCAAATCCCTAGCTCCGGTAGAGATTAGTTCGACATTATTTGAAGATGATCCTACTCTAGCAAACAATCATGATGTCAATTGGCTGATAGAACCATCGGCACACTTGACAAAAACCAAAGGAGTGTCGACTGGAAACGTGTTAATCAGAGGCGATGGCCCTATCAAACGAGTCCTAATGCTGAACCTATCCGAACATCATACCTACATTCACCCGGGAACTGTCCTTGGAAATGTGGAACGGATTGATCGACCAGTTATTCCAATCGAAAGTCTTAGTGGTCCAGAAGTTACGGTCGGCAGTCCACGAGTTCATGGGCATTGCGGGAAACTAAACTTTGAGACCCAAATTAACACGAACTTGAAGAAAATCGACAAGCAAAAGATACAGAGACTGTTGGAAGATTTCCAAGATTGTTTCGCAGGAAAAAGTGACGACCTCGGGCTATGTTCAGCTGCTGAACATGGTATTCCAACTGGGAGTGAACCACCAATACACCAAGCACCCTATCCCAGCGCATGGAAGGAGAGAGAAATAATACAAGAGCAAGTAAATATTATGCTGAATAAAGGAATAATCACCCAATCGACCAGTCCTTGGTCCTCCCCCGTCGTATTAGTTAAAAAGAAAGATGGCACATGGAGGTTTTGCGTAGATTACCGAAAGCTAAATGCGATAACGACCAAAGACGTCTATCCTCTACCCCGTATTGAGGACACGTTAACCCGCTTGAAAGGTGCGAAATATTTCTCCACCCTCGATTTGGAAAATGGTTACTGGCAAATACCGATGAAAAAAGAAGATAAGGCAAAAACAGCTTTCATCACGCCGGATGGGCTCTACCAGTTCGAAGTCATGCCTTTTGGGTTATGTTCCGCTCCAGGAACGTTTCAAAGGATGATGGATCTAGTTTTGGCGGGTCTACGGTGGACTATTTGTTTAGTCTACCTAGACGACATAATTATATATGGGGATTCTATTGAGCAGCATCTAGAGCGCCTACGCAGTGTATTAATGGCATTAAGAAGAGCCAACCTAAAGCTAAAACTAACTAAATGTCAGTTCGCCAAAGAAGAAATAAGCGCTTTAGGTCATAAAATAAACCAACAAGGCGTGCATCCAGACCCAGAAAAAATCGAAGCCGTGAAGAATTTTCCCCAGCCTCCGGAAAATGTCAAAGATAGTGCAAAAGTGAAATTTGTACGTAGTTTCGTCGGGTTATGTTCATACTATCGACGCTTCGTGGATAAGTTCGCACAAATTGCCAAACCATTAACTGACCTCACGAAGAAGGGAAAACAGTTCACCTGGGGCCCCCGGAACAAGAAAGCTTCGAGAATCTCAAGACAGCCCTGACCAACGCAGTGATCTTGGCCCACCCTGATTACAGTCTACCATTCGAAATACATCCGGATGCTTGCGGATATGGTTTAGGTGCGGTATTATTACAACGAATCGATGGGTTGGAAAAACCTTTGGCCTATGCCAGTAGGTTAATGGCCACTTGCGAGTTGAACTATTCAATCTCGGAAAAAGAATGCCTGGCCCTAATATGGGCTGTTAAGAAATTTCGTGGCATTGCATGGGACTGCCCTATCAAGGTGGTGACCGACCACCATGCCCTTTGTTGGCTACTTACAAAAAAAGACCTTGCCGGAAGGTTGGCGAGGTGGGCCTTAGTCCTGCAAGAATATGACCTCTCCATTGTGCATAAAAATGGTAGGTTACATACTGATGCGGATGCTCTGTCAAGATACCCGATAGGGAAGGCGGAAGAACTCTTGGATGAAATCCCCTGGGTCCTCAGCGTTCGAAGGGAGGAAGACCCCGAACAAAAGAAAGAATTAATTCGAGAGCAAGAGAAAGGTTGGCCAGAGATTTTTGAAACCCTTAAGAAAAGGGAAGCCATGGAAAACTACGCCCTTATTGACGGTTTACTCTATCGAGTAAACCGAGCCGATACGGGAACCAATTTTCGGTTATGTGTACCTTCGAACTGGCGCGATAGTATACTCAAAGCATGCCACGATGACATCACCGCTGGCCACATGGGCCAAACCCGGACACTCGCCAAGATCCGTCAGCGATTCCATTGGGTTGGGATGACCGATGACATCATCGCATACGTACGTCGGTGCCATTCCTGCCAAGCCCGCAAAGGAGTTTATAAAAGACCTGCGGGATTCTTAGAAGTCAGTCACGTAGAGCGACCTTTTGAAAGAGTAGGAATGGATATCCTTGGACCTTTTCCTTGTTCAAAATTAGGAAATAAATACATTATAGTGGCCGTCGATTACGCCACCAAGTGGGCGGAAACCGAGGCCCTTCCGACCAGTAAAGCCGAGCCTGTAGCCGAATTCTTTGTCCAGAAGATAGTGCTAAGACACGGTGCTCCTCGATTCCTTACTACGGATCAAGGAAAGTGCTTTATCGCGGAAATGACGAAAAAAGTACTTTCCGCCTTTGAAACGAATCATAGGATGACAACAGCCTACCACCCTCAGGCGAACGGGCAAGTAGAAAGAATTAATCACACCTTGGCAGACATGCTGTCAATGTACGTCAGTGCGGACCATTCGGATTGGGACGAAATCCTACCGTTTGTGACTTTTGCCTACAATACCAGTCGGCAGGAAACAACCGGGAGGACTCCGTTTTATTTAATGCATGGACGAGAAGCGACCTTGCCTATTGATGCCTACCTAGGAACCCGACAGCACGAGTTCCTTGCAGGAAAAAATCAATACGCAAGTAGTGTCGTCGAGAATCTTCAGCGTGCAAGGCGAGAAGTAGAAGAAAAGTGCGTCGTTTTCCAGGCGAGGGAAAAAGCCTACTACGATGCGAAAAGACGACCCACCGAGAAATTTGCCCCTGGAGAGCAGGTACTGATATATCGGCCAACCAGGCAAGTGGGGAAAGCAGAAAAGCTTTTGAATCCTTGGCATGGGCCCTATGAAGTATTGATGCAGACAACCCCCTTAAATTATTTGATAAAAATCTCCCCTGGAGAAAAGAAAATTCGAACAGAAGTAGTCCATGTAGAAAGAATAAAAAAATACGTGGGTGACAACATGGAAGAAGAAGCCAGTGAGGCGCCATTAGATCTTTCAATATCTAGCATCGAAAAGGATAGACAACCAGTGACCCCTTGCCAATCGTCAATTTCCGTAGATTCGGAACCCGAATCGGAGAGTTTTTGTCCGGATGAGGCCGGTACAGGGGAAGCCACACCATCCGTGGATCAGTGCCTTTCAGATTCAAAAATTGATGAACCTTCAGAACGCCGGTACCCTTTAAGGGAGCGAAAGCAGCGTGTCGTCTTGACACTACCCATACTGCTAATGAGCTTAGTGGCACTTGTTCAAATATCGATGGCGGGAGAAACGAGAATTTTCTCTCCTGGAAAAGAGAAGGAACAATCCCCAGATCCCGGCTGGATTATTGAGACCGACGTTACAATTGAAGAAGATTGTGACTCGCCATGGATCCAAAGATACCACCGGTCTCTGAAAATTGGACCGGAAATCTCTGGAAACCCTTCGTACTTCGCACCTCTCGAGTCTACCCGAAAGGAATTCGATAACGAGAAGACCACTTCATCAAATCTGGAGCTGGAATCCGATTTTCTCATCGAGAAGACGGAATTCGAGAAAACGAGAAATGGACCCGATTTAAGTAATGGAATACAAGATGGCGTACCCGGCGCCTCATCAAAAAAAGGAACGGAAACGACGGAAGAAAACACCCACCAGATCCCATACGAGCTAATAGGAAGTTTAGCCTTTGGTGCCTTCGTTGGTCTAACCGCTATCGGGCTAATCTGCTTCCACTACAACGAAGTAAAGAACACTAAAAAGCCATCAACGGATATGGACACGGTCATAGAATGGAAAGCAGAAGACGCTGAAGAAGTCGAAATATTCCTGTTGATGATCCTACCGGAACACACGATACATCACGCGAATGAAGTTTTAACCGCAAATTAACGAATTAAGCGACCCGACGGAATCAACTGTCCAGTCTAACACTCTAGCCTTAACCTACGTGTAACAATTTTCACTTGTCAAAAAATAACATTTCTGAAGTTTACCCAAGAAACGTTCGCAGCCGTTATATGTTATTCCAGCAGTTATCTTTCTAACTATTATTCTTTTCTGAAACAAAAAGATCGCTTACCACTAACATCGCTTACCACATCGTCCTTTCCCCATGCTTGTCTCTTTGCTTACTAGCAAAGTAACTATGTCGACTAACACATTTATAATGTTAATCCCCGACTGAGTCAACAAAAAAAAAATCTAGTTCGGAAACACGGGTTTTTTCTAGTCTTAGTCGGTTCAGCTTCCAAAAGGGAGAAACTGGACCAAAATATTAGAGGGGAACCTTTTATTATTGTTCGTTTTATTACCCCATTACCCTATTTCTCTGACTAAATGGAATCCGAGATGTACGGGTACTCGTCGTCTTTGTTCACGCGTTCTTTTGTATACATGGCCAACAGCTTGAGAAACAAGGGAAACGCCAACCAGTTTCATCAACGCCCCCACAGTGTACAGTCAAGAAACTGAGAGTAAACTAAAGTGAACTATGGAGGACCTTACCGTAACCTTAGTTTCAAACGAAAACTTGTTATCCGGAACTGTAAGTGACGGTATGACCCTAACAGTGTTGTGTAATGGATACCGAGTGACCGCCACTATAGCTACGTCATGGGCTGTTTCGGCAATATCACCAGAAATACGGCAGTCTCTTGGTTTGCCGATTCGGCCATACAACCGTGGTATATTCGTGGAACCCGTGACTCGACGTCTGCTTTTTCCAAAAGGACTGACCAAAGCTTTTATCTCCCTAAACAAGAAATTCACCATGGGTGATCTACTGGTTTTATACATGGGACCTGACCTGTTATTAGGATGCGACTTTTTAAAAGCATTCCGTGTCGAAATCAAGATCGGTGGACGAAACATTTTTACCGAATTGGTTGAATCCGACGATGGAGATACCGAAGAAAACTCTTTGTCTTTGGCGGACTCCGGTCTCGTTCCCCGTAGTATCCCCCTCTCAGTCTCCCCCTCGTCCGTTATTTGCACTACACCAACTCCCGCTTGTAGCCCTAATCAAGCCACTGACTCGAGCGACACCGAGCCCCTTCTTGTGACTGGGCAAGCACCTTCGATTGATGAGCCATCCACAACGGAAGACAACACCGATTCCGGCGACGTTTGGGTCCCCAGCAGCGGAGACGAGGATTCCGAGAACTGAGTCAATCTATTTACTTATATGTTATGTACCCACGGTTATCTACTACTTATAATCGACATATAATCTAAGAATAATCGTCAACTACTTATAATAGACTTTACGTTTTGTTTGTTGTTACATAGCCCCAAGATTATATCCCCTTCCTTGGTTATCGTCCTTTGTCTTTTTTTACTTATTTTGCTACTACTTATAATAGAATTTACGTTTTGTTTGTTGTGACATAGCCCCCAAGATTATATCCCCTTTCTTGGTTATTGTCCCTTGTCTGTTATGCCTATCGATTTCTTTGTTAAACTCGATCGGGACGATCGAGAATAAGAAGAGGGATGTAACGAATAAGTTTGCAAAGGATAAGTCGGCATTCAGTTAGTAACAAAGGAGGTAGTAACTTAATCAGGTTATTGCTTCCTTTGATTAATTAAACTAGAGCGGAAACCCCGCTCTCCATCTAAAGTCATAACTTGACGGAAATCCTGCCGGAATTCCGACAGGTTAACTTTACCGGACGCTCAGATGGACGTGATCACCTTGAAAGATCACGTCCATCATCGTATAAAAGGAAGGTGATTTTCCATCAAGGGACAGTCTGTATTCCCCTCTTGTAGTGAACAGTAATACAAGAGAGTTATTTCCCCAGTACTGGCCTATTATTTCCCTGTTTGTTACAATATCACTTCCTCAGTTGTGGCGTTTTCACGCCACAAGGTACCCCAAGAACCTAAGGCCCAATAAAACTTCCCAGTAAACTGCCCAATAAGCCTCATATATCAACTGGCCTTTTAAACGTTTTTTTTTTTGAATTCGATAACTTTGTAACAATATGATTTATGTGTTAAGCAACTTGCGTCGCGAGATTCGAATATGAAGTTAGGCATAATATAAATAGACAAGCAAAATGTAAATTGGCAGGTCATAAGGGAATTAAAGAATCAACAAATATAGTAAGTAAGTAAGCAGGTTTGGGCCTTTTACTTTTCAGTTGCCCCCAAACCTGCCTGCTTACTTACTTACTTACTATTTTTTCTGTCCTAACTTGCTCTTTTACCGTTAGATGGCAGGAAATTTAAACTGGAGCGCAAGTAGGCTACAGCAATGGAGCGCAAGTACAGCATTGTGGCCAGCGCCGAGTACAGCGCGAGTTTCCCGAAGGGCCTTTCTTTTTTCGATAGCGGAATATGCAAAAAATTATAAAATGCGTAATAGGCCGGGTGACTAGTTCAATTAAATGTTGGTTGAATTTTTTAATTTACGGAGCTCGTGGGTCGTCCGGTGGGCGGCTCCGCCACCCACCGGCCACCCCCCTCGCCCCCCCTGTTCTATGGGACCTATGGGTCTACCATTTATTAATAAGACATGAAGAAAAAAGGTAAATATATCAGACGTATCATCGACGTCGGAGTCTCAGAGACCAGGCAGCAGAATTTGTATGAATCGATATTGACATTTTTCGTTTTTTTTCAGAAATAAAACCTACGAATTATAGTTTGGTGCTAATTTACGATAAATTTCGTGATTTATCAAATAACTTGCAATTAAATACGAGAGAAACTTAATTAGTTATCAATGTTAGAATATTTGCCGTTCGCCATCTATCGGTAGAAAAACGAAAAAAAGCGTCGTTTACAAAAGTGCATAGAATCCCTTCGGGAAACTTAGAAAAAGACAGTATATATTGTATCTATGGTACCGTCTCTTTGGATAAACGGAATACATAGCAATGGTTGTTGTTTTATAGTAACCATCAACAAATATAGTAAGTAAGTAAGTAAGTAAGCAGGTTTGGACCTTTTATTTTTCAGTTACCCCCAAACCTGCCTGCTAACTTACTATTACTTACTATTTTTAACTTGTTTTTCTACCGTTAGATGGCAGGAAATTTTAAATGGAGCGCAAGTGCAGCAATTTGTACAACACGTAGATAAAACACAGTATATATAGTGTCCATGGTACCACGATATAAGATTGGGAGGTATCCAGGGTTTAATGTGCCTTCCCAGCAGAAAGCGGCAGTCGTCTGGTCGAATGTGGTGGTGGCGCTGCGAACAGTTTTCGGTAGGGATCTGACTGTGTTTTGCACGTCTGCTTATGGAGACGGCGTTTCTGCTCGGACTTTTTTCATTTTTTCTCTACTATTACAGGTAAATTTAGGGATTTGATTATGGTTTTTGAAAACTAGATGATCTAAGGTATCTTTTTTCATTAGTTTTACTGTGTATCAACTAGATTTAGTTGTTAAATATCGAGTGTGTTTCTGGCTGGATGCTACTTTCCCCGTAAAAGCCGGCGTAATTTAAACTTAATACGTTTTATAGTTCATCAAAGTGATTATTTTTTTACTTACAATTTTCTTAAAAGTTAAATTTAATTATACTTTGAGTGTTGATGTTAGAACTTTGTTTTCAGGTTTACTCGAGCCAAATGCCCAACATTTGTTGTGTCCCTTGTTGTGGGAGCATCGAAAGTGACCCAAAAAGAACCTTATTCTCTACACCAAAAGATGCAGTAACACGTGAGAAGTGGGAAAAGCATATTCCTAGAACAGGTCACTTGAAACCTAGTCACCGGGTGTGTGACTTGCACTTTGAAGAATGTGATGTAGTCAAAGGGGATTCTCATCTTATTAATGGGGAGAAAGTCTTTGTACCTCTTCGGTGGAAACTAAAGAAAGATGCTCTCCCTCGCATTTTCCCAAGTGAGTTAAGAAAAATTAATGATTTTCCATAAGCGTTTCTCAACGTGAATTTTTCATTACAGACTGCCCGAAATATCTCAACAAACCGTCAAAGAAACGGAACGCCCCGAGAGATCGAAGTCAAGCACCCAAGCGACCAAGAACAGAAGAAAGCTGTCAGTTTGACGAGACGGAAAATGATGAGAAAATTTCAGAACCTGGAGAAAACGCCGTAAACTTAAACTTGAAGGAGGTTCATCTACCCTGGGGTTGGTCTTGGGTCATCAACGATTACGTTCTAGATCATTTTTCTGAAAGCGAAAGTCTTTCCTGTTCTGAAACTATTAGAACTCGAGATGGAAAGTTTCATTCGAGGCGGAGTGTTGACATCAATCTGGCAAGCGGAGCAATCCGGTACTTTCTGTACGGTGTTCTCCTGTCCACCCTCTCACCCGTACTCAAGACATTTGCGTCAACGGCAGAGCACCTTACAGAAACACTGAATTCTTTCAGTCACTCTAAACTTTGTCCTGGATTCCCCGTATCTCTCTTTTCCTCTTTGTCGATCGCCTCGTCCCTACTCGGGTACCAAGACGGACAAGTTTTCCGATCAGCAAAGTGTTCTGGTTTTTCAAGCGACGCTTCACCCTGCACTAGCTGTAGACAACTCAAATATGCTTTGAAAAGAAGAAAAACCAAACAGGACAAAAAACGTAACAAGAAAAATCATAAGAATTATATCGGTTCTTCTCTGAAAGCAAGAATTATTGCCAGAAAACTGGAAGCTGCGAAAAAGAGGATACGTAGACGAGACAACAAAATAAAAGTTCGAATTAACTGGTTTTCAGATCTCTTAATGACGTTTAGTATTATTAACTAATTTTTTATTTCTTAGGACCTCAAGGCAAAAGTGAAGAAGTGGATGGGAAGAGTGGCCACAGCCAACAAAAAGTCAGTTGAGGCAGAAATAGCAAAACTGGATCCCAAGGTATCGGCTTTATTTTCGATTTTTTTTTTTTTTGGTAGTTTGATAAGTTACCTGATAACTTTAAACTTTAATGGTTTATTTTGACATCTCTAAAACAGATTATGCGGCTATCCTCTTCATTTCTCTATTCTCCTTTATATCTTATTTCAAGATGGGATCTATTCTTATACCCTGTTCGCGATCAATTTTCTTTTCTTAATGTATGGCCGGTTCGCACGGGTTTTTGTATGCCCGGTTTGCCTTTATTTTCCATTGCCCGTTCGCGCTTATTTCGTTGTACGGTGGGCTCGATTCATCTCTGGTTCGATTATTTAATGCCAGGTTTGAGATTATTTAGAATGCCGGTTCTCTTTTATCCCGTTACCAATATTTTAAGCGTTACCGCGCTTATTACTTATTTGTCTATGGTCTGGAACTCATTTCTTTTTTTATTAAAAATAAAAAGATTCTTGGCTATCCTCTTTTGTATTCTTTAATCTCCATTGATGGTCTGAAAAAAAAAACAACGAAGTATTCTTCTTTTCTTCTATTCGGTTACCGCTTTTTTCCGGCCCGGATTGTGAATTCAAAACCAATGTTGACTCATTAGTTTAAATGTTTACGTTTTATGATATGAACAAACGTTAATTAAGATTTTATGACGGGCGATTATTTTGGATTCATTTAGCTGGTTAACAAGGTAAGCTAAAAAATTTTTTTACATCCTGTTTCAATAGGAGCAGTTGACGGTCAGAACAATATTCAGAAACTCCTCGGCTGCCAAGAAAAGTAAGTACGGAAGGCGGTATGACGCTGAATGGCTTTTAGAGTGCGTTCTGCTGCGAATAAAAAGCCGGACCACATATGAACACCTTAGATCGAGAAAGATCTTGTCTCTGCCACACCCAGAAACGCTTCAGAACTTAATTAGTTCTTATCCATGCACTTTTGGCTTCAATGAATTCGCCCTTGAATCTATACAACGAATTTTTGCCGGCAAGAGCTTGGGTGACCGCTTGGGGTCGTTAATGTTTGACGAAATAACACTTGAAGAAAATCTTGATTTCAATGGGCAAAAGCTATGTATTGATGGCTACGTCGACTATGGAAAAGAAACAATCGACGTCGATGAAGAGCACCCGAAACTTGCTGATCACGCTCTAGTTTTTGTATTTAAACCTTACAAAGCTAGTTGGATTCAACCAATTGGGGTATTTGCTACAAGTGGAGCAGCCTCTGGTGAAGATTTGAAACAATTGGTAGACAAAGCGTTGACGATACTCGAACAACGTGGTGCCCGTGTAACTAACATCGTATGTGACGGAGCCCAAACAAACAGAGCTTTTTGGAAAAAATGTATGATATCAGGGAAAACTGAGAACCTTAAACACTACATGTCTCATCCGTTGGTAGAAGAAGCTAAAGTATATTTTCTTTCCGATGTCCCGCATTTATTCAAATGTGTGCGTAATTACATATGGAATCGAAAAGTTGTTCAGGTACTATAGCCTATTACTAAATCCTTTTCTAAATCCTTTCTCATCTTTGATTCTTGCTGGGATTTTAAATAAATTGATTAGTTTTCTGGCCGCGAAGTTAAATACAGCCACTATGAATTGTTGTACAAAACAGAAAAAGAAGAGCACCTACAAATTTGTCCCAAGTTAAAAAACGTCCACCTTTATCCTTCAAGCTTTCAGCGCATGATTGTTTGCTACGCTGTTCAGGTAAGTGTGTTCAAATGTTGACGGGGTTGATGTGGGTTAACTAGATATACCACTATCGCCTTCTTTATAGATGTTTTCAAGATCTGTAGAGGCTGGTTTTGATTTCTTCCTAAACAAATCATCAAAGGAGCACAAAGAATTGTTTGCCGACTCAATACACACCCGTGAGTTGACTCGCAAACTTAACGATGTGTTTGATGTGTTAAATGGACGTCATCTCAAGGAATCAATAAATCAACTCAACTGGAAACTGAAGCGCGAGGTAATTTACTTAATCTTACAACCAATTCGTCATAAGTGCGAAAAGATTAAAGATAAAAGTAAACATCGCTCAAATTTCAAATCTGAATCTCTAGATTCTTGAGAATTTTTTATTAATTCTCGATGAGACCGAACGGATCTTTAAACTCGATGAATCGGCTATTCCGTTTATGTCTGCTACTACCCTTCAAGGCTTTCGGGTCACTATAAGAAGTGTAATTGACATTACGAACTACCTTCCAATGTCCATCAATACAAATTTGTATTAACAGGAAAGTTGAACCAAGACTCAATCGAGGTAAAATTTGAGTCAACAATATTAGTAGGAATCAAGTGGTTAAAATATGTTGGGTCTTTTCATAGCGCTTCTTTGGAATCATCAGAAAAGCCGGTGGAAATCAAGAACAACCTACAGCAAAATCTTTCCTTCAACTTTTTCGCATGCTTTCGGTGTATTATCCAACAAAAGAAGTTTTGAATGGTAATAACGTTGATAATCAAGATCAGCCGTACATCCTTACAAGTTACAAAACCTGCATGAAAATCCGGAGTAAAGAAATCAAAGAAGAGGCGGCTGCATTGCGAGAAAAAATGAAGAATAAGTTGCTCGATGGATTGACATATACATTCATCAAAGAAACCGAGACTCAATCGCAAGAAAGGAAGACAGTGTCGTCTAATGTTCTCTACTATCTCTGTGGATATTTACTTCATTCAAAGCGCGCTCTTTTTCAAGAAAAGTGCCCTGCCAAGACTAAGCTTAAAGACAGAAAGTACTGCGAAGAGTGTCTGAAGACGGTAAAAGCCCAACCAGGAGACCTGCCGATTGATTTCGGTGCTGACGGCCTTCTTCAGTGTAAAAATAGAGGGGGTCTTACATACGTTACTCCTGCTATGCTCTCGTGTTTTCAAGCAGTTGAAGACGTCGTTAAAAATCATTTTGAGCAACAATACTTTTTTGCTATAAAGGACTCGTTTGAAATTATAATGGACGCAATTTCAGAACTAACACTGCCAATGATTTGTTGCGACGTCCACAGGCACGAGAGAGTGCCAGAAATGATTTTTTCGTATGTCCGGATTCGCTACTACTTTGAAACTAAAAGAAGAAAAGCCTTATACACAGAAGCGAAGAGCAAGAAACAAAAACAAAACCGCAAATTGTCCAAATTGCCGGTCAAAATTTCAGCGCCGTCATTGGTTTGTGATTCAGCCCTCGCACCCTCTGCATCTAAAGAATTGCCTGTGAAAAACCCAGCACCGTCTCTAGTTTCTGATTCCTCCATTGAACCCGCTGCATCTACAGCAAACTCCAATGAAATTCCAGAAATTCAACCAGTGGTTAACCCTCTGCCAAAGGAAAATTCTCGCGTGTCAGCGCCTATTTTGGGCAAAAAAACGGTGAAGGGACGTACAACAAAACCCAAAAAAGCTATTCAAATAGCAGCTAGTCCGAGTCAATCAATTTCCGATTCATCCCTTGCAACCACTGCATCTACAGCAAACTCCAATGAAATTCCAGAAATTCAACCAGTGGTTAACCCTCTGCCAAAGGATAATTCTCGCGTGTCAGCCCCTGTTTTGGGCAAAAAAACGGTGAAGGGACGTACAACAAAACCCAAAAAAGCTATTCAAATAGCAGCTAGTCCGAGTCAATCAATTTCCGATTCATCCCTTGCAACCACTGCATCTACAGCAAACTCAAATGAAATTACAGAAATTCAACCAGTGGTTGAATGCCCCCTGCCTAAGAAAAATTCTCGAGTGTCAGTCCCTGTTTCGGGCAAAGAAACGGTGAAGGAACGTAAAACAAAACCCAAAAGAGCTATTCAAGTTACAGCTAGTCTATGTCAACCAGTACCTGAAACACTAAAAGTGTTGAGTGATATAACAAACACTCGGCCAATGAAAACCTATCAAAGGAAAGTATTGCCAAAATAAAAGTTATCTCAGTTTATTAAAGTAAAAAATGTTTACATAATCTAAATTGATAAATTCGAATTAAATATATATATAAATGTTTGGAAAATAAACTTGGAAAAGTGTCTGGTATCGAGTTGTTTATCCACAAGAGTTGGTCGGTCCACCTATAACTGCACAGGTCTCAGCATACCTGTAAGGAAATAACAGATTGTTATATCCAATATTTTTTAGACAAGGTAAAGTTTCCATTAATGTAAGAAAATAAGGGGAAAGTAGTTGAAAATTGTCATTGTTGGGCGTAATTTGGAAAGGAAGACGGGAAGTATGTGGGTTTTGTCTTCTGAATAAAGTTCACAAAGATGTTACCGTACAAAAACTATATCAGAAACATGCCTTGTATCACAGAGTTAAAAGAAAATATTAATAAAGAACCATTACTCACCTTTTTAGTGAAGAAAATTCCAATTTAGTTGGAATCGAAACGACGTCTCCATAAGCAGACGTGCAAAACACAGGCAGATTCCTACCGAAAACTGTTCGCAGCGCCACCACCAAATTCGACCAGACGACTGCCGCTTTCTGAATACACACCCTGGATACCTCCCAATCTTATATCGTGATGGTACCGTCTCTTTGGATAACAACTGCCATCTAGCGGAGGAGCTAAGAAGTCGGTAAGTAAAAATCTCATTTTGTGGGCTTTTTGGTTCATTTTACAAAGACCACTAAGCCCTGTGCTTAGTGGTAGTAGGCTTTCAACGGGTAGGCTTAACGATCAGACTCCATCCTTTGACTTCCATTCCGTGGCCTTTGCCTAGTTCTATTAAGAGTATAAGCTACTTTTTCACTACAGTAAATTTAGGGAAGGCTTTAATGTTTACAGAAAGTTTTCTCAAATAATGGTGGTCTTCATCCAATATAACGCAAGACGCGATTGCGCAAATGAATAAATATAAGAAGAAGTTCATACGTTATACGTTACAGAAAATCAAACTCACGGGGGAGCGAGCGGGGGGCGGGGAGCGGAGCCCCCCACCCCACGACCCGTGAGATGCCCCGTGAGTTTGATTTTATATTAGATGTATATTACTTCAAGATTGATAGGTTTATTCCGTTTCTAATTAAGTGTTTTAATTAACATAAAGAGCATTTTAGTACATGTTCTAATTATAAATGGTATATGTCAGATTATAAATGGGAGGGGGACTCATCCACAACCCGCGAGATCCCCGTATCAATTCATTAATTGTGTCATTTAAAAAATTATCCTCTATTCTATCCCTATCCCTATTATCTGAATTTCCTTGTATGCGAATCTAGATCGATAGCTTGAATAGCCTACCGAACTTCCGTGCGCTCAATTTGCGCTGTAATGCTGAGTGCGTATGCAACACAACAAGAACACCATCGGCTCTATTTTACTTACTACTATGGCGACTATATGATAATCATATAATAACTGATAAGTTAGATCCCTTCGGGGTCCTCCCAGCGAGCGACAGAAGTCGGCGCTGGTAACAGTATTACAACACAGAACTACTACGTAGTGTTAAAAATCGCCGCTAGAGGGCACTAATAATCGAATGAAAAACAAAACAAAGATGACGTATTATTTTACGAAAATGCAGAAAAACGTAAAAACGGAAAGAACATACTAAATATATTGAGGAGATAAGTGATATAATAATAATTAAGTTTCCGAAAAATTTTGTTTTCCACTAAAAATTATGTAATAGTTCATACGTATTTTACAATGGCTGTAGGCCATAACTATAAAGCTTACAAAACATATTTTGTTCCAATAAATGTCACAAAGGGCTGGCGTGTAAGCGCGATTTCATAGTTAATAGGGCTAAAAGTCATAGTGTAATGCGTATGAATAAAACGTAATTTTCAAGCAAAACTATTTTTCCGAAAATTCTTATACCAAAATCTCATTTTTCTCCTCAATATATTTAATATGTTCTTTCCGTTTTGAGTTTTTTTCGGCATTATTGTAAAAAGATACATTATTTACTTGGTTTTTGTTGTTGTCCGTGACATTTGCTAATTCTGAAATCTTTTAAAACACGAGGGGTTGGCAACTCGGCCGCCAGGTGTACGAGACGCCAGAAGGTCTATGGTCGTTAAGCCCACCAGCCGAAAGCCTACTACCACGAAGCCCAGTGCTTAGTGGTATTCTTGCTTTAGGACCACTAAGCCCACAATTATGATTTGAAATACGTGAAACAAAAATTCCCTTACAGATATGCGACGCAGTAATAATCAGATGGGAAATAAAAATGTCTTCTTTCTTTTGTTTTTGTCTACATATTTAATAATGCAATGAAATATAATTCTTTTTAAATTCGGACAAGAACAGTTGCTGCTGTTCACCACGCAGTAGTAATCTACGACGATAGATGGCGACGCTTATTTGATCTTAACTTTTAATATCGTTCACTTTAAATACTAGTTATCATTTTGTTCATTCACTCAACATGTGATCGATGTATACAAATCAAATATACGTATATGTATGCAAATTCAAATATTATGAAAATATCTATGCGAAGCAATTTTTTATGAAATAAAATTATTGCGAGTCACAAGGCGCTCTTGAATTTATATACAGAAATCAAGCCACGTCTCAATTTAATATTGGTATAGTAGTATAAAAAAGACATTTCAATTAAATTATTACGCCAGTATCAACTGGTCGAATGGTTTTTAAAAATTGGCGCCAGAATCTTTAAAATTGACGCCAGAATCTTCAAAAATGACGCCAGAATCAGGATCCGATTCTGGCGGGAGTCTGGTCGTTAAGCCCACCCGTTGAAAGCCTACTACCACTAAGCACGGGGCTTAGTGGTCTTTGTAAAATGAACCAAAAAGCCCACCAAATTAGATTTTTACTTACCAGATTCTTAGCTCCTCCGCTAGATGGCAGTAGTTATCCGAAGAGAGAAGAGACAGTACCATAGATACAATATATACTGTTTATTTCTAAGTGCTGTACTTGCGCTCCATTGCTGTACTCGCGCTCCATTTCTAATCTTGCGCTCCATTTAAAACACCCTGCCACCTAACGGTAGAAAAACAAGTTAAAAATAGTAAGTAAGTAAGTAAGTAGGCAGGTTTGGGGGAAACTGAAAAATAAAAGGTCCAAACCTACTTACTTACTTACTATATGTGTTGATGGTTACTATAAACAAACAACCATTGGTATGTATTCTGTTAATTCAAAGACGGTATCTAGATACAATATATACTGTCTTTTTCTAAGTGCTGTACTTGCGCTCCATTGCTGTACTTGCGCTCCATTTAAAATGTCCTGCCATCTAACGGTAGAAAAATAAGTTTAAAAAAGTAAGTAAGTAAGTAAGCAGGCAGTTTTGGGGGTAACTGAAAAATAAAAGGTCCAAACCTGCTTACTTACTTACTTACTTACTATATTTGTTGATGGTTACTATAAACAAACAACCATTGCCATATATTCCGTTTATCCAAAGACGGCACCATAGATACAAAGTATAGATGGTTTTTTTACCGTTTTGTATGACCAGGGGGATGAAAACTGCTGCGGTGTTTCCACACACCACAGCGGCGCCACCAGTAGCCATTTTCATTGGGCTTCAGCATAGTATGCTGAGTTTCGTTTCCGTGAGTTCGTATCTGTGAGGAGAGAGACTGACAAGATTTTTAGCACAGTTGTAGTTTGGGGGAGGGACGCTACATACATAAGATTCACATGGGTGGAATCCGTGCACAAAAACATGGACCTCATCGAGGTTTCCGGACAGACAATTATCAACGCAGTTAAAACTGTACCACACACAGTTCACACCAACATTCTTTTCCTCCAAGGTTCCCATTCCCATATTAGGTGACTCCGTTCTTTTTTAGAACCACTCAGAAGAGATAACGAAATGACGCGGTCAAGCAAACATTTTTTATTTAACTCTCCAACACTGTCGGAGGATGATTTGAACATACACCGGTCACCAGTTGGAATTTTTCTGCGCTCTACCGTTTTTACAATTAGATTTTTTTGTTCCTGAAAAGAAATCGAGTGTCGTACACGAAACTGGCGATCGTTACTTAATCGCCTAACATTTTGTTCCAACATCCAAACTATCGAACTTTTTTATCTAAGGTGTAGACACCTAAAGCATTTTCATTAAAACTTCAATCAAAAGTCAAGTTCAAACGAGGCCTCATGTCGATGGCGTAAGCTCGTATATTATCTCTATTGTTGTCGGCCGTTGGCGTTTCCCTTTCAGACCGAAGCGGCGAAGCTGGTGCCCCTAGCGGTCACAATTTGCCACGTACACTATTTGGCTAACGACACAAATGCAAAACTTGAATTCATTTAACTTTAAAAAATTTCATAAAATAATGAAGAGAAAATTTCATGAACTTAATCTGTAGGCCTAGTTTCATTTTTTATCGACAATTGGAAAATACTAATTTTGACTTGAAAGATTCTGATTCTTGAATCTTTTTTGGATTCTGGCGTTATTTTAAATGATTCTTGATTCTGATTCGGGACTCTAGAATCGATTCTCGGGCAAGTGTACGAGATTCTTTTGAGTTGCCAACCCCTCGTTAAAACATGCTTGATAACTCAGTTGTTTCGTGTAGCCTAAACCTGCTGAAAATTTTATTCTTTATTGGAAACTAGATTTTTCTGAGCATCATTTGATCTGCCTTAGGACTTGGAAAGTGCGCGTTGTTAATTTAATGGAATGAGGAGGGTGGGTCTCTTCGACACAAGGACCCCGGAGGGACATATAATCCCCCGACATGATCCCCCGACGCAAGGACCCCAATTTGAAATTGCCACTAAAATGGAATGGACATATGATCCCCCGTACATAAGGTCCCCCGACAGAAGACCCCTTGTTTAAAATTTCCGCTGACGAGCGTGGACGTCTTCTTCTGCCTTGGACCAAAGGTGGAACATTGTCCTCTTGCACAGAAGCAGCAGATGGTTCCTGTATTGGAACTGGTGCAACAATCACCTGTTGGGCAATTGAGATAACGGGATCATCCTGTTGCGTTGGTAGTGAAGCGACGTTAATCGGTTCTTGCGCCGGGATAGCAGGGTCATTTGGTTGGACTTCTAATCCTGGAAGGTTAACTTGGACAATTCGCCGCCTTGTGGTTACTCGACGACGACGTTCCTTAAAAGAAATGCAATTAATTATTGATATTTGTTGTTAAACGACCATAAAAAGTAGATGACTATTCTACTTACTGCACGAGGGATAGGGTTGTAAAACCTGGTCGCTTGTTCGCAGAAAGAAAATAGCTGAATGGAACCAGAATCGAAACGTTCAGTAAGGTTCTTTATGTCTTCATCCCGTTGAACCCAACGAATCGGTCTTGGCCGGCCAATAGCCATTTCATTTTGGGCAGCACGGAAATCCCTTCTACAGCTTTCTTCGTCTTTTTGAAGGCATTCTATATAAAGAATAAAGGGACCTTCTGTCGGAGGACCTTGCGTACGGGGGATCTTATGTTCTTTCCATTTCAGTGGCAATTTCAAATTGGGGTCCTTGCTGCGTCGGGGGTTCTGTGTACTGGGGACCTTATGTACAGGGGACCTTATGTCAAAAACCCCGGGGTTCTTGTGTCGATGGGACCCACCGTCGCATTCCCTAATGTCATCACTTAGCGGTGACAATTTTTCTCTGTCGGACGTTAAGTCGATAACATCGACAGTATATATCATCTCCGAATTTGCGTGCTCGTCCATAACGTTGAATCTAAAACACGCAATTGCTAAGGAATGTAAGTCATAAGGAAATAAATGCATTCTTTTCATGAAAATTTCACAGCTGTGTAAAACAACACAAGCGTAAGCAAAACACAGATGCTGCACAGCAGCGGCTGTTTACTTTATATACACACTTTAAAAAGGCCAGGGGTACTTTCTGTTAGAATAATATATGTTCTATCTACGAACTGCTTTTTAGGCCAACTAATTTTCTCATCCCCTAATCTTAATGACAAGTACTATGGCGTCTGCTACCACGCTACTGAATCCTTCTTAGCCTTAACTTTACTTATATTACTTACCTCCAAACTAAGGTAAATCAATCTTCTCTACTAACAAATAATCATACAAGCACTCGACCGTAAGTGAGTAAACGCTCCATTGAGAAAAATGACAACTGAGACGGCCTGAGCGTATTCATTCAAACCTAAGACTTTCACGTTTTTTGTTACTTAATCTTTTCATAAATAACATACTTAAATTCAGTTGGTTACACAACCTAACTTAACTTCACCATAAAAAAATCGTAAAACAAGAATGAAATTACGTTACAAATATGTGGAATTTAAGCTTTTGCGCTATCCCTAATGTCAATTTTATGAAATAATGTAGCGAATTTTATTTAGTAAAGTAAAAAAGTAAAAAACAAATTTCGTAAAAGTAAAAACAATTTTAGGGATTTATACCGTTACCTATTGTGTACTATCACCCCACAGACGACATATTTTAACTTCGATAAGTATGAATTGCTTATTTTGACTTAGAATAAATGAGAATCATAACGTCGATAAGAATTGTGTGTTTAACTGTTTTAGTAACTGGGATCTAGGAACTTTATCGAAATTCATTTTTTCGAAATTTTTCAACAATGTTATATTTTGTGAGATTTTTAAAAGATTAAATACAAGTTTCAAACCCGTTGAATGCCGGATATTCACAATAATAAATATTCGAAGTTTGGCTATTGTGATGCAAATGTGTGCTACGAACGGGTTTTCAATAATGCAGTTGATGTAGATGAAATAATAAATGTTCACAATACTTTTTTGAATAAAGATAAATGTGTGTTTGTCCCGGATATTTCAAGTGCTTCAACTAGTCGTTAAGTAGGGAGGTAGGACGTAGAAGATGTGTGATGTAGAAGTGCGAAATTCTGACTAGAAGCTAGTAGGCTGGTATAAGCTTGCACTAAAAATATTGTTACGGAATGAGACTCAAAAAGGGAGAGACCAAGCCAAAAACACGAGAATAATACCGTCGATACACAAATACACCTAGTCAATTCCCGACTAGCAACCTTACTCAATACCAGTAAGACTCACAACAACCTAACTCCCTTCCCTCACCAGGTATTCTCTTCATCCCCCTCTGCTGACGTTCCGGAATGGGTTAGGCTAACATAGTACAAGAGTAGCCACGGCTTATTTGTAACAATATGTACCCATTTATTTAGGATATTTGATACTTGAAACTTAAAAGTAGGCATAAAAAGTAAGTATGGAACATATGGTTAAGAATCAAAAAACTAAATTAGGGGAGACCGGACCCATATTGGACACTTCTGGTTTTTCTCCATTATTTTTCGTACCTTTAACGCAAAAGAATTTTGTTCTTCTGCAAATTTTGTGTTACCTTCCCCCTACCTCTTGGAATTTTTGCAATTGTCAAACAAAATAATTGAAAAAGTTATAGGGATTTTAGTGTTTTGGGTTTTTGGCTCGGCCTGGGGTCAAAGTTCAAACTGGACAGACGCCTGTACTAAGTAAGATAGGGTCAATAAAGAAGGATACAATAATGCCAATTTTTAGAAAATATTTAGGAACGTTGCTTATCACGTACTTATATCACAATCCTAATTTGGTAACCGTAACTCAAAAAATGAGTAAAATTTCTTATAATGGAAAAGACTACAATTTGAAATAAGAACACCGCGTTTGAAGGGGGCGGAGCTTAATTTCCCTATGCTTTCTGCAGTCCAACTTTACCCCGCGGTTTAGTCCAAAGTCCCCCCAAACGCCCATACTTCACTTAAACTTGAATTACAGCCAATCTATGTTACATAAAATTTAATTTTTTTACGAATAATGATAGAGAATTGATTTCTCTACATATTGATGTGTCTACAACTTATTTAGTTTAGATATATTGGGCAAAACTGGTCAATTAGTGGTAAAAAAAATTGCGATATTTTTCCGCGTTTTTTATTTTCCTCAATTCAAGTTTCTCTCGTTAAAAGTCAGAAACTAATGAAATTTTACACAATGTAGCATCGTACTGCTAAGAATAACATATTGTAAAACTAGATTTGTAAATGTATAT
Source organism: Ceriodaphnia dubia (assembly GCA_022539655.2). Classification (NCBI taxonomy): domain Eukaryota; kingdom Metazoa; phylum Arthropoda; class Branchiopoda; order Diplostraca; family Daphniidae; genus Ceriodaphnia; species Ceriodaphnia dubia. Next base: position 631,332 of record JAKUCG020000182.1, read on the forward strand.
TTACTATTTTTAATTGCACTGTCCAACATGGAACGGTGTCCATTATGGGTCCGGTCTCCCCTATGCAGTAGAGTGAAACATTTTAATTGCGAATTTATAAAAACAAGTACTACTACCAAGTATGGCAACTACTGGAAAACCCCTAATTAATTAGGCAACCACTGCTGTGTACAATTCTACAAAAGTCTGCTAACTAAGTTTTTGAACTATTTTTGTATTTGCTGGACAGTTACTAAAAACTCACTACTTAAGACTTCTAAGGCACTACTATCGCACGACTAATTTCTAAGTAGCGAATCGGACGAGACTACTAAGAGCTCAGTAGAGAGTTTTGTTTTTAGAGTGTATGTCACCATGATTTAGCTAGGAAAATTTTTCTCTGTCGTACGATAAGTCGATAACATCAACAGTATATATCACCCCAAACCTGCGTGCTGGTCCATAACGTTGAATTCAAAACACGCAATTGAAGCAATATAATTTATAAGGAAAGAAAGGCATTCTTTTAATGAAAATTTCACAGCTGTTCAACAAAAAAATAAGGATAAGCAGAACACAGGTGCTATACAGTTCCACAAAAAGTCTCCTAACTACGTTGTTACCTCAACGAAGACAATGGTCCACTATTAGTATAAAAGTAGCAGCCTATTGAAGAATTTGTGAATTTTAAAAGCAAGTAAAGAATTTTTCAAACTCTAATACATCCAAAGTCAAAACTTAATTTGACCATCTGAAAATGCTTCGATTTCTAACCGTAAGTCGACTTTTATTTCTTTTGAATACTTCCTTTTTCACCAATCATTTTCTCACAATGCCAGATGTTGCTGGTAGCTAGTTTGGTGAGCATAATATTCTTAGCGACCGTTACTGCCGAAGAAGAGGCCCAAGAGCGTGGTCAATCCAATTACGGTGGTTTAAATTTGTCACATTTAACTTAATTACATTTTTTAAATTTCAAAATCTAATTCCAATTCAATTTGAAATATAGTAAGATGCCGCCAAAAAACTCCTAGGGATGGCCCATCTCTTTCCGATGATTGCAAAGAACCGTACAAATGGTGCAGCCTTGCACCTTTTATCGGATATGTATGTTTCAGGGATTGATAAGGATGAGTGTATCCTATATTCAAGACCATCAGGTGGACGACACATGGTTTTATCAGAATTAAATTGAAAATAAAGAAATAAAATATTACCAGCAATGAAAAACAGTAAATTCACCATTTACCTAATTCTTGCAATTTTAAATTATGTAAGATTAGCGTTTATGTCTTTCCGCAAATTGAGACAGGGGCTTCTTCTTCTTATTCTTCTTTCACGAAAAGCGTTCCCGGGCGATTCCACAATTGATTCAAGTTGTGTGATTTTGATACTCGATATACTTCTTTAATTTTCCGAATCGAGTGTAACAGACAGAAAAAATAGGAGCAGACGACCCCAAGACCTAGGCAAATCTATGATTTCTACCTATAAAAGTTTATGTCTGTCTATCCGTCATTAACAAATATCAACAAATATAAGAGCTGAGGCATCCACATACCTATAATTCCTCCCTGCTTCGGACACCACGAGGGGTTGGACGTTTGACCCAATTCGCAACCCAATTCCTAATTCCGACGTTGCCCATACCCAACTCCCTGTTGATCTCCAGAGCGTTAAAAACTTGCAGAGGCTCATTTTCGAGATTCTTGCATGTGAAGGTAGTGTTTAGACGAAGAGAGAGAAGCTTAGCTCTAGGGTACGCCTCAGGCATTGTTGGAAAGTGACAGATAGAGTGGGGTATAGGCCGACCAAGACAATAACAAAAATTAGCAAATAGCGACAGAAAAGACCCACATTGTCGCAAATAAACAGGATCACAATGACACAAATTACCATGAAAAATGGACACTACGAGAATTTATAGCGAGACTAAGCTCTTGCGGGCTCGTATACTTATTTACGCTATTATGAATGAGAAAACGGCCTAGTCCAGCTCTGTTGTAAGCAGAACTGTTTTTGCAGGCTGAGCGCACGATTGACAAGCCAAGATTATAATCTCGGCGGTCCCTCGGCAATGGCGAGCGAGTAAACGGCTCAAGTGCCAGTTGACTCGGCCTACAAGCGACTCGAAGGTTCGCGGTAGGCTACACCAAATCACTCGCGGTGTTCTACCGACGCAGGCTAACCCGAAGGCTCGCAGCGAAGGAGTTTACAAGCGGTGAAGTAGTCGGAAGAGCCGAGGGTACACAAGCGACTGATAACAGTTCGCGGCGTTCCCAATTCTTAACCGAGCTACAAATATCCCAGGATTGGGCAGGAATCAAAATTGAAACTGATGGATAGCACGCCAGACGCCTGACAGCGGGAACACCCGGTTGCAAATCAACCACAAAGACAGGAAACAGAATTTGCATACAAATTGACTAAGTCAAAAATCAATCACTCAATCAGTAATAAACTGATAGCACAATTGATTTATAGTCAATGAAGTCAGCGGCACAACACAAACAAAAAGTACACTTAAAATATATACTTCAGGAGGTACGTCTGAAGGCTCTTAAGATCTAGGCATTACGCCGCGACCACCCGAAGAAAAATCTAAAAATCTATACCTACCGATCGAATCTAGTCAACTAAGTGCCGGTAAAGGTTTGGGGGCCCATTTTGAGGAGCAAGAGCATGCAGGCGCGATCTGTCATATGGCTCTGCGCAGAGCAAATCGAAATTTTGTTCAAATTATGAGGGAAATAGCTTCAGCTGGCTATTATTAATCATTTTCAACGATGAGAGAAGGAGCTGGATCGGGAAATTTCAAGATTGTGGTATTTAGTAAAGGGGGGAGAAAAGTTCTCAGCTTTCAGTGAAGCAAAGGCCCACAAATGAAAAATGCTGCCTAGAAATAAAGGCAATTCAACAATAAGCTAAGATTTGGGCCCGCGCGGGTACATTTTGTTTGGGTAAATAGAGATCGTTTTTAGCGTGGGATATGATTTTGTTTTTAACTGAGACTCAGAAAACTTTCCAACATGTGGCTCAGAACCCAACGAGCTTCATGACACCACCGCTAGATGGCAGGATTTTCCGAACGACGAATCGTCACTCTTGGGGACCCTGCCTTATGGGAAGTTATAACATGGAGATGATGTACCATCTCCTCTATGTGACTCAACCCCAGAACACCAGCGATAAACGGGAAGCTTGAAAGCTGAGATGTCTCCTGAAGGTTGAAGCCCCTTTTTTTATTATAACGACCAGAGTTGGAACTGGTTTAAATGATGATTCCAAATAAAGCGAAAGAGAGATGGTGTCTCGATTTATACTCAGGTGAGAATGTATTTGTGAACGAGTTCCGACACGTGAGGTAACCTCGTTTACAATAAGGGGCACAATTAGCAATAAAAGGGAGATGCTGGTTGGTCAATAAAACATAGGCGATAACTGGAGAGCCCGATGGCAATCCATTGGGTTCGATCCGCCGTGCGAAAGGGTATTTGGGTTCGATCCGATCCAATTCAATGAGCGCCGATTTCAAATCTGATCAGGAAACTCAGAGGTCCGTGGTTCGATCCCGGCATTGGACTAAAATAATAAATAACGAATTAAAACTACACAAAACCATTAACGAAAGATTGCAGTGGCAGAGGCTTGAACTCCGGTGCCGATGAGATGAAGGTCCGAGATTCGAGTCTCGAGAATTTTGCAATTTTTAGAACGTTTGGACCATTACTAGAATGATTTGGAGAACAGTATAGATTTTGTACGGCTTTGAGGGACACACGAGAACATGATATATTGCGGGCGACTAGTCTATTGGGGGAGATAAATTTCTCACAGCCCTCCGTGTTTAATTGTACGCTAATTGCTCGACCTCAACCTTGTGTTGACCTTGTATTCCCAGCTTTTCAACGCATGAATAGAAAAAAAAAGAAAAGCGAAGTTAACCGCCTACGTAACGCCCCCTAGTCCTCAGACCTTTTTCAGCTTTTGTGAGCGCAGGTTGTTAGTTATATTTTTTCTTCAAAGTTTTCTTGTAGTGATGCCTAGATCGCCCAGTTCGTCTAGTTCGTCGTCGGACGACTCACGAAGATCGGATCGTGATCATAGGCGTAGTTCCAAAAGAGGTATTTCTAAATCGAAGAGCCATTCTGGCAACGACAGCGAGCGCGACCGTAGCCGATCCCCGTCCGTTACTCAACAACCATCCAATGGCCAGTCAGTTGGTCAAGAAGAAGAAGTAGTTGTTCCCCCGGTCGTTCCGAAACGTCCAAGAAATGATTCGATCTCGCTTGAGGAGCCGGCGGCCAAGAAATTTACGGTGGACAGATCGCGCAGCAAGAAATTCCGCAAGTATTTGACCACTTGCCTCTCTCCGTCGGAAGCCAGGATGATTCGTAAGGACTACGAGCCAGAATTTTTAAAGAAGTCAGTCGAGCTGCAGTGCCCGAGAATCGACCATTCCATGGCCAGAAGAATGAGAGAGAAGAGAGGGCCCGAGTTAACAAAGGTGGAGCAGAAGGAAAAATCTTTAGTCTCGATCAAGTTTAAGGTACTAGATGTAGCTCGTCCATTACTTTTTGTTGCCGAGTCTCTAGCCGCCGACAAGTCCCGAAAGCACTCTGACATCCTTGATGCTTGCTCGGATTATCTACGCCTTTTGGGTCACGTCTTCGCCAGTATTACTGCCAAACGTCGTGAGAATATTTTGAAATTCACCGATCCTAGACTTGAGTCTCTTTTAAAGGAATCCGCTCGCTTCGATCGGGATGAATACGTGGATTTATTCGGGCGGTCATTCCTAAGCAGCATGGTGAAAGATGCAGACGACGACGCCAAATTGAGAAGCGTGAACCGGGCCAACAACTCAAACTATCGTCATCCGGGTGCCGGTTCTTCCGGCCACTCTCAGAATCAAGGCCGAGGTGGTGGCCGTTCAGGTTCCAACTCTAACATTTCATCCGGCAGAGGAGGATTCAACAACAACTTCCGTGGGAAAGGGTATGTCGTCTCCCCTGTTATTGATACTATTGATTGTATTGGCGGACGTGTACGTTTTAGCACCGATTTTTGGCCTGTTTTAACTAACGATCCATGGATCATTCGCTCAGTGTCGGAAGGGGTGCGCATTCCATTTAGTCTCTATCCTCTCGCCCCCTTTTCTTCTCCCAACATGTGCATGGGCGAAGAGATGTCGGCCATTTGCGATGAGGAAGTATGTGTCTGTTTCGCAAAAAGGCAATCGAAATCGTTCCAGATTGTGATAGTTGTTATGTCAGCGGGCTTTTCGTAATTCCTAAAAGAACGGGTGGTTATCGGCCTATAGTGAACATGAAGTCGCTTAATAAATTCATTGAATATCGCCATTTTAAAATGGAGGGTATTCCAGTTTTGAAAGACAAGACGCCCTCTAGATTTTCTCACCAAGATAGATTTAAAGGACGCTTATCTTACCGTCCCCATCTTTCCTGAGCACAAAAAATTTCTCAAGTTTAGGTGGAAAGGAGTACTGTATCAGTTCACCTGTCTGTGATTTGGCCTTGCTTCGGCACCTTGTGCCTTCACCAAACTTTTGAAGCCAGTCGTAGCGTTTTTGAGGAGGCGTGGTATACGTCTAGTAATTTACCTGGACGATATTTTAATTTTGAGTGAACGCAAAATCGGGACTAGAGAGAGATTTCGCGTTTACAGTATCTGTATTGGAGCAATGTGGCTTTTTGGTAAACCATGAGAAATCAGTCGGGATAGCCGCTCAGAGAATAGAGTACCTTGGTGTACTCGTAGATTCATTGTCTCTCTCTCTATCTCTGCTCCAAGGAAAGGTTTCAAGCATAATCAAACTTTGCGAGAATGCCTTGTCTTCTGCCCACGTTTCGTTAAGAGACATGGCAAAATTGTTAGGTAGTTTTTCATGGGCGATACAAGCAGTCCCCTTTGCACAGGCCCACTATAGCGTTCCAAAGGATTTTTATTTCTGGATCCGCTGAGCGGAAGAGAGAGAACGACCTTCAAACGAGAGTCGAGCTGAACGCGGCGGCCCAAGAGGATCTGCTCTGGTGGATCCGCAATCTTGTTAAAGTAAACGGGAGAACGATGACAGCGGTGGACCCGGATCTAGTTATTTACTCGGACGCTTGTTTATCCGGTTGGGGAGCTGTTTTAAATAACAGTTATGCTCGTAGTCCATGGACCACTCTCGACCAAAACCGCCACATAAACGAATTAGAGCTTCTCGCGGCCCTTCACGCGCTAGAATCTTTCACTGGCAGGGCGTCTAACATTTCTATACGCCTTATTATGGATAACGTTACGGCAGCAAATTATATTAACAAGGCCGGTGGAACTAGATCGGCCAATCTCAATGAAATTAGCCAGAAGATAATAACTTGGTGTGAGACGCGCTCTCTTTCGTTGCATGCAGTTTATTTGCCCGGAGCCCTGAATCGCGAAGCGGATCTTCAGTCGCGTGCCCGTCCGGACGCGAGCGACTAGATGCTCAACCCGTCAGTCTTTTCGAGAATCAGTTGTCGCTGAATTCTATCGATAGACCTATTTGCCTCAGCCTGGAACCGTCAGCTGGAAACGTTCGTAAGCTGGCATCCGCAACCTATGGCTTACGGGATCGACGCATTCAGCCTGAGCTGGAGCAACTTGCAAGCTTACGCTTTCCTGCCATTCACCCTGATCCAGCGTTGCTTGGGGAAAATCAGAAAGGACCAGGGCGACCTAACGATGGTGGCGCCATACTGGCCAACGCAACCATGGTTTCCAGCGCTTCTAGAGCTAGCTTGCGAAATCCCGCTGGTAATTTGTCAACAGGAAGACCTCCTAGTCGGGCCAACCGGCCAGCCACATCCTCTTCTGGCAAGTGGCGGGCTGCTTCTAACCGTTTGGCGGTTGTCAGGAGCAAATACGAAGCCAGAGACCTTCCGGAAGACGTTATCGAATATTTGCTGGTCGCAGATCGTTCCTCCACATCTGCTACTTACCAGAGCGCCTGGAACGCTTGGAATGATTGGTGTGTATGGCGGGATCAGAATTCCCTGTCACCTCCTCTGAACGAGATTCTAGCCTTTCTCTGTAGCCTTCCGAAGAGTGGTAAGGCATACAGGTCGATTACTGTGTTCCGTTCAATCCTTCCGTAACGATTGATAAAATTGAAGGTCATGATGTGGGTAAGCATCCTTTATTCTTACGTGTAATGAAGGGCATCTTTAATTTAAACCCACCATCCGCAAAATACAGCGCGTTTTGGGACGTCAACATTGTTTTATCTTATCTAGCTTCTCTAGGCCCGAATGCTGAGCTACCATTTGATAAGTTATCATCCAAACTAGCCATGTTACTGGCTCTAACTTCCATGTGTCGAGTATCTGAGTTGGCTGCGATTGACTTCGATTCAATCACAGTGAAAGATTCAGCTGTCAGATTTGCGCTGTCGAAGCCACGGAAAAATCAACATCGTGATCCTCTGAAGACCTTCCTATTCACTCGACTTCCCGAGGATAATCTCACTTGCCCAGTAGCCTGTATGTCCGCTTATCTTATCAAATCCTACGATTTTAGAAGTGATCTGCACGGTAAGACGCTTCTTTTAGCATTGAGGCCGCCGCACAAGTCGGTCGGAGCGTCTACCGTCGCCCGGTGGATTAAAGGAGTCTTGGTTAGCGCTGGAATCGATGTAAATAAATTCTCTTCCCATTCTACCAGAGGCGCATCAGCCTCGAAGGCTTTCGTGGCCATTATTCCAGTAGAGCGCATTCTTAAAGCAGGAGGTTGGGCCTCAGAGTCCGTCTTTTCGAAACACTATCAGCGCCCGATTGGTGACCAGGAGTCGGACGGCCTGGTGGTTACCACCTAAATTTTGTGCGTTGAAGTCACAAGGTTGAGGTCGAGCAATTAGCGTACAATTGTACAATTGCTTTTCGGTCGCTACGCGACCTCGAGCAGTTTAGATTGTAGCTTAATAAATAAAGACCTCAACCTTGCCGGTCTTTCCCACCCCACCCGGTCCCAGTTTATTAATATTTGCCTTGTTTACTTGCAGACGAGGAGGTTTCCATCATAACCAATCGAGCGGTAACAGTAAGGACCAGTCCAGCAACGACAGCGGTTTCAAATCGGCCAAGTGGACTAATAATTGAGAAATTTTTTGTGTAAGCTTCCCGAAAAAGGTCTGAGGACTAGGGGGCGTTACGTAGGCGGGTAACCTCGCTTTTCTTTTTTTTCTATTCATGCGTTGAAAAGCTGGGAATACAAGGTCAACACAAGGTTGAGGTCTTTATTTATTAACCTACAATCTAAACTGCTCTTCGGTCGCTACGCGACCTCGAGCAATTGTACAATTATTCCTTCCATACTGTTGATTATTGTTTCCTAATTAAGTGTTTCAATTAAGGTGTAAACAGCAGAAAGCGTGGCTGTCAATTGCGACGTATCAAGATTCTAAAACAATTAGAAAACTTCTAGCTCGCGCGAGACGTTCCACAAATGTCTTATCCGTCCGGGGCGGTAGTTGCCTAGTTCCTCTTCCTCCTCTGAGGCCGAGAATCCTCAACTATTCCCCATTAAATCGGAGCTTGACTTTGAAAGTATCGAAACCAAATTGGAGAATTCTGCATTCATCAGTATAAAGCATTACATGATCACTAATCTATCTAAATCTTTCACGTTTATCGTGGGTCTGTGTATGTTTCGCTTACCGTATTATTATAATTTTTTTAGAAAACGGAGTTTGAAATTTTAGGTGGCCAAGACTGGAAAAAGATGACCTTCCACGTTATGGGGTACGCTATTGATAATGCAGTGGCTCTGTCTTACACACACGAAGGAACCCATGTAGCAAATGAAGTCTGCCAACATCTGATTAGTGTCAAAAGACATCAAATGGTGCAAAATGACCTCAAATTGACGTCATTTTGCACCATTTGATGTCTGTTGACACTAACCAGATGTTGGCAGACTTCATTTGCTACATGGGAAGAGGCGGAAAGAACGCTTTCAAAATAAAGCAGCTCTGCAAAGTTATTAAGCGTAAGTGACTATTTACTGAATGTTCTTTACTTGAAATAATATCTTTTTTCTTTATAGTTGCAGTTCAAGCTAGATTTCCAGTTGGTAAAGTAAGCCTGGCCCAAGTGAGGCTACAGATGTCAATCTTGGGTAACGGGTGGGAGAATGGTTGACGGGGTCTAAGGACAAGAGGAAGTTGGATAAACGCAACCGGGATGATGGCAGTTTTGTCGATTTGAATGAGTTGTAATTCTACTTTTTAAGTTTTTTTTTTACGTTTATAATACTGCAAGTTGCACTTCGTGCACTGTTAATGTTTGTTTTTAAAGTGATAATACTGCTTCATTCTTTCAAGTTTCCTTTTCGATTATAATTACGACAATACATGTTGACTTTGAAAAAATTTTTAACTATTTGCTTTACTGTAAGACATTGTGTTACGGTTGTTCCCTCTCCCTCCGATAGATGTCATCCCTAAAGCGAGTCTACCCCGTGATGTCTCTGATTATGAACAAGAGAACGAGTTTAGCCACCGCCTCGGACACGACTCGTCCGAGACGGCTACGAATACAAGGGCTTCATCTACAATTTCAGTCTTGTTCTCACTGTCTGTCCGTCGTTCGAGCCCGATCCGGCAAGTCTACGGCGCCGGTTCGTAACAATTGTTACAGGCTTGTAAAGACATGGGTCCGGTATTGGGAGACGTCCTTGATACACAACCAACACTGGAACAGTATTGGGTATACCAGCATTGTAATTTCAATGTTGGGTGAAGCTAGCCTGTACCAACCTTGCGGAGCCCCCCCCCACCGGACGACCCACGAGGTCCCGTGAACACAAAGATAAGTTTACACAAAGAGGTCACATTTTCGAATATTTAATTCATATCTCATCTTACAATTTACCCTATATTTCCTAACTTTGGTATAAAAATATCTTTCTTTCAGTCAGTTCCAACAAAAATTGTATTTATGTTTTCGCTATTAGAGGCAATAGGTGTTCATTTCCAAAATTCATTTTTAAATACTTCTCTTACTCTGCCATTCCTTGATTCCTATCAGAAACTTGTCAAAAGACAAAGTTATATAACCTTCATCAACCCTTACCATATTCACTTGCAAAAAATTTGATATTGCGTCCGCGTCCGGCCCATTCAAACCCAAGACCCCGACTTAGCGTCACCTGCGGCGCGGTACACAATTTTGCTAAATTTCTCTAAATTAATTATTTTAATACATTCTTAAATTTATACACACCTGAACCAAACTAATTGAAGAAACCCTAATTACCTTCCAAAGCGGCGCGCTTTGGCCATAATAATATATTTCAAAAGCGGACCTAGTACCCAACAATTTCTGCTTTAATATGGACCTAGTGTCGCAATACTCGCATTCCCCAAAAGTACACACGTTCTATGTCACTAAATTTACGACAGTGAAGTACAATTGTATTTATATTTCCAAGAAAATTGGTTCAGAAGCATATAATGAGAATGAGATGAATTACTGAAAGTAATCAGATCTTTAAGAAATCGGTAGTTTAAACATATTGAAGTATTATTTTGATTACAAAGTTCAAAAAGAAAAGTAGTGAAAATTAAGGTTTACAATAGCAAAAGTTTTTTTAAGTGCACTTCAATCATGAGAGCAGCGCACGTTGTTAACAATTATCTTTTACAGATAATTAGCAATCGTCGTTCTAGATTACTGGATTAGCACAAACATTAAACATTGTCACGGCAATCATGTTAGAAACCACGCTACTGTGGAGAAATAAGGAGTCAAGCTTTGGGGATAAGGTATCACTGAATTACATTCAGAAGCAAAAACCGAAAATATTTGGCATAAACGAAGAATGTACTTAGCCGATTCACGAGATGATCCTTAACCATTTTATGATTATTTAATCTGGAATGTTGGCGATCAGTGTCTTCTTTTTGTAATACTCTCCGAAACGCAAAGTCGAGTACCTAATTATTTTTAAAAAATTACTCGACATATTTGTAGTCCCACACACACTTTTCTATTACTTAATAAAGTCGAAGTCGATGGATGAATGTGCAGCTTGAATAATGGACCAAACACCCCAGAAAAAGTTAGATGCCAGAGAAAAAAGCTCTACATGGTCAAGTAAGAGCTGCACTTTTTTACTGTCCACATCTTGTTTTTTGTAAAATGCTTTCAAGTAGATAGTTATCCATTTCCGACGGAATTCTTCATGGGGGTAGCGGGAAGGGTTAAAATCATCGACACCTTTCGTAGAAGGTTCTTTTAGCACACAATTTAACAGTACTATAAGCACGTGGCGGGTGTTTTGAAATACCTGCAAATTCACAAAAATGATTGGCAATATCATATGCCTGGTAGTTTGGAGCCGCATATTCAAAGTCAATAAACTCAATAGAATGCTCCACTTTATCATAAAGTATGTTGGCAAGGAGCAGGTCATTGTGGCAAAATACAAGTTCATCATTTAATTGAACAAGCATTCCTTCTAACCAGCTTAACTCTTCTATCAATCTATCTTTTGACAGAACACTTGACCTAATATAATAAAATTAATAAATGAAAAGAATACATTAAACAATTTATATAAAATCAGACTTTTCTGGCAAGAGCCCAACAAAACTTTTTAACTTTGTCCATAGAAATGATTGCTCTGTTGGTTTTCCTCCTTCAATGCATAAATGTGTATGAACATTTTCCAACTGACTGTGAAAATGGGCCATTTTTTCAGCAACTAGTGGATAAATGTTTTCATCCAAACATGTTTCAACAGTAAGAATTTCACCAGGTAAGTATTGATAAGCTAACCCATTTGAGAAAGATGCATACAAAATAGGGCCAAACCCCAAACTGTGAAGAATCTGCCATAGCCAAATAATTTAAAAATTAGACACTGACTTTGACCTGGTTTTCAATGAAACAACCTTCATGTTTTTTAACTCAATATCACGATCAATTATCTTCTCTGTGTTTTCACCAAACACACGCACCAACATCATATTATTTTTGTCATTATCATGAATTACTCCAACCAGTTTGTTGGTTATTCCATCACTGAATATCTAGAAAAAATTTTATTAACTTTAGGTCCAACCCAAGTCCTTACATATTCGTTTTGTGATTATTACTTTGTATTCAATCTTATCCTCTGACCACTGTGATTTCAGTTTTGAAACAACCTGCCATACTCCAGTCATCAAATCTTCTTTGTTTACTGTGATTGCCAGTTCAACAGTTTTGAAAGTTAAGTCGTCCATTTTCACTACTTAATGGATAAATTTATGATATATTTAAAGGACAAGGATGAAAAGAGATTCCAAAAAGTTTTAAAAACTAAATTAATAGATTATCAGTAGTTCGTCTGCTTACTCCAAATACTAGGCTCACCAGAGTAGGAATTGGGAAACTATTCCCTTTATGGGCTACGCATCAAATAAAAAAAAATAGAACTCTTTTACCAATAGTTAAAATGAAAATTGGAACTGAAGCAAATATTTTTCTTGAATTCAAGATTAGTTATGTTATCGAATCAATAAGTAGTATCAAGAAATTTAAACGTCTGATAATATTATGTGATCAGACGCTAGGTTCGCTGCTTTACATCTAACGCCAGAAAAACTCAGCGGCAACAGCGGTCAGTTGTCGAAAGAAAACAATCATTTTTTTGGTAGTGGTTTTAGCAGTCATCTGTTTTCAAAACCATCTGTCGAGTTTCTATGTGGGGCGAGCTGTCATTAGATCGTTTACGAAATCTGAAATCATTATTTACATTACGAATCGCCACTTTCGTGGAATAATTTTATAACTCCTAAGTATTCAGTTTTCAACAAATATTTAATTGTGACTTCAATCTCTAATGTTGTATGTGTTTAGATAAGCTGCAAAAATATGTTGAAGCCATATCAATGAATGACTCTGGATTTCTTTATTACTTTAAGGATTGCTTGAGCACCGCTTAGTTCTAACCAAATAATCTACAATTATGGCTAGAGCAAATTATGGAGCTTTTGCTGAAACTCCAGAAGTGGTTTTTGGAGGTGCTCGTCCACGTAATGTGAGCATGGGGAGATCAGAATTTAACCAGGTATTATCTTAATTTAATTGTTTCTTATTGTTGTAATAATCAGATTTTATGTTGTAATGTAGCTGAGTGAGACAATATCAAGTAATTTGTTCACCATCCAAGGAAGTGGTTCCAACTTGGAGAGGGCATTAAAGTCACTTGGGACGGAAAAAGATAACCAAGGGCTTCGTGACAGTGTGTAAGTTGGAAAAAATAGCTGGTGAAACTCCTTAAACTTGGTTGGTAACCTGGAATTACAGTCATGTTATTCAGATGAGTGCAAATCAAATAGTCAACCAAACAAGTCAAGAATTGATGACTTTGGCTTCAACAGCAAGAAGAACTGGAGACAGAATGTTTCATCTCCAAGTGGAGCGCCTTAAAAAGGAATTTGAGCAGTCACTCCAGAGATACAGCACACTACAGAAGGTACAGTTTCCAAAATGTCTAGATCTAGTAGGTTACACATCACTCAAGAATTGTAATAGGAAGTTGCTAGCAAGATGAAATCAACAATGCCATATAGCCATTGGGAAGGAGATGAAACCTCTGATCGGAAAAATCTATTAGAAAAAGCTGCTGAAGAAAGACATCAAAAGCTGCAAGAGCTTAAAGAAGTTGAATTTGAGCAACAAATGTTAAAAGAAAGAGAGCAGCGTATTCAACAAATTGAATCAGACATGATCGACGTAAATCAAATAATGAAAGAACTTTCTGCGATGGTCCACGAACAAGGAGAAAATATAAGTAAAGTACTTCTTTGAAGCGGGGAGTAGTAACATTTAAAAAAAATTGTCTTTGCTAGATTCTATCGAAAACAACATAGATCGGACCTACACACATGTTGAAGAGGGTCGCCAAGAGTTGGAAAAAGCGTCTTCTCATCAAGTAAATCCCTCACAAATTTCAATGTGTATATCTTTTACATAACTTTTTTTCACAGAGAGCTCATCGCAAGTGGTTGTGCTTCTTAACTGGGCTTGCGCTGACGATAGCAGGTGTCGTCAGTTTGGTTATCTACCTAGAACTTCGGTCTTCCTAGTCTTATCTTAATGGTTCCTGAAAACTAAATTCAATTATCCAAATGTCTGTCCAGTTAGCGCCTTACTCCTCAATCTATGAATCGACTTATTGTTTGTATTAAAATTATGGGCTTCATATTGGCTTATGCACTCATTATGTACATGCAATTTATCCTTTTAAAGTTCCGAATGTGTTTGCACTTCCTACCGGTGACTTTTGACAATGTCCCGAATCATCGTGGAACCCAGATTTTCAAAACGAAACGATACATGGTGATTTGGGATTCAAACATGATTCCCAGAAATGCCCATGTTTACACATTTCTATCTAACATAACATATAGAAATAAGAAATATCCGTACGTGTTTTGGCAATAAGAATGCTCGATAATCGAATGGATGGTGGTGATGCATTGATCTGTCGTGATTATAGTCCGCATCAAAATCCAACTTTATTCAACAACCAAAAGAATTTTGGCTTTTCAAACTTTTGGACTCTTTTGTTGGAAAGCAGTATTTTTACGTGGCTTGATCAGTCACGACTAGTTTATAGACTACTGCGATTTATTTTGCTGCAAATTCTCAGCCTTGAAGATGACATCTTGCATCGACCGCGGAACTCCCCTTAGAGAATTATTAATTACCTAGCAACCAAAAGTTGAAGAACAAAATTCATTTACTTAATTTCTTAAAATATTCGAAGCTCGCTTAAAAGAAGATCGTTGGCTTTAGTGTTATGTAAGTTGCATGCCTGTAGAGGAAGAAAGGGAGGAGCTTCTCGGAAACCAGGAACTGGCAATGGAAGCGATACTACTAGTCGTCAATTGTTAGTTTGCCTCGTTGGACTCTGGCTGCCAAAATTTACTTCTTGAAAGCGAGGTTTCTAGAATATGACCTCACAGGAAAAGCGCATTCAAATGTCACGATGGGACCGACTAAAAAGTCATTTGACGGTCAACCGAGCGCTTCTACCGCTGAAAGCAGTCATGTTTCTATTTTATGGAGGTGATTTAGCATAGTGTGAATAGGGACTCTGTTCCTTCTTGGAAAGAAATCCGGTAACTTTATTTCACGTTTATTTATATTAGCTTTTACCGCTGTGCTTCTGCCCTACATAACTCTTCACATGCTTCAAATTGGAATCACCATCGAAGAAGTCGGAATCATTTATGCAGTTCTTCCGTTTGCATCTTGTCTCGGTCCACCAACTGCAGGTTAGAAATTTTTACTGTTCGTCTAGAGTCTGTAGTATATAAGGGTGTATAAGGATATGTATATGTTTTGAAGTAAGCTTGTTAAATTCGTTGATCTGATCTTGTCGTGAGTACACCGAATTGAGCAGCGAACAATAGCATCAGATTCATTGTTTGCGCTTGTAGCATGCTTAACGCGTTCAAGTTCTTGAAATTTCCATCATCAGTCGTCATGGTTTTGTTATTATCAATGAAGAAGCTACGATTGTTACTAACTACCTTATCTATCTTTTAAAAAACGGTTGCAAACCTTGGACAAAAACTTGTTGTAAATTGTTCTTTACATTCGTATGAAAAGGAAAACACACACACTAATTCGAAAGAAACGATTAGATTCACCATTGACCTCAATAATTGTGATACTGTCCTATCGAGATGAGACCCTCCATCTGGTCAATATTAACGTAGTCAGAGTACAGTAGAATAATCTTTTGTACTTTGGGAACTGCAGCTGACCCGCTCCTAACTACACGCTAAGAGGCTGATAGGGCATTTCCCAAAGGCTACCCGATTTAGAGACGATACAAAATGCACAATTTACGTAGACAGATATAGCTGTTTTGATTAGACAATGAACGGATGCACAATGTTAAAAGTAAA
This sequence comes from Ceriodaphnia dubia, assembly GCA_022539655.2. NCBI lineage: Eukaryota > Metazoa > Arthropoda > Branchiopoda > Diplostraca > Daphniidae > Ceriodaphnia > Ceriodaphnia dubia. The sequence goes on from JAKUCG020000182.1 coordinate 647,263, forward strand.
ATAAAAACCATTTTTAATTACAAAAATTTGTAAAACTTGACTGCTTAGCTACTTCACAACGAAAGTACAGTTGCCATTGGATATTTTACGTTATTATTTAATTCTTCAATTTAAATTTAGGAATGATTGCTGATAAAATAGGCAACTATAAAGCTGTTCTAATGGGCAGTATAATCGCCACTGGTGGCTTTCACACATTGTTGCTGACGATCGATGCTCACGGCGTGGAACCTACTACAAGAATTATAACTAATATTACCAATCTATCTTCAGCAAGTGAGTTGGTGTATCTGACATGCGACAAATCAGGAAGAACATTCTTGGAGGTACCAAATCATTGCACTAGCGGCATGTGTTCGTACGGAAACTTGTCTGTGTTGGATCGATCAGCCATGATTCGTTTAATGCCCTCTGAGTGCACACAGTCGTGCAACGGAAGTACGAATAGTACGGAACTTTGCCTCGCAACAGATGCTGTCGATTGCTCTCCTTTGGAAGAGGGGGTTCTATTACAGCTTGGCCTGGAAAATAAAAGCTTGCCAACTAGTTCATCAGATTTTTGCTCCTTTTCTGTCAATTCCTTGTTTTTATCAAATTCGTCGCAAGCTGCTACATTGGATTGCGGCTGCCCCATTCAGTGTCCAGCTTTTATGATTCAACCATGGCTTTCCTGCCTGACGGAGAACGAAAATTCCGCATCGGAGGACGTCTACGATCACTATAAACATCAGCGCGGATTTTGGCTATACTTGATCATCCGTATTCTGGCTACGGCGTCCCTTGGCACCAGCTTCACGATGCTCGATGCCACAACAATATGTCTAATCAAGAAATTTAAAGGGCAATTGGGTCGGCAAAGGCTCTTTGGAGTTTTAGGGTCTGCCACTTTTGCCATGTTAACAGGAATATTACTGGACTGGGCCGCAACACTGAATAATGGTAACATGCGTGCTGCGTGCACTATTCTCTTCAAAACACGTACCGTAGGCCTATAAAAATTAATACATTTTTCAAGCGAAAAATTTGTGGCGTAAGTAAAACTAATTATTGTGCTCGATAAGGCAGTTTCTCTTTTATTCTCTTTCCGTCATACTTTTAGAAAAAAAAGAAGGAAAATAAATAAATAAACAAAACAAGAAATGCCTCTTGCTTGCTAATAATTTTAAAAATTTGTACAATCTTCCCTTGCAGGTGTTCTAGATTATGCGACAGCTTTCTACTTTGCCGATGTTCTACTTGTTCTAGTTCTTGTTTTTTTGGTTGTGGTCGAAGTTTCGGTCGAAAAATCGGAAGGAGACTTTTTAAAAAATGTTTTCAAAGTTTTACGATTGGTAAGAAATGTTTAGAGTATTTTATCAAGATTACTCGATAACTCTATTTGACTTAAAAATAACAGGTACATATCGACATATTCATGGTAATGATGCTCCTATTGGGTATATTCTGGGGATTTTTGGAAGGTAAAAAATTCAGCTCATCCAAAAACATTTCATTCAAGCAGTGTTATTAATGGACTTTTTGTTTTTATAGCGTTTCTTTTCATTTTCCTTATTGAATTAAACGCTTCAAGCTATCTACTTGGTAAAAAGCAATTTCAAAAAGTTCCGAGATTTTGAACGAATTAATGAACTGATTCGTACGACAGGTTTTACTGTGACCTTAGGTGCTTTGGTGGGAGTACCATTTCTCTATGTTTCCGACAGCATCGTTAAGAAAGTCGGAAAATTAAACATTTTGATAAGCGCGTTCTTCCTCTACTGTATCCGTTTCATTGGGTATTCCTTCATAACGTGAGTAACTTTTTCCATGTACTCAGATAATAAATATGAATTCTCAACTGGAAGCTTGGCGTTGCGTCACAGTGAATTGACTTTCTTTATTTTATTTAGGGATCCCTGGATGAGTCTCCCCTTTGAAGCCTTGGAAGCGGTATATTTTATTCTAATCACAATAAATAATGGCTTTGATACCATTTTTAACTTAATTTTTATTCTGATCTTATTTAGGTGACGATACACCTTATGGGAGTATCTTGCTCTATGTTTTGTGCCGCGTGTGCTCCGGCAGGACTCTTGGCTACACTTCAAGGAATGGCGGGATCCTGCCATTACTCAATAGGTATATTCGACATATATTCACCAAGCAAACAAATCTGTAAAACGGAAAATCAACAATTTTTACAGGGCGAGGAACGGGCAGTTTTATTGGGGGAACTCTTATAGCATTGTATGGGACACGAGTGACTTTTCGCATCTTTGGGGTAGCAGCTGGTCTATGTGGGGTGCTTTATACTATCTTTTATTATACTTATATGCGAAAAAATGAAAAGTTCGAAATGCGGAAGACACCAGGTAAAGTTTGGTTCAATATTTATGCACTACGTTTGAATAACTGTTCAGATTTTGAACGTTTAGTTGCAACAGAAGCCGAAGACAGAAATGCAGAAGTGATATTTTTCCCCGTGAAGCAAGTAGACATTCAGGACGCAGAAGAAGACCGAATCAGCAGAACATTCTAAATATTTTCGCGTTTCGTAGGTATGAATGAAATTCTTGATTACATCGGAGGTTTTTGTAAAAATCCAACCGTATTCTCCTTACGAAAACGGTTTTTGCAACCTGCGTTACCAAAACCCGTTTTCGAAGGGGAACTGCGTTTAGTTATGCACAGCAATCTCCTATGTGAACAAAGTTTAAGACGCATTATACGATTTGACGTACTTGGTACGTAACGAACACGGTAACTAATTTACTTGAAATAAAGTGTATTACACGAAGCAAGTTAGATCATTCAAAGAGTGAATGTTATTGTTAAAAAAAAGAAACAAAAAAAAAACATTAAGATCCTTATTGGCATATTTCGATCAATCGTTCTATGCCACTTTGTAAAAATAGTAAGTCTCCTTCATTTTTAATGCTAACATCCCATTCTGTGACATGATCCAGTCCACATTCGGATTCTGTATCATCAATTCCCACTGTATAGACATAACCTCTTTGAATCCTGACTTCATCAGAGGCAGATATTCTCACGCTGGTGACACAATTAGGGTAGGTTTCATTAAAGAATTTGAGATCTGTAGCTCTCCTCAAGTCTGATACAATCCAGATAGGGAAATCACATCCTGATTTAGACAAAGCGTAAAATGTAAACACCCTAGATTTCCTTTAGGTCTTATTAAATAACAAACCATCAAACATTTGAATGGCAGATCTACAGAAGAAACCAGAATCTTTTGCACGTATTTCTTCTCCCCAAGCTATCATGTCAGCTCTATATTTTTCTTTATAAAGGCCATCACTCATTAACTGATCCATGTCCAAGACTTTTGATTCAGACCAGAACTTTTTGATTGGGGCAGATATTCTTATTATTACGCTTTTGGACAGGCTAGCTACAATAGTAGAAGGCATTTTGTTGTAAAATTCTTTTAGTTATTTGCTTCTACATAGTATAGATACCGTGCAAGAGTTCAGCGATATAGTCCTTTCCACTTTTACGTTTCCCACTAAGACATATGATTCTTTTAGGATTTCGAGCCATTGTGCCAGTTAAAGAAAAATACCAACTGTTTGAGTCTGATGTAGAACTTACACTGCACTGTTCCTTAAAAGAAGAAAACCTGTTTCGCGGCTCGTTTTCTTAAGAACAAAAGCCGTCTGCTTAAATGTTATGATTTTTGTCACAGTTGACTTGTGACCCATTAGATGTCACTGATACTCTTGCTGGTCGAAGGACAAAGCCCGAGGTCGGGAGGTAAAAAAAAAAGACCTCCCCAGTCTTTCCACCACATAAAAATGCGGGAAAAATAGCCTTGGGTATAATTAACTTAACAAGAAGCAGCAATGTAATTAAAAATACGTCTGTCATCTCTATCTCGTAAAAAAGCTGCATCTGTCTATCGACTGTTCCAGAATGAAACGTGTATACAGTATTATATTCAGAAAGAGAGAGAGAGAGAGCATGAGAGAAAAAAACGAAGAGGAGGGATCTCTTTGCTCTTCTCTGGCTCTCCCCCCCCCCCCACAGGTATTTTTTTTGCCTCGAGGCACGAGTACTAGTGACGAGCTGCAGCCGGTAGCGAATCCAGCTCGGAGAGCGGAAATTCAGTTGTCATTTCCACCTGCATCAGAGCAGCAGCTTCTTTGTGTTTCCCTAAACAAGACAAACAAAAGAAGGACGTTAGAGGACGCGTTGTTGTTGGCTTGATCGTCAGTAGAACTGAGTGTTGTCTGTTCGAAAAAGTATTAGTAGTGCTGCGTTGTGCGGTCGATTTGACGTCTGCCTCATCTTGTCATCATGGCGTACTGAGAGAGAAATAAGATACTCGATTGGCGGTGCCCATTGTTGTCGGGAAAACAAGCGATCGATGGATCAGGCGTGCGTCTGAACGCCAAACGGAAAACGCTTTACGGGAACGCGTTAAGAAGCGCACGATCGCGTGGGACGGTGCTCGCCGCTGATCGTCACTGTCAGCCCAGTTCAAGACCATGAACTTGTACAAACGCGGCTTGATCTTTGCCACTTTCCTCGGCTGCTCCTTGTCAGCTGCTTTCCTTGCCGCCAGCATCAGCACCGACTTTTGGGTTCAGGCTGAAGCTAAACGCGTCACCAACCCTTTCGAATCGGCCGGCCATGTGTTCTTCGGTCTTTTCAAAGGCAAAAGAGAACTCAACGTCGGATACGGTTGGAGGACTTATTTAATTTCAGGTACGGTATTTGACGTTACGTTGACAGTAGCAGCAGTCGACTAGACTAGACTTAGACTACATCGTCAGTTTATACGTATATCATTACTCGTATACGTATACGTATATCACCAGTGCGACTACCGACTAGGGCTATTATATTCCATGCTGCTCAGTCTATTCTCATACTCTTTTGAGTGTCAACCACTCTGCCACAGCACTTGTTTCAGCAGTCAACCACACTGCTTCAGATGCGTCGTGTCATTAGCAAACGTACGATTTCACCCAGCGGAAACGATGAGCTTACCGCAGTCGGTTCATTTGTTTTAACCCCGAGACGGGTGTAATGGTCCGATGATGTCGACGATCATGAGAGAATAAGGGCCTTGGGAACAACAAAATATAAAAACAACGCGAACAAGAAGAAGAAGAAGAAGAAGAAGAAGAAGGAGAAGAAGAAAACGGGCGAGAGAAAGGCTTCCCACGTCAGTATGGATAATTGTCTAGAAATCATTTTCAACGCCAATACCAAGTGCTGCTGAGCTGGAAACCACGGCGACCTTGTATTAGCACTGCACCCCGACAGCCACGATTTCCATTGTAAATTTTTCTCGCCTGGTTTTTTTTCTTTCTTCCTTGGCAATTCATCCAGCTCTTTGGCTCTTCCAGACGTCAGAGTTACTTTTCGTTAAAAATTAGCTATTCACCCTCCCGGAAAGGAATCCGACCTTTCTCCCCCCCGAAAAATATTCGTTGCCTTTTTAAAATGTAAATAGTTATGCGTACGGGCGTTTGGATGAAAGGCAACAGGCCCTTTATTCATTCTCTACTACGTGGGACGTACACTAGAGGAGTAGGAATCATGCGACCTAACGGTACTCTTAGAGAATTGCTACAAAAGAATGAAAGAAAAAAGGGAGGCTGCCTTTGGATAAATTCAAAAACAAAAAAAGGAGAAAAAAAGGAGAAATCGACTGGCTGAGACTTGAGAGTTTATTCTTGAACACAGCCTACAAAGAAAAAAGGAGGAAGAAAAGAAAGAAAGCGTCTGGATAGAATGGATGACCTTTGTGGTATTGATGGTTACATTTTGTCTGGCTTTGGGTTACAAAAAGTCAAACTGCTTGGCGCCGCTCCGTTGAACTTTGGCGCTATAATATTTCCATTTTGTATCAGAGAATCAGCTGAATCTCCATTCTGAGAGCATTGTAAGAAGGCGCTTTTTTTGTTGGTCGGTCGCTGGGCAACTGGAAACAAAAGAACGAGGGAAGAAGTTAGGCGCAGCAGTGCTGGTCTCGCCGCCTAATACTGCGATTATTTGCTACTACTGCTTCTCGCGTTTTCGACGCTTCGCTGATCGGAAACCGCACACTGATTCACAATGAATTAGTCAACAGGAACAGGATCCCGATGACGTCTCATCTTTTCTAATGAAAGGAGTCACGAGCTCTCATGGTCTCATTGCTGAGACGATATCCGATACTGTCCTGCTGTATAGTCGCCAAGCGTTGATGGCGACGAAGGGAACTGGTCGGATCTGGTAGACAGCAGCTAGTAGCATAGTTTACTGCTAGTGGTGGTGGTCGAGACAAAAGCGGACAAAAGCCATGCAGCCGTTGAAAAGACGAGGAAGACAATGTGTTTCACCAACGTTCACGACGACGATCGATGGCGCATCACTTAAGAAGAGACGAAAGGGTGTGGCGCTGTTCAAACATCCCGCCTCACATACGTAGTTTGTTGCCTCGGTTGCTTCTACTCCGGTTGCCAAATCATGTAAGTGTAATCGTGTTGACGCAATGTATTTCGTCTCTTGACATTAGAGAAAACGGAAAAGACGGGAAAAGTAGGTCCTACCACATTGTCTCCGATTGTCTCTAGCTCAAGACCAATTTAAGCTCTTGCTGCTTTGACGCCGTAACAGCTGTGAGCAGTTTCAGCTCGTCGTTCTTTCTTGGGAAATGTTGAGATTGTCGATGAATTCGAATTACGATTCAGTTGATGTCGATTTCCCTTTCATCGTACAGAGGACGAACGGACGTACTATAGGTACTGGGTACTATATAGATCAGAGAGAGCGGATAGTCGGTAAAGTTGTACGTAGTCGTACCTCGTACGTATTGCTGTATAGTATAATACGTTCATCCGCACCGTACTGCATCGATTCAGCCACCATTGTCTATCTTGATTATGGGCGATTGTCTGCAAATGGGTCCTGAATGCTGTTCTCATTGTGTACCAACAGTCACCGAGCATTTGAATGGGGAGCCCGACTTTCTTCATTTCGGCCTGTGGATAACGACGGTGGCGTGCGTCTGTGGAGCAATTGTCTTCGCCGTCATCGGGGCGCTGATGGCCATCGTCAACACGACACTGACACCTGTTGAGACCATCGCCGGCAGAACTGGTCTCTTCATTTGGAACAGTTTCTCTAGTGAGTATTAGATTAGACGACCTACACCAACGGCTGTTCGCTGATCCAGCAAGCTCCTCTTTTGATTGGGCTGATAATACAAGCCGAGACCGTCTCTTTTGTTCTCCCCTTTTCTATAGTGGCCTTCTCTTTGACCGCTATTGTCGCTTGGATCGTCCAATTCCACTTGCGTCTCAGTTCCAATGTCCTGGTACAAGAGGATCGAGACAATCATTGGACGTCCGAGGGGAGAGCCTACCTCGGATATTCATTCTGGTGAGTTATTTGACCTACTGCTCAGCTGATGAAGCTCTGTCTACAGTTTCATTCCCCAATTTGTCGCATTCCTCATTTTGTCTCCCGGCCGTCTTTAGGTTCGTTATCGGGTCGGCTTTAAGTCACGTGGCCAATATCGTCCTGCTGGTTCTGGTCAGTGCGGATGAGCGCAGGAAATATGTCAAACCATTGCCAACGGAGAAAACGAACAGTGCCGTACTACTCTACTAATGCGCCTTCTCTGCTGTTTCTCTCTACGACGATAATTATTGTAGCATGCCTTTTGACTTTTTCCCCCAGCAGTATTATTAGTGTTCGACGACTTGAAATTAATGGTGCCAGTGCCGTCCATCAGTGACGCACAATCGCTTTTTCATTGCTACCCGCCAGTAATTTTTTCCTCGATACCTTTCGTTTGCCTTTTATAGTAAGATCGAGTAAGACGTTTGGAAAAGTAAGTGTCGTAAAGTATTGATTGCGTGACTCGATAACATTGCCTCTCATTATATTTTTCATCTGGTTTTTTTTTGTTTTTTTTTGTGTTTTTTTGTGTTGTTTTTTCCTGCGTCAACGTCTGTACAATACACATCAAATCGCGTCGTCGTAAAACAATCGTCACATGATGACATTATATAGCTATTTATAGACGGGTACAACCGCCGGGAACCTAAATAGTTGTCTTGTGTCTATGTATATATATTATATAATAATTCTATATTGTTATTAATCGATATGCCAGCATGACGATACGAAGTAGTAGCTACCTACACGATATATAGATGCAACTCTTGAACCACTTACTGTAGACGATATCAAATAGAAATCAAAGTCTAGATAATGGATATTGTTGTATACAGTACACTGGATTGAGTGGGCAACAGGCAGGGCGAAGGACCTAAGGGGTGAGGTTAGAGAAGAGCTTGAACGGTGCAACAGTGGTCCACTGTTATATGGCGCGGAGAAGGAATACAGAATCGGCTTAGAGTTATTTTTCTTCTTTTTCTTCTTCTTCTTCTTCTTCTTCTTTCTTCTTTGGTGAAATCTTCTTATGCGTCTCGAGTTCAGGATACGGCCAACGACGCTACAGAAATCTAGAGTCGGCGCGAAATCCGAATAAAAGAAATAACATCAAGCAAGAGAAAAGCGAAATGGAAGAAAGAAAAGAAAAGAAAAGAAAAGAAAAGAAAAGAAAAGAAAAGAAAAGAAAAGAAAAGAAAAGAAAAGAAAAGAAAAGAAAATGAGAAATATAAAAATGGCGTGTCGGAGAAGAGGCCATTGAGGGTAATAACGAACCTGATCGCAGAATTCCCTTGAACGGAGGGTGTGCCACTGCGCTGTGGAGCTCCGGTCGTCGCTCAAGATACAGTTCCAGTGGCTCATCTCTTCTTCGCCTGCATCGATTTTTATGGACGCGTTGCCGCCGGGACGAGACGCGGAGGCGACAGCCAGGCGAGTTAGCCGAGTTGAGTTGGGTAGAATGCAAAAAAGGCGCAGAGTTTTATTGAGAGTGAATCAAAAGGGGAAGAAGCAAAGCGCAGATTGAACGAGTTGCCACAGCTAGTCTCTACGGAGCTTTTTGAGGCTTTTTCAATAGGGTACCTGATGGCTCTTTGGCCGACAAGACGATCCGGCCGATAAAATCATCCTTGACGATGCCACCATTGAAATCCCAAACGCTGACGACCAGGCTCGATTCCGGTAGCTCGACCGCCGCCACATTGAAGCTTTTTCAACGAGAAAGCAACGGAGAACATAGCAGGAGAGAGAGAGAGAGAGAGAGAGAGAGAAAAAAAAGAAGAAAAACATTCAAAGGGACGGAATAGGGTAGAAGTATTTGAGCCACAGCAACGCAATCAGATTCTTATTGAAACAGAGTGGCTCAGCACGAGAAGCTGGATTATCTCATACTATTTATTAGAACCTCTTGGCTCTTGAATCAATTGACTTGACTAGGTATACTCGCAGTCGCTTTTTCGAATGCCGGTCATGCACGTACGTGCCTTAATCATTACCTTATGGTTTCGCCCCAGACGGGATCGATGGTGTTCCTCTTGCGGGATGATTTCTTCGTCTTGATATGTTTACCAGCCACCACCAACGAAACTCGGACGAACGGCACTACAGTCAAAGGGAAAAAGTTTCCAAATTACAAACATCAATGCGTCGACGAGGAGCAGCTTAGTGAAAGAGCCGACGAGCATTTCGTTTCTAGTGTCTTTGCTCTGAATTTCGCTTGATTGTGAATTGTTTCGCTTGTCATCCTTCTAATGAGCCAGCGTCCCCTTCAGCATCTTCTACAATGTCCCATTGTCGCCCGTTGACGAATTCAAACCGGACCAAATAGGAAGACGATTAACTCTGGTCGTTACGATTACGAGTACTCGCGACCGGAGCGCATCATCTCCAAATTCTTCGAAGAGAGAGAATACTTGGTACTCTGAAAATTGCAAATGTTTGGGGCACTTTGCGCGTGATGAAAGTGGTGGACGACTTGGCGGTCGAATGCAGACCCAGCCATTCGCGTTGCAGTTCACTGGGTCTGAGTGCGTGTAGTGCTATAGCCTACTACACTGTTGGGTCTGTACGTCTGCTATTACACGTACGTATGTACATACGTATAGTATACTACGGTATCTATGCACATTGGAGATGCAGATGGGTTTGCTTGCATCGGGGAAGATCTAAGCCGATGCGCACGAAGAGAATCGATACGTCACGTAAAGACTCTCCAACAGGAGGGTAGATGCCGCTGAATCCATTCCCGTTTCCCCTTTTCCAAGCATTATTGACGAGAACGTAAGCCGATCCCCAAATAAGGCGACCGTTCGCTCTTGAGAGAAAAGCCGCCCGCCTCTGTCCGCCTCAATTCGTCAACATGCAACAGTGGTTTGCTTCTCTCACACGAGGAAAGAGAGAGAGAGAGAGAGAGAGAGAGAGTCGACAGGATTTGATCACGGCCGCTATCATGTAGAAAGAGTCCCACGATAAGCTAGGCCGTTAGGCCGCACGGCCATCACCAAAGACCGAATCACAGGAGATGTATGGACAACTTGTGAGAGTTCCTGTGGTTGGTGGAAACGACAATGGCAACGAACCCTGATGGGGATGAGAGCTATTAAGAGGACGAGGACGAGGACGAGGAAAAGGAGGGGGTCAAAATGAACGACGACGGGCATCGCGTAAGCAGCTAAAAGAAAGCGGGCAATCCCCATTCGTCCCTCGATAAGAACAAACAGAAACAAGGGAGAAAAAGAAATCAAAATGGGGGGAAAAAAGTATTGGGAAGGCCTAGAACTGTTGAAGTAGTATTATTGGACATTTGGACAAAAGAAGAAGAAGAAGAAGAAGAAGAAAAGGAAAAAAAAGTAGAAACGTCTGCCTTACCGGATCCGCCGAGATTGGTTTGCAGAAGTTGTTTTCCTCGGAGCAAGTCCAAGTTGAGTCTTCGGGCGGACGGGAGATACGTCAGCGAGACAAGGATCTCTCCCAGTTCCGGGGAATGCGAGTCCTGCAACACAGGAGGCGAAATGCATTTAGTCTTTTTCGTATACGGTATACGGTACCGTAGTGAATCTAGTCATCTCCTCAACACAAAGTGCTACAACAGCAGCAGCAGCAGCAGCAGCAATCGCACGTAACAATAGATCGAGGGAGCGTGGGGGTAGAGAGCGTTGGCAGGACGTAACGGCAGGAAACGGGAATGTCATGCTAGAAAGTCTCCGATCGCGCGGGGCTCCGTCTCCGTCTCCGCTTCTACTCTACACCTCAGCAATCCCGTCTCTAATACGCATACATCTATTAGATCTAAACAACTCCATTACCGACATACTATACACGTACGCAGCCCTCTACTCCTCTTTCGCTTCAGACTCTAGATCAGTACCAGCTGTACTGTAGGCTACTGTAGGCTACTGCATACAGCCATGTAGACGCAGTCTCCAGCACTACCGTAGACTTTCTCTTTTGTCTTTTCGGGGTCGACTCTTCTTGTTACAGCTGTCGCTGCTCTTCCGCTGCTCTTCCGCTGCTGCTCCGCTTCTTCGTAGCAACGGAAACAGTCAGAAGTCATATCAAGGTTGATATTGTTACTATCGGTTACTATACCGTGCCATACGTACGTACCCGTCTATATAATTGGCAAAACACGGGCGGTGCCTAGTCAATGTACATGTCAACCCGCAGAGCTCGGTTCCTTGATAATGCCTATCTTAATTGGATCGTTATTGTTTCGATATGCGCCGACATATCGAAACGGCAGCAACATGTATATATATATACCTTACAGTCCTTTCAGTCTTACACATATCTCTAAGGTAGTTATTCGACATGCTGCGCCGTAGCCATCGATCCGTCTCTCGTCAACATTCGAAACAATGTTACAATACAAACAAACGGTATATGCCGGCAGTTACGTCAAGGGAAACAGTGCTCACGCTATAACGGTTATGCCGATCGAAGTGGTCGAGGGATCCCCTCCGCAGACGCGAACCCCAAAAATAGGAAGAAAAGACAGGGGAAAAAAACCGAAAGCGGGGAAAAATTGCTGAATACCGTTTGTACGCCGTCCGTGAGTATTGCGGCCTATTGTATAACTGTCCTGTGTTGGGCCATCATCATCATCTAGAGGTAGACGCTACTGAGACTACTACCGTATCTAATAATAGTGCACTATTCTGGCTAATGGAAATTTAGCCGTTGGATCTAGAAATGCTAGCAAGAGTTCTCGCGTCGTCGCTAGGTAATATTCTCTACGATTCTGTGATAATCTCTTCTCTCTTGCCCATTAATGATGATTCCGACCAACTATCGATTCAGTTAGGAAGAACGGGCGAAGCAACATCAAACAGAAACTTTGGCAGAGAGAGAGAGAGAGACCGAGTAATATTGCGTTTGGCATCCGATTCGGATGAAAGATGTACGCTACGCAAACACAGACCGTAATTGCCTTTTCTAAAAGACTTACATGGCACTCAATCAACTCTGACTTTTTTAGTTTTTTTTGCTTTTGATTTTGAAGAATTCGGCGGGTTTTCTTAACACTTGCCTGGAATCTGCAACGCTACGCTCGATTTCAATTTGAAGTAGTCAACTATGTACGTAGGTGATAAATCGAGTCTCGGGGTTCGTCTCAGAGTTCGTCTCAGGGTTCGTCTTCAACCCTATTTTCTAGAAATAAGCCGGTTGTGCCTTGGGTGCGTGTATATCAAAGAAGGTACCGTATTCGTATTACGTACGTATTAGGCCTATATGGGGAAGAGATTTTGTGCGATATGGGATGTGGTAGTCGCCGATACGGAGCGGGAGCGCAGCGTTGCGACTAGTGAATGTGTAGGCAGTCAGTAGTGTTGGTAATAGTAATAACATGTACGGTGCGTCGGTGCTATAGAGAGTGCTGCATAGAATCGAAAGTAGGAAAGAAAAAAAAGAAGGAAAGAAATGAAAGGCTTACTTGATCGGCCGGGCGGATCCTTTTCCAGATGTGGACTCCCTTGATGAGATTGAGGTCGGAGAGGGGTAGGAGGACTTGGCCGATGACGTGGTGCCGGTGGGTCGATCGATTCAGATCCTGAACTTTGAGCATCAGCGTTCGCTTGAGCACCTCCCGGTGGGCTAGCTCGTAAGTGAAACCTTGATTGAAGACCGGATTTTGCGTCTTGCGTTGCACCGGCGTCTGCCGGCAATCTCGTTGATCCGGTAACAAATACACCCGCACGTATCTGTCAAAACAGATCGATCCACGTGGAATAATACGCTTTCAATGTCGGACGTGCGACCGCGTGCAACCGCGTGCCACGGATGGGACGTAGCTAGAACGTACGGTAGCGGGCGTAGCCATGCTGCCTGCTCATCAGGCTCGCCTCACACTAGACCGGCGCTACCGTACTTTTATTTCTATGTACTCTGTATGTACTCTACTCTCTTTTCTTTTTTCTTTTTTCTTTTTTCTATAGACGGGGACGGGACACTGGGACAAGAGTGAAAAGATTAACGCACGCGGAACGCAGCAACGAGGACCATCCCATTCCATTCCATCCCATCCCATTCGTCCCGTCCAGCCGCACAGCAGCAGCAACAGACTCGTGTTCTCTGTGCCTTTCGTTTGACTATTGACTGGCGGCTGCTGCCTGAGCTTATCATTAGAATAGGCGAATAGACTCGGTGAATCGGCTCGGCGAATCGGACGAGCTGCTGGTCCAAGAGTATTAGTATTATAGGCCATCATGGCAAATAGCAATATCAAGAAATCAAAGAAAGACGTACTACGTATTGGAGCGGAAGACCGGCAGGCCTGGCCGTACCAATAAATCAAAGAGAAAAGAAGGGGACCCGGACCCCAGCCAAAAGAGCGAATAGTCGGTGGCGGTCGGTGGGCGTTGAGCCCGGGCGGCGTGTGCGTCATCGGGCAACAATAAATCCAAATAAATCCGCGTGCCCACCTGTATTACAGTGAGCGCGCGATATCGACTACCCATGGGTGTCTTGGTTGGTCGGTCGGTCGGTCGACTGGTCGGCCTGTCTCTCTGCCTGCCTGCCTCCCTGCCTGCCTGCCTGCCTCCCTGCCTGCCGGGGGTGTAATACTGCCGTCAAAGCCGTAACGTTATCCACCGCATCATTGCCTTTGTTGCTCCATAAACCGGCGAGACAATGGCTGCCGGGACGGACAAGATCAATCCAGCAGCCAGCAGCTTCGACTGTTGCAGCAACGGCAACGGCAACGGCGAGCAACAGCTCACAGAACCTTCCCCTCACGAAACTATGACGGTCGAACAAGTGCAAGAGCGGGAGTACGCGCGGTAGGATTGCAATCAAATAAGGTCGACTACCAATTACAAGACTTATAGCGAAGTACAGTACAGTACATGTATAGATGTATAGAGGGGCATGTAGTGATGGAGGCAGTCGGACAGGTGGATCCGTCGAATAAATCTCAAGAGCGGGCGGGAGAAAGGGGTCGGTTGGTCGGTCGGTCGGTCGGTCGGTCGTGATGGATGGTCGTACGGAGACTATTGGTTGTCTTTTGCTTTTGCAACTGCTGCGTTTGCCTACGTTGCGCTGCGCTCTACTGCTGCTGCCTCCGCTACTCTCTCTCTCTCTCTCTGGCTCGCTCGCTCGCTCGCTGGCGAAACTTATCGACCCGCTCGGGGGGGGGAAAGAACGACAGCAGCGAGCGGCGCTCATGCGATTGTTTTTTTTTTGTGTGTGTGTGTGCGTGTCTTCTTCTATTTTTGGCCGTAGTGCGTTTTTCTGGAAAACCCAAGAAAGAAAAGAAAGAAAAGAAAGAAAAGGAAAGTATCTAACGCCGCCGGATTACAAGCGCATAGTTCACTGTGTAATAGACTAACAGCGTTTCCTCTGTGTGGGATTTCACTGCAAATGAATCTGCGCATTATGGTGCTGGCAGTCCCTGGCACTGCTCTTTTCTCCGCTTCTCTCATCTCATGTCCCAACTCTCTTTTGTCTCCGGCCCTTTCTATTATAGTTGGCGTAGACAGTGTTTGAACGAGGATGAACATGCTGCACATCAGTAGTGAGCGTATAGACTAGACTAGAGTAGAGTAGAGTAGAGTAGAGTAGAAGTAGAGTAGACTTTGGAAGGAGAGTGGTGCGTACCAGCAACTACCTCTAACTATAGTGGGCAGAGTCGAGAAGAGTCGAGATGGAGGATCTGACCCTGATATTCTAGTGCGCGGGGATAGATTGTCTAATATGAAAGAGATAGGGGTAAATGCCAATAGAACGTAGTAGTACGGTAGTAGTACGGTATAGTAGTAGTGAGCTCATCCGACCTTCTCCGGGCGAAAAGCTCGGCTCGGCTCCATCACCAGGAGCGTGAACGAGTCGCGTTATGTGCGGTACCGTAGAAACGACGCGCTTAATATGCCCCGTGCTGCTTCTGCTTTTTGCTTCTGCTTTTGCTGCTGCTGCTGCTGATAGAAAGGAAAAGGAAAGACGAAAGCGGGCAGAGCACAGAGAGGAGGCCTTATAGTCTGTGTGTACCCTGTGTGAAATAACTTGATTGAAAGAGAATCCACTCGGCCGGCGGGCTATTGAGACGAGATGTTGGCGGGGTGATGCTGCAGCCGCCGTTGCCGCCGCCGCCATTGCCGCCGCCACCACCGCTTTATATTGGATAGTACTGCCGGTGTCTATCTATCTATAGTCGGAGACGGAGAGTCTACTAGTCTACCACCACTACGTGATATGCTGTAAGAAACAGGAGCAGATGGTCGTGCCGGTTGAGCCTCTGGAAACTGGAATCGGGATAGTCGACTGGGAGTCTCGGCTCCAGTCGTCGGCCCTTCGCCCTTATAAATTTCCCCTTTTCACTTTCAGAGCGCCGCGGAGCGCCGCGGAGCACCGCAAAATCCAAAGTTCCAAGTGAACGAGTGCGTAGTTTCGCAATGCTCCGGGGATGGGGATAAGGATGGGGATGGGGATGGGGAATCTTAGATCATCTGTTCCTTTTCCCTTTTCTTCCCTTTTCTTCCCTTTTCTTCCCTTTTCTTCTCTTTTCTTCCCTTTTCTTCCATTTTCTTCCATTTTCTTCCATTTTCTTCCATTTTCTTCCATTTTCTTCCATTTTCTCCCATTTTCTCCCATTTTCCCGCCTTCAGACCTTCTATCTGGAAACCTCTAATAGACTGCATGATGGCATTCAGAAAAGGGAGGCCGCCTTACACAGCTGCAATCTTCTCTCTTCTATTCACAGACACACGTATCGCTCTATGCGACTCTCTATACGACTCTAGACGTCTGTAATCGGCTAAACGGTCTGTAAGCTGCCGCTGAGGCTGCCGCTGAGGCTGCCGCTGACGCCAACGACATCGGGCCTCTATATTCGACGCTTCAACGAATAACGACGATATATCAACAATCCAGCAATCCTCGTGAATGATGCATGTCGCTTGTCGCCGGTCCATCTTCTACGTCGACCATCCATCCGGTTGGCGCTTTCCAATTCCAATTCTCTGGTGACCCGCATCACAATTGACAACGTCCGACAAGCGACAACGTCCCGATGGTGTATCCCACTCATCAGCGCTACTAATAATGGCGAGACGAGACGAGACGAGACGAGCAACCAGGGCTCCTCCTCATGTTCGTCTATAGAACCGGTACACGTACTACTAGCAGTCGGAACAGTCTAAGACTAACAGAAGGGGAGGGCAAAGCTTTGTTGACGTCTAGCTAGTCTGGCTAGTCTAGCTAGCGGTGCGACGATTAGAACGATTTAATAGGTCCCTCTTGTATACACAGACTAACGCCTATAATGGCCTATTAGCTATTAGGGAAAGCTCAGCAAACTAGGAAAGGGCGCAAAAGGGCGCAAAAGGGCGCTTCTATCGACTTGTATCAACAAGTCGACGCTCGACGACGCGATTAGTGGACGGTACAGGGTAGGAGAGAACAATGATGGAAATACGAATCGTTGTTCACCTACAATCAGTCGGCAGACGACACTGACGGCAGTTGACAGTGTATATCAGTCGTCTACGTTGGGCCGTTGGGTCGTTGGGGATAGGTTAAATGTTATTGGGATGTTTGCCAATTCTCTTAATGAAATGTCTCGCATCTCGGCCCTTTTTCCGTCTTCGCCTTTGGCCTTTCGTCAGCCGGTGCCCGGTGTGGGGTGGGCTCTTTGTTCCGAGACGGACGGTGCGACCAACTGTATATAACCTGTAGCCGTGCCGCCTGTAGCGCACGCTGTGTGCACTGTGCACTGTGCACTATCAACACACGCCGGAATGGCAATGACACGTGATGCAGGCGGCGACGGCGGCGACGGCGGCGGGGACCAGCCCAGGCGCGGCCGGGCGCTGCTTTGTCCATCCGAGACTTGCATCGTCAGGAAAGGAACTCTATACAAGTTCAACGTGTGGATAGACGTAGGGGATCCTAGTAGCTCGTCCTTTGTCCGATCAATATCCTCCGCCGCCACCGCCACCGCCGCCGTCGCTGCTGCTAGAACTTGCTCAGGACTGTCTCTGTCTCTTCGTGGAGGAGGGAAGTAACGGAGCTAGCGGCCTAGTGCGCGCGTTCAGAGATGAGTCGGCCGCGGTCGGCCGACATCAAAAGAGAAAGGAGTTTCGAGTCTGCTCACGAGTCCCTCTCACCTTCTCTCTACTACATCCCTACGTCCCTAGGCTTTGCAGCAGGGCAGAATACAATGGGCACTAGATCTCGACCGGATGAAAGGAAGGTGAGGCAAACACAAACGCAACAAGGCGACAACTTACGGATTGGAATGAGGTGGATCCTTGCGGTGGCGAATCGGAGTAAACGACGAGGACGAGGACGACGACGAAGCCGGTGGTTGCTGTTCCTGTTGTTGTTGTTGGTTCGGCTGCTGCTGTTGGCTCGGCGGCTGCTGGCTCGGCGGCTGGACGACGTCGACGACGTCAGCAGAGGGCTTGGGAAGCGGCAGATGGCAAGCCTCAACGATTTTCACCATCAAGGCCTTTTTCTGATCGTCGTAGATGAGGGAAAAGTGGATCTGGCCGAGTGGCGTCGACTCGATGGGACCGTCATAATGGAGGTCAACGTCGCCGTAGCCGCCGAACCCAGCGTCCATCGACGAGCCTTCCATCGACTCGACCGACGTCTGCGCATACAATTCCGGCTGCAGGCTCTCGATTGACACTTCGGGCGTCAAGCTGTCGCATATCAATCAGCGTCAGTTACACCGCCCAGTCGTCAGTCGTCAGTAGACACTCGACCATGAGAAATCAATGCAATCCAGTTCCATGCAAAATACGGCAAAATAAGGCCGCCCGCATCATTCGATGCCGCGACCATTTGACGGCGCCAAACAGATTTACCAAAATCGAATAGAATCCAAATAAAAAAGAAGAAGAAGAATTGAAGAAGAAAAAGAAGAAAAAGAAGAAAAAGAAGAAAAAGAAGAAAAAGAAGAAAAAGGAGAAAAAGGCTTACTGGTACTTTTTACGGCGCGATGTTGAACTGGCCGGTGGAGTGGTTGCGGTGGGTTTGCTGCTGCCGTTGCCGTTGCCTCCGGATGCTGCCTGCTGCTGGCCATTGGAGCGATTGGTCCATCCGCTCCAGAATTCGATTGTACTCCGGCTTTCGAAAGAAGGCAACGTTTGTCCGAACCAAAGGACGCGCCTTTGCCAAATTTGTCTGTACATTTCCGTCTTGAGACTGCTACTGCGCGCTTCTTTCAAGAGGTGACTCTCTTCTTCACCTGGCACGGCATTGGTCCCCGCTGTCGCTCCTTCCGCTGACCTTTTGTTGTCCATTTTCCAATCGACAACAACATCGCAAAAACAACATTTTAAAAACAAAACAAACGGAATTCTGCGGTGGTGGTGTACATCAAGTATTGTATGTCGTATTTGATGTGTTCTGGTGGTACCAGAGAAGCTATATATTTATACATATGTAGGTAATATTGCAGAAACAGGTACGGTACGGACGCACGGTGTCGCGCGGTATTATGAAGGGTTATTTGTGTGTTTGTCTGTCTGTCTGTGTGCTGCAGCATGGAATGATTTCTGGCCGGGGATTTAGAAATGCAACGTAGTGCTTAAGCGGTACCGGGTATGGTACGACGAGTTAGGCTCTATAGCGTGCTTGATGGGTCCAACACTTGATTCCCTGCATATTAGATGGGCGGGGATGGGCGTCTCGTCGTCTTGGGCGTCTTGGTTACGTCAACGTCGCGTTATCTGCTCAGTCGAGTTCGTACTATTAGACTATACGGCGACCAAGACGACCAAGACGACCAAGACGACGAGAGGGTATACAGGACATGCATTGGGTAGTGTACGGTATAGCGGTAGCGGTAGCGGTAATAGTTTTAGATTTATACTTGGCACTGTGAGTGGGAGTTGCGACGCCGCTGTTGAGGTGATGCGTTGCCGACGAGAGGCTTTGAGCGCCGGGTTGTGCGGCGGCGGCCGCCTCCTTGTTCCTCTTGTCCTGTTGATGCAAAACGTATTCGATATCCTTCTTCTGTTGGCGCCATTCTGGCTGCTCGCGGTCATCGTTGCCCGGACAACAGCACCAGAATCGACAGACGGCGTAGTAGACGTCCATCATCAGCCTCCGCTCGCACGCTCCTCGTTTCGTCTCGTCTCGTTTCGTCTCGTCTCGTTTCCCTCGCTCTCTCACACTCTCTCCTTCGCTTTCGCGCGTACGTACGTCTTCTCTCTCCTCCCCTTTCGTTCTCAGCCTGCATGTAACAATAATGGCATTCTTCTTTAGATTCGGAATCCTAGTTGGCCAAGCCGTCCGCCACAGCGCCCGCCCGCCCGCACATTGTTTCCACCACATCCATGCAGGATGCAGTGCAGTGCAGGATGCAGTGCAGTGGCTGCTCAAGTTCCCACGCGATCGCGCACACACTGTAACATCAACAACAGTAAACGCCAAACAATGGGCTGTTGGGGAAGAACGAAGAACTACTGGGCTATACTACACGTACACTATACAAACAGCAACAACTATTACTTACTACGTACTACTGCTACTACGGTACTAATACTGGTACCGTACCGTAGATAGAGTGTTTAGATACATACTGTAGACTGTAGTGATACAGTCGGCTACAGTAGACCAGGCGGGCTCCATATAAAAGCGTACCATCTCTCTGTACGTGACGTAACGCGTTTAGGCAAATGATTACCCCAGTGACGAAAAGAATAAAAACGTCAATATAACGCGCCTATGGTTTGATAGCCACTAGCGAGACGAGAGGCCATCAATTCTGCTGCTGCTGCTGATGCTGCCGGTCGGTTCCGTTCCGTTCGGTTCGGTTCGGTCCCGTTTCCAGGCGACATCCACTCGGATGGAATTGGGGGAATACGATTACAACTTGACCCTGATAATAATAATAAGAGCGACGGCACTGCATGCACTGTTACCGCTGCTTCCACCACTGCAAGTGTTTACTTATAAACGAGTTTCCTTCTAGTACTTGAACATCGTCTTCTATCTGGTCTCCGTACTCGGCTCCGTACTCGGCTCCGTACTGGGCTGCTGGTCTGCTGGCGACATAGATATCATCCATGTAGTATTATGGATACGGTCTTATCATTGATAAATATGGCGCTCTAAGAAGCGATTACTGCTACGAGACCGTTCGAGGCCGTACGAGACAGACACTCTGTACGAGACTGGACGTTACTACGATATACGTAGTACAACTAAAAGTACGTCTCCTGATACTCAACTGCGGAGCATCTCCATCCTCAACTGTGGAGCATGGAGCATGGAGCATGGAGGGACACATTTGGCTCTGTTTGATGGCTAATAGAAGAGAGAAGAGAGAAGAGAGACGTTATAGAAACGTGATGGACTGCTGGAAGTCAATCAACCGACTGGACCGGCACTGGAACCGGCAAAGGGTGGAAGACGCACCCAACCATGGATTGGACACTGACACTGACACTGCATCAACACGGCTAGTACGTACCGTAGTAGTACCATATCTATACTCTATAGATGGACAAATATCAGAAGAGGTAGAAGAAAAAAAGAAAACAAAGAAAAAAGAGTCGACGAGTCCAGTCGAGTCGCGTTCAGGGAATCGACTGGCGCAAAGGGTCATCCAGTGTGGTGCACACGCACACGCTAGCTACGTACGAAACGACGTCATCTGCTGATGTTGACAATACCGAGCTCGGTATAGCTAGTACTCGTTATCGTCTGCTCTATTTCTCTACTCTACTGCTACCTTACTACTACTACTACTACTACTACTACTGCTACTACGTATGCGTATAACGTCTGATAGCGTTTGATAGCGTCTGATAGTCTAATAAGAGGCCTCGTTACGCGTCAAATGACCCTGACATCACTTGGATGGCGATTGGCGAGTACGGCGATAATGTCCACCTTTGGAAAAAGGACGAGGACCGCCCCGCAACAATAGCCCTTTAGCCCCTGTGCACACAAACGAGTCGACTCGAGAGACGAACGACAACAAACAAAACGATGGGAGGGAATAAAGGGAGAGGCGGGAGAGGAGAAGGGGAGAGAAGAGAAGAGAAGAGAAGAGAGAAATAATAAGCCATAACCGTGTTAGACGGAACCAAGACTTTCAAGTGTCTCTTTCAGTCTTTCTCAAGTGTTGGCTCGCAACATTCAGAGAGCGTCAGCAAGTCACTCTCATCAGCCCCTCTTCCATCGTCCAACAGCTACGTAGCAGACAACAAGCCAATAATAATCGATAGGGGATGGGCTACCTGCCACTTTGCGGCCGCTGTTGCTTCTGCTTCTGCTTCTGTTGTTGCTGTTGTTGCTGTTGCGGCTGCTGCTGATCCTTGGCCAGTCGGCCGGGAGTCGCCAAAGACTTTTTGACTGGCTTTATCCTTTCTACGCCTTTCTACATCCAACTGATGCCAACAGCAACTCCTAATAGACCCGACGAGCACATAGTGTTAATATCAACGTTTGTAGACGAGACGAGCGACCGAGCAAACGACCAGACCTTTGGATCAGGTGGATCGAGGTGCGCTAGACAATCGACAATTGACAAGAGCGGGGCGGGGCGGGTTTGGGTCACAGGGTTGCACGGTTCAACAAGAGTTGGAATTCCACTGGCAAACTCCAAACTGTACGTAAGTACGTACGGCCGTACTGAACGGCGGGGAACGGGATGACTCCTTGGATATCTCCTTGGAGTTTGCGTTCGATTGAAATGAAATAAATGGTTTGACGTGACGAGGAAAGTGGAAGAAGACGGTGGAAGAAGGCGGTGGAAGGAGAAAGACAGGGACAGCAGCTTGGGTTGCAACTTTGCTGGCGGACTAACGACCAGAGGCGATCCTTGGCGATGCTAAAAGATGCGGGCGGAGAGAGTCGGGAGAATGATGACGATGTTTTCTTACCTGGTTTAATGGAAGGAATATCGGAAGAGGAAGAAGCCATCCACGGCACGACGAGAGCCAGTAACGAATGACTTGGTGGAGCGATCATCAGGTTGCCGTCAGTCGAGTACGGTCTAGTCTGGAAAAGGGAGGAAGGAGGAGGGCGGCGGCGGTCGGGGCGTCGGGCATAAGGGGGAGGGTGGAAGGATCTTGACGCCAACTCACGAGAAGATGGACCGATTGCGCAGGTTTCGCCACGCAGTCGCATCGTTGGTCCACAGCAACAGCTCTGCATGCTCTCCTCTACCATCCTCTATTTTATTTTATTTTATTTTATTTTATTTTATTTTATTTTATTTTATTTTATTTTATTTTATTTTATTTTATTTTATTTTATTTTATTTTATTTTCTTTTCCTTCCTTCTCGCCCAGCCACAAACCGGGTACAAACCGGGCACAACAACCATTCGACTTTGGCGGCCGTGAATATAGCGACGAGATATGCATAAAGGAGCCAGAAGGAGGCGAGAGAGAAAAAGAGCTAGAAAAAGAGAGAGGGAACGGCTTTTCCGCTGATCGACGACGACCGCTGAGCGCTGACCGAGACATCGTCAAGCCCCGCGTGAACTATGTCTTCCACCGGACAATAGAGTCGAATCCTGTCCTGCTGTTGCCAATGTAACATCCTATGCATATCCTTTGTCTATGCAACACTACGCACAAATCGGGACAAATAATTCGTTTCAGGAAACACGTTCGTTTAGCCTAGTACATCAACGCCTAGCTGCCCACAGGTCTCTATCCCGTCGTATCCCGTCGTATTCCGTCTTGATTCAATTCCCTTCCCTTTTCTATTTATTTGGAGACACCGTTCCGTGGGTCGGTCGTCGGTCGTCCGACGAGTGCGTCTGACGTTTCTACACAACGTCTACAACCGCCGCCAACCGAAAGGGAATGTACAAACAAGCAGTGCCAAGGAATAGCACGAGTCGCCCGTTAACATCGACCGGAACGATCATAACAAGCGATTGAAAAAAGTCGGTGCGAGAGGAAAAGCCAGAAAAGAGAGGAAAAAAGAAAAGTAGAGAGTTTTCTTCCGAGTTTTTTTTCCCCCTTCTTCTTCTCCTCGTCAAAAGTCGTCGCAGTCGTCGTCGTGGCTTGATTATTGATCAGGAGGACAGGAGCCATATAGAGATAAGAGAGATAAGAGAAATAAGAGAGAGAGAGTTGGGCGACGGCGACCGGGCTGTAAGCGGCCGGAGCTGGGATGATTCATAGAAAATCCAACGATGGATTGAATCACCAAATTACTGACTGCTCGACTCGCAAACTCAATCAGAGAAAGTTATCGATTTTTTCCCCTTTGGCTTCGAGTCAGTTGACAGTCGTAGGAGCAACTGCAACATTACGAATACAAAGTCGAGTCTAGGCCGGGCCGGGCCGGCGAGAGCTAGGGAAATATGAGAGAGTGTTTCATAACACAAGGGTTGGAAATAGAAAGTGTCGTTCTCGACGTTCTCCCTCGAAGAAATAGAAAGGGATTCAATGGAACAATGGCGTACGACGACGGCGACGAGAAGGAGAACGAGAATAACGACGTAGAGCAGTCGTAGTCAGTCGTAGGTAGGAGATTGTCGCTCGAGTCGCCATTCGACGGCTGCTGCTGCTGCTGCACCGGTAACATACATCATGAATGACGGATAATGGCGAGCCAGCGAGTGGCGACGACGAATGCTTTTAGCTCAATAGCCGTAGACTGGCGTCGTCGTCCTCGTCGTCGTTTCCTTTAACTTTTGTTGCGTTGCCAACGGCCAACCGTGTCGAATGTTTCACTGCTTCTTGCTGCCAGGTGCCAGTTGCCTCTACGATGCAACGCAATGGGACGCATGCAGGGACGGGCATAAAAGATACGAAGGTCAAACGAGAAGAATACGAGAAGCGCCAGTAGGACCAAAGGTAAAAAGCTATACGCTTTCTTACGTTCCTTCGATGGCTATTGGATGCTTTTGAGTTTAGATTCAGTTGGGTTCAACGAGGATTCCGAGTCCGTCAGCCCATCGGCCCGTCAGGTCACGTCGATCGTCTCAGTCGGCTATGCACAGCCGCCTGCCCGCTGTCTATGGTATCATGTCTTGGGTCTTGGCCGGGGCAACCGAGGCAGTCGAGGCAGCGGCGACGGAATTAACGGTACCAAGCCCCGGTGGTGGCGCATAAGATTACGTGCTCAGCTGATGGCCAACTCGAATGGAATTGGAATGGATATCTCCTGACTTGCTTGGCTTGACAGTCTGGCCTTCACAAACAGGTAGCAAAATAACGGTTCCTCTCTTTCTCTCTTTCTCTCTTTCTTTCTCTCCCCTTTTCTCTGCCTCTCCCTCTTTTTCTTCTTCTTCTTCTTCTTTACCTTCCTTCTTTTGCCCGTCATTCCTCATCTCTTCAGAATCTTCATCCCTCCGAGATGTTGTGTTCAGTTCAATGCGACCCTTTTCCTTTCTTCTTCCGCCTTCTTCGCCATTGGATTTTTTTACCTGCCGGCTCCTCCCCCATCCCTTGTTTGCCTTTTTCTCTCTCTATCCCTCTATCCCTCTATGCCTCCTTCTACTCGCCTTTCTATCCTTAGTTCACCGTTGTTGTTTTTTTTGTTTTGTTTTTTGCCTCTTTTTCTTCTTCTCCTTCTTTTTCTTTTTCGTCTTCGTCTTCTTCTAGTGGAATCGTTCGCCTCTGTGTACAGTGTACACGTACTACAACAGTATATAAATATATATACTAGAGCCTAATACTACCTGATGCCCGTCTTGGAGCCCTTGGAGGACGACGAGCGGGCAATGACCAGGCGGCAGACTCTGCGCGCCAAGTCCGATGGGAAGCGGCAATACGGCGACTCGCAAGTCCGCAGGGCTGGCTGGCTTTGGTAGGGGAGACCGGGAGAGAAGGACCAGAAACTAGCGAAACCGCAAACCGAGTTAAGAAGGAGAAAAACTGAAAAAGGAGAAGAAAAAGGAGAAGAAGAAAAACGAAGGTTGCGCCCATTTTTCCATAGACGATATATATACATACATTGTGTATATTGCATAGGAAGGGCCCCATGTATATATATATATACATGCAAGACCGAGTCAGTGGTGGCGTAGAAGAGAAGAGACCGAGTGCGCTTCTGCCAACAGGTGGTTCGAGTCGCAAGACATTTCGCTTGAAACGGGGCATTTTTTTTTCTTCTTCAACATTTTTTTCCCAGTGGTGTTTCACAGTTGTCTTGGGCACATTTCCTCTCTCTCTTTACCTGGCTTTGCCGGTGCATCTATCTTTTTTTGACTCTAGCAATTCGTGTGTTATCTATTCGTCTGTGGAGGAGCATTGAAACAAGAGCCCTAGCTCTGTCGCTCACCAATTCATCAACGAGGTCAAGAGCTCGACTGCATGGAACAAACTCGATTTGCGTACAACGTACGACGTGTTATATATTGTGCCTGTAATTCCTGTGGCGACTTGCGTTGGGGAGTGTCATCGTCTTCTTCTGTCAGCCTTGTGTGCGTGCACCTATAGACTGTGGATCGGCAGCCGAGTTCAGTGTCACTAACAGTGTGTGGCTAGCTAGCGCGTACACAGTCGCTGCTGGCTGGCTGGCTGGGCGCGCGCCTTGACCACCACCTCCACCAAAGTGTTTGGTTTTCTTTTCCTTTTTTTTTCTCTCCTAGCTCTCTGCTTTCCTCTCTTTTTTTTTCTTTTTTTTTTCGTTGTTGTTGATTCCCGGTCGGTCCGGCCGTTGCGTTCTTGTTCCGTTGTCTGCTGTTGTGCGCCACTTTCCCGTCAGCTGCGATCGATATCGATCTTTTCGCCACAGTCTCTCGTCGCCGAGTTCGTGTGGCTTTTTCTCTTGATTTATCTACTATTTTTCCTTCTTCTTTTTCTTGCTGATTCTTTAACCCTGCCCGGTTGTTGCTGTACTCCTGCTCTTCTTTTTTCGTGACGACGTCGACGAACCGAAAAGTGACGCTTGTGTGTTACCTCCATCCTGCAGTCCTCCCCCGTCGTTTGTGGCTTGTCCCCTACACTCTTTTATCGGTCGCGCGTTTGTGCTCGCCTTACAGCGACCGAGACATCGACTCGAATAATCCATCTCTCAACGGATAAAAGAAGAAGGACGAGCGACTGACGAACTAACGAAGGGAAGAAGAACTCGGGAGGGAAGAGACAAAAAAGGAGGAAAGACGGCGGAGGAAAAGGGGAAGCAAAAGTGAGAGAAAGGGAGTCCAAGTATCGGCCACGTTCGCTTCATCGAACGTCGGCACTTGACCAGTTTCATATGAAGATGCCTTTCGGTGAAGTCATGTATCGGTGTAACGCCAATTACTGTTTCAGCAGCGTCTTCCGCAATCGCGTCGTCGGCCTCGTCATCACGCTGGCCCTCATGCAACTCTTTCTCTTCTCTTTCTACCTCAACGGACTCCACAGTCAGGCGGTGGTCACAGCGGCCAGCAACAGCGGCAGCGGCAGCAGCGGCACCGGCAGCAGTAACAGTCCCGTTTCCTCATCCGAGCAACAGGATGCTGCCGCTGCTGTCGTCGCTGCTGGTGGCCAGCAGCCGCTAGCGTTGGTTGCGACGCAACAACATTCTGACCCACACCCACAGCAACACCCGCGACAAGTGGCCGCTGCCGCCGCTGCTGCCGCCGCTGCCGTCGTTCGTGACATTGACCTTGACCGGCGGTCGGGATCAGTGGGTCAAGAGGCGGAGCGGGCAGACGACGCATTCCTTAACCCGTCTATCAGCAAAGCCAAGGCCGTCATGGGTGACGCCGCCAAAAAAGCCCTCGACCACCTGATGACCAACAAGAAACCAGCCATGGATTTGATGGCCATGGCCGCCAAGAAGTTGTCTGCAGACCCCAACGATCCCGTCGCCAAACTCGGACTAAATCTTTTGGCCAATGCCTTTAACAACATGAAAAATCCCTCGTCACAAGTCTCAGGACAGAGCGGTTCGGCCAGTCGCCAGACGGCTAATAACGAGCCATCGTCACCCGATGTCGAGGATCCAGCCAAATCCCAGTACGCTAATCTAGCTCAAATGGGCTTACAAATGCTAACCAACGGGCTGGCCGACTCGTCAGGTAACAAGGGCTCCAGTTCGTCCGGTTCGTCCAGTTCAGACACTCGCATGATGGATATGGCGACTCAGTTGATGTTGCAGAGCGCCAAACTGTCGAAAGCCGGATTCGATCCTCAGATGGCCAAATCGGCCCTAGGCCTACTGAGAGGCGCCGTGGCCAGCCAGAAACTCGATCCGAGAGTCATGCTGGGACTAGCAACGAGAATGATGCAACAACAATCATCGTCAAACGGCGACGCCAGCGGCGGATTCAACCTGTTGAGCCAACTCTTGTCCAACGGCCAGCTGACGTCCGCACTGTTGAGCGCTGGAGCTGCTGCCGCCGCTGCCTCCCAGCCGGCCGTCTCGGCCGATCAGTCCATTACCATTTACCGCAATTATGTGAAAGT
Organism: Ceriodaphnia dubia; assembly: GCA_022539655.2. Classification (NCBI taxonomy): domain Eukaryota; kingdom Metazoa; phylum Arthropoda; class Branchiopoda; order Diplostraca; family Daphniidae; genus Ceriodaphnia; species Ceriodaphnia dubia. The sequence goes on from JAKUCG020000182.1 coordinate 674,970, forward strand.
GGCCAACCGGAAGCTACCAGCACTCAAATCAAAGATGGCATCGCCTTATTCTATTCCGTCCAGTAAGGTCGTCGTCGACATTGGATTCCAGTACACGAGGATCGGCGAGGCGAGCGCGTGCCGGTCCAACGCCACTTATCTCATCGCCGTCGTCTCTTCTGCGGCGCACGTTGAAGAACGCCAAGCGGCTCGAGACACTTGGGTCAGAGATTTGCATCAGTTGGTAGGCGGTAAAGTGGACGTCGTCTTCATCATCGGTCAGACGGCTAACGTCACTGTGCAACGAGCCGTTGAAGAGGAAGCCACTGCCAACCACGACTTGGTCCAGACCAATGTGCAAGAGCCAGTTGAAAATGCCGTTTTCAAGACACTCGCCGCTCTCGTCTGGATTGATAGCCACTGTCCCGAGATCGAGCAAATACTCAAGATCGATGATGATGTCTACGTCAGCGCGGCCAGGATGCTCAAGGCGCTGGAGAAAGGCAAGGCCGCGCCCACAATTACCGGCAGCATGATTGACAGCATCAATCCGCACACTACATCAGGTATGGTACCGTGTCGTATTTACGGTAGCAGTTGAGTGCGCAGTGCATGCGAGCGCAAAATTGCATGCATATGTCTATTATCTGTCGTCATCGATGCGTTCGGGTCGACGACGACGACGACGACGGACCCCATTAGGCTGATGCACGACATTAGCATTAGTTATTTGATTAGCAACGTTCGTTATATCCCCGTCTCTTACAAGTCTCTTTTCATTTTCGTCGCAGATGAGAGACACAAGGCGTCGAAGAAAGCCTGGCCTCTGAAAGAGTTCCCACGCTTCATCCTCGGCGGAGCTTACCTGATGGGCAGGCCGGCAGTGCCGCGCTTACTGGCGGCCGCCCAGATAACTCCAATCTTACCACTGGAGGATGTCTACGTGACTGGACTGTGCGCCGTCGGCGGCAAAGTGGAGCTTATTCCCAATAAAAGGTAAAAAATAGGCGATAGTCTTTACATAGACGAGATTGAGAGATATGCTGGATAGAGACCGGACGGAAGCGGTGTGGGGTGTGCAGAGAGTCCGTAACTCCCTCGTGACCCGTTGTCTTGAGTACCTTGACTCGAGACATGACTCCAGCCGTTGACTTGGTATCCAATGCCGGTCACCTGACAACTAACCTCTTTTGTTTCTTTCCCCTTTTATGGTGCCCGTTACATCCATTGTTGCGGCGTAGTCTATTCGAAGAAGAGATAAGCGAAGAGTTGGACACATGCACCTTTGAGGATTTCGCCTCCTGGCGTTCGACGGGTCCCGCTGACGTCAAACAAACGTGGAACTTTGCTCAAGCGATGAAGAGAAGCGGCGAGGTGTGCGTCACAACCAACAAGTGCGCCCGGACGTTCATGGGCATCTGTATCCCGTCCTAGACGTAATCAGGACGTAATAGCTCTCTCCTGTTGTCTTTGTACATCAATCGTTTATCGTTCTGCTAATCGGCATGACTCCGATCTATCGCGTTTTTTTTTTCAATCTTATTTATTATGAACTGTTGATGATAAATGGCAACTCCCTCTGTGGTGGATTATGGCGTGTTGGCAACTTGGTGCATGTAAAATATTATCTTGCATTACTCTTGATCAGTACACGGACGATCGATCCGGTTCAGCTGAGAGCCTGTCTGCAAAAAAAGGCCTCCAATCGTTTATAGCATGTTTATTCCACGTTTCGGGGTATTTTGATTTTCTTGTGCATTCTTATAGAATAATGAAAATGACTCGGTAAAACAAAAACAAAAACAAACAATAAACAATAATACAACTTATAAAAATTTGAAAAGCGCCTAAACAATTCACATTCTAGCGGTACTACGACCCATTTGCACTTCTTGTTATTTTTTATTTATTCTGCTGTGCGTATATTTTGGAGGCCGAACGCTGAGGATATCTGTCGTACCACACGCCGAATAATATAAACACAAATCTATCGAGCATTCAAATGAGGAAATTGAAATTAGGAAATAGAAATCACCCGATCATCCGCATCCGACTTTTCGCTTATCGTTGGTCACATTTTTTCTTTTATTTCCCGAAGGGATCATAGGCGAAAGCGGGGGCTGACGGGTGGGACGAGGTACTGGCCTCTGCCCGTTAGGCAGCGCTGCCTACTTTCTGCGGGAACGGTAGTTTCCAATGGTTATTTCTCCGTTCTCTCTGTATCGCTTTCGGATTGCATCACACAATTTTGTTCGGCATTCTTACCTGCATCATCCGAGCAACTTTTTATCGCGTTACATAAATTTCCCGAAGGGATTTTCTGTTTCCCGAAGGGATACTATACAAAAAAACGAAACGAACCTTCAGTTGAGCCTTTGCACCCAACAGATGAATCCAGCAAAAAACTAATTCTTTATACGCTTACTCAATTTTAATTTGATTTAAAAGTTTTCTACGTAGAAAAATTCGGCGTAATTTTCTGCACTTGGTAGGCATAGAGTTGTACTAGTTTTACGTACTTTCAAATATTGTTTTGCAAGGCGTATTGAACGTGAAAATGAACCGGCAGCTAGCTCAACTGGTGATAAAATTTGCATTTGTCAAAGTTTGTAGCCTGCATGTGCGATGTGCGTGATCATGTGAATGTTGTATTGGTTCTTTTGAGACGTATTTCCAGAAGTACAATGTGTCAAAACTGTTATAGGCATAAGTTTAAATTTGGAAATATATTTTTTCATAGGTTGCATATATCTCGGAAAACATTTCCCGAATAACAGGTCAGAAGTGGGGAACAGGGATGTCAATATCGCGATTTAAATTCGCTCCAATCGTGATCGCGTTCAAATTTTGGTAATAGCTATGGCAATCGTAATCAAATCCCGCAACCAGAAAAACTGCATGATTGCTGCAATCGTATCGCGATCAAACGCCATTGGCAAGTAGCCTACCAATAACGCCCTTCATCAGAACGCCTCTGCGTATTTTTTAACATGAGGTTTTACTACCCAATTTCTGAAATCTGTATTAAACTAAATTGCGATCAAGTGCGATAGCGGTCAGAGAACTGATCGCGATCGATTTTTCCCAGCTATTATACTTGAACAGGATTGCAATATGATTATATGATTCCAATAACATTGTGATATGATCGCTTACGTCTCCACTGGGTAGTATTCAAAATAGATAGGGGAGGGTGGGGTTGGTTGGGACATGGGGTTGAGTGGGACAGGGGGATAAAAAATAGCAAATAACTTTAGAAAAATCTAGAAAAAATTATATTTTATTCTTTACAATGACGTTTATTTGGGGCAAAAATTTTGTTGATTTTCGGTTATTTTTCGAGTTATAGGGAAAAGTTGTTTTGGGGCAAAATTTTTGTAAAAAAAAAATCCGCGGTGGATCGAATAGCGCTTTAACCGTTCAACACACTAACATGAGATTATTACTGATTGTAGCGCGTTCAATTACCTACAGTTTGGTGGAAAGAAAAAATTTTAGAAGCAAAATTGCGGCTTCAGTTGCGATTTTTGCAGAACAGGTTTTTACGGGTTGAATGGGACACGGTCTGTGGGGTTGATTGGGACTGCAAAAGCATAGGCGCCGGAAGCCCCGCCTACTTTTTGCGCCCTCTATCAGCAAAAAGTCTGATTTTCTTTTTGTTGGTATCCTCATCGCATCTTATGCGATATCAAAAAATTCTTCAATTAACTTTGCTAATCTAATAGAAAGACTTAATTACATAATTTTTTGATAAATTATTTTTAAATATTTTTGCCCTGTCCCATTCAACCCCCCACTCTGTCCCATTTTACCCCACGCTGTTTGCTCCGCCCCTAAATTTCGGCGCATTTTGAAAAATCGTAGCGGGCCCATTATTAAAGCAAAAAATTTGGTTAACGGGAAGGGGGGCAATCATGAAAAATGCAATTCCAAAATATTTTGTAGTTTTGTTGATAAATACCCAAGTTATTAGGGAAAAACCAAAAGTGTCCCATTCAACCCCACCCTCCCCTAAAACTTCCATATTTAGTAGACGGGTGTGTTCTCTACGTTAAAATAAAAACTGTTCTGGTCGCGTTTCCTCTTTTTTGTCGATTGATAATTAAGATGTGAACTAACGATTTGTTGTCCTGAGTGAACAACGACAAAGTCTTTATCGGGGTACTAATATTTTTAAGAAATGAAACCCACTTTTTAAAAATGTTATTCAGCTACCGCGTCCAAAACATTTGTGTTCAATTTTTATTTTTCAATTTTAAGCGCTAACGTAAATCCAGATCCAGGTATAAATTATATTCAAGTAAAAGTAATAAGTCCTCTATTTATTATTTTCTGGATAAGCCATTTTAGCACTTTAAAGTTTTATTTGAAATTGAAAAAAACCGAATAAAATGTTGTAGACCCGGTAGGTGAACAAACTTGTTCACTTAATGGGAATTTTTTTTCAGAGAATGTTGAAATTATGTGCAAGTGATAAAACCAAAGCACAATTCATTTTATGAAGCACTTCTGTTAATACAATCGTCCCGACTTGTAGCGACAATAATAGAAAGAAATGGTGCCAATTCCAGAATTTGTTTCTTGCATAATTTTCAATTCCTTAAGTTGATTCCTTCCCTTTTTGATAATTCAAACTTAACAAAAAAATCAGTTAAGAATGAAACAGAATTCTGATTACGTTTGTCCCTATTAAGTCTTCCTTTATCGTTCACAAGTATCCCTTCGGGAACCTTCCTGCGCATGCAAATCGCGGGTAACAGTTTATACTATGCCAAAAAACGAAACGAACCTTCAGTTGAGCCTTGCACCCAACAGATGAATCCAGAAAAAAACTAATTCTTTATACTGTATGGGTAAATTTATGTGTCCCAAAAGTGATGCCATACATGTTATTGTAACCGTTTCATATATGTTACTTGTTTGGGCCCAACTTCGATACAATTAAATATAATAATTTTAAAAATATGGTTCTCTTGCGTTACAAGCATGTTGCGGGAGCAGGCAGGGTGGGGGTGGGGGCTCCTCCCTCCACCCCCACAATGGACTTGAATAACCCAGGGCATTCTCATTCTGCATCAACATCTTATTAGTCAACAACTACACAAAATGCAATGACAATATTAAAAAACAGGCATAAAATCTGGCCATCACAAAAGATGTAAGGAGTTCATCATCAAGTGGGCGAGTGGTGAAGTGTGAGTGTGAGGAATTTAACGCGTGGATCTCGTGGGGCGGGGGTTGGGGGACCCCGCCCCCAACCAACCACCTACTAACCAACCAACCAACCAACCAACCACCCCGCTCGCTCCCCGTAATTTTTTTGAAAATAAAAAATTTAATGTTTCAAAGTCGTACTTGGGGGGAAGTCACTTCCTTCTAATCGGCCCCATATATCGATAGAAGCCCTCGGTTCCCAGTTCCCACCTAAAGGTGGGGGACACTCGGGGATTAAAACCTCGACAGCTATCATGGGCAAACGTGGCGAACGTGATAGAGATGTTCACAAGAAAAGTAGAGGGAAGTCTGGAATTTCATCCGAGACAGACAGTGGTCAGTGTGGTAGAATTAACAAGAAGAAAACTGTAACAGATGAAAAGTCTTTCCTCTGCTACTCAGATGTTTATTCTAAACTCACACAAAATAACAATACTTAGACATATTGCGAGCCAGCTAGCTTCGAATCACATCGAGTCTGAACAGAACTCGAGAGATTCTAGGCTAGACTAGACTCTGGTGAGACACAGTGAACACTGTGCTGCTGTGTGAGGAATCACGCCGGCTTATATGGTAGGCTTAGCCAGGTCGTGACCCGTTTAGAGAGGAAGCATAGGGAAAACAGAGGAGTAATTCACCTTTTAATGTCCCTGTGTTAGGCCTACCCCAAAATCGATTGACAGTTCTGTCAAAGCAAAGTCAACATTCTTTGGGGTGGGCTTAACACGGACAAACGTTCTACTTTCGAAAGAATTTATAGTTAAAGGTCGTCAGATTTATAGCGGAAGAAAGTCAGGTAGTCGCCCGCTCACGAGGGCAAGAAACTGTGTCTGGATCAAGGACGGTAGCAGTTGCGCACCGTTGGGGTTGAGGGGTGAAGCTAGGGTGAAAGTGAAAGTAGGCCAGCCTAGATGGCATTTCGTTACAAAACCATCGCAAAGTCTATACCTTTGATCGCAAATGACCGTAGTTATCGTGTTCGAGGTGTCGAGAAGAAAAACGGAGAAAAGTCTGCTAGTTCATCTGACAGAGACAGTGATGGTCGTAGCGTAGTAGAAGTAACATGAACAAAAACAGTGCAAAGTATAAGATGACCAATGGCCGCGATGAGCGTTTAGAGATGTTCAGAAGAAAAACAGAGAAATGTCTGGAACTTCATCCACAGAAGCAGCGGTCAAAGTGGTAGAAGTAACAAGGAAAAAAGATTCGCAAATTCTAAACCTTTCATCGTAAGTAAGCGTAATAGAGGTGTTCAGAAGAAAAACAGAGACTGGCCTGAAAATTCATCCAATAGAGGCGGTGATCAGCAGGTTAGAAGTAACAAGAAGAAAACTATCGGGAAGTCAAAAGTTGTGATCGTCAATGACCATGCTAAGCGTGATCGAGATGCCGAGAAGTGTAAAGGTAAATAATTATGTCCCAACAATGGATATATTCTACAGGGATTTGACCTCTGTTGTGCTAGCTTATCGAAAAGGGGAGTTCCAGTATCTGTATGAGGGAGATGGTCCACTAGTTTAAATAATAGTTTTTTACCAAGCAAATTGGATTAAATATTTCATATGTTTGTTTAGGTAAATCTAAGGGACATGCATGGCAAGCTGAAAGTTATCGCTGGTGAGATATGGGTCGTTACACTGACAAACAGAACTAAAATCAAGGTTGTCTACTACAAGTCAGTCACTGGTTTAAAAACTGACGGGAAATACATAGTTACTAGTAAATTTCGTAAATACGTTTATACAAACCTGAGTATGCCACTAAAGAAATGTGTCCGCTACATTGGGCATCGAAGAGAAAGGCCAAAAATTCTCACACTGCAACAACAAAGATCAAAATGCTTGTGATTATACCCGCACCAATCCCGTTTTGCTGGGAAAAGTTGCAACAGAACACGACTTGCCAAGTAAAATATATCGCGATAAACAAGCGTCTGCGCCAAAAGACCTAACTAGGCACACATTCGACACTCTTCGCAATATCGAACAAGTCAGTAACATCCAGAAAGCCCATAGAAGATAATTCAGGATTCTCATGATGCGTTCTACAATTTGATCGATATGGAAACTCAACTCGGAATTTTTCTAACCCTCCTTCAATTTAATCCATCGTTCATCGCTTTTGGATACCACGCAGAACATGTCAAAAAGCTTCGACGAGATGATCTTCCGGGTCAGTGTTTGACTTATGACACCACTTTCAAATTAGGCGAATTCTATGCATCTCTTCTTGTTTTTCGTCGGAACCGACTTTATAGAAAATCCAATAATGCGTGCGATATATATGTTGCACGAGAGGAAATGGGAGGAGTGTAGTGTCTTGTGCAATTTGCGCCTGCTAGAGCGACAAGCTACTGTTTAGTAGCGATAGCAGTTCTGGCGGGAGTCAACCTATGTATCGTTGTAAGTTTCACCTGCATGCTTAGATGCATTCGGATTGTATCAAGTGTACCGATCAAAATATAATGCGCCACAGCTAACCAGTATCTACCTTATACCAATAGATTACAACAGAGGAGGTCCATGATATTTTATGGCAGCAAGTTGCCTTAGTCATCCCCGAGTTAACAGCCGGCGTCTACGTATACGTCGTAACAGATGAAGAAAAGGCGATTGTAAATGCAATTGAAAAAATCTTCGGGAGTTGACTTCTACAGATGTTGGAAGCATGTTATCGCTGACGTGAAAGCTAGTCTCTCAATTCTACGAATATCTCAAGCTGAACAAGAAGACGTCGACTTGTCTTGTCGACGTCTAATGCCCTTACTAAAGAAAGTTCGGAGCAAATGTACAACAAACGTCTTCTTAAATGTTCCCTCTTACGGAATAAGGTAGTCTCTATTAATGGTATCACCGTATAAAATATTAATTTATGACATTATTTATTTTACAGTCATTCTACCGCTATTTTCTCCGGAACATTCGCCCAGACATAAACCGTGTAGGTTTGTGGGTAAAAAAGAAGGACAATGTCACGAGTGTTACAACAAATCGGTCGGATTCGTTTAATGCTGTGGTAAAACGCTTTGCTGAATGGAAGACATCCCCAGTGGATTTTGCATGTTTCTGTTTCTTTTTTGACATTTCAATCTTATAACGTTTCATATCTGCAACGCAGGTATATATTAATCATAAGCAGTTAGATGTTTTCATTTTTAAGACTAAATTATAACTGACATTTTATTACGTAAATAATGGTAAAGAATTCATGGCACTCATCATTTGCGGCCCCATTTGAGAAATGTATATGATGCTGTGAAGGACAGACCACAGCTTTCCGACAACAGGACTACCAACGAGATATTTTACGATCTTAAAAATTCGAAGACAATTGCCGAAGAGAAGAGGTAAAAATAAATTCAATAATACTAAATTCACAGTAATTCGGGCGGTATAACGAAGAAGCGACAGAATAGTAGGAGGTAGTGGATGACGTAATTGTTAGTTTCTGCGTTTAACATGAAATCGCGCTTGCGCGCCAGCCTTTCGTGTCATTTGGAACAATATGTGTTTTTTAAGCTCTACTGTTATGGCCTTAAGTCATTGTAAAAAACGAATGACTATTAAAGAATGTGCTGGGGAAACAGAATTTTTTGGGAACGTCTTCATGCTTTGAATGGAAGCACGACCTGCACGACTGCGCGAGCACGAGCGATCGCAATAATTTAAAATTAGGTGTGTGAGGAAAAAGCGCTGCTCCGTTCCCTCACACCATCTTACGACCGGCATTTTATTCTATAAATCACTATCACGCTTTTAAAGTTCAAATAGATCAAGTATGAACTCCGCTATCAAGATTAACACAGAAAACTTGCACAAGGGGGAGCGAGTGGGGAGGCCGTCCCACGAGATCCCGCGTGTGAACGCAGTTCATTATAAATATGTATTTCATTTCTCTAATTATTTCGGCCTTTTTTTTATTACGTTATTACCTAGTTATTACACCATCCCACTCACTCCCCCGAGAAACGCAGTTCATAATATCTATATATATATTTGCCTTTTCCCAATTATTTGTTATTTCTAAATTTCTAAATTTCTAAGTATTTTACCAATCAATCATTCTTAAACATGTGTAAAGAATATAAAGATACATTCTCCCCACTTCACCCTTCGGGTACCTTGTGGCGTGCAAACGCTACCTACAGTTTTGAATTCGAACCGATACCCCACCTTACAAATGCTACCGCCATCTCCCTAGTAATCCCGGTACCTTGCACTCCCCCCTCTAGGAACCAAAAATCAAACATACGTTTTCCCTATCTAACCCATAGAGACATGCCTTCAGGCAAAAATGACCCCCCGTACACATTCCAAAGACCTTACAGAAACCCTTCGGGTTTTTTCCTTACGGTTTGAGCTCTATCAAACGATTTTTCCAAGGTTTTTGCTCCTTTCCTTGTATTTATTTTGTATTTTAGAAAATGGGGTCGGTTTTTCCTTTTCGCCACGGGATTGACTGGCGCTACGAGGGGGGGGGGAATTTTTGGCGTTCCATAAATGTGAACGAGCGTTTTTCTTATATAACCTGTGTTCACTAGTTAAAACCATTTATATATTCAAAAAGAGCTTGCGGAGCTCATCTAATTCGAATTTTTTCATAAGCCTATCTCATTATGATAGGTCAGGAAAAATCCTCAAAATTCTGGGAAAACGCCATAAGCGCCCGTGTTAAACACGCAAAAACGGCGATTGTTCCATTGATTCGGGTGGGTACTGTACGAATGAGTGGGCATAAACTCGCGCGTGTAAATTGACTCTATGATTTTATTAATCATTGATCGCATGTTTGAATCTCCATTTCCAACGCTTCCGTATGAAACAGCTTATTTAAGATCAGATTAGTTTATTTGTGTCGATGTTGTTGGATGGGATTCCACAGGTAATCTGCATGTACATCAAGTGGAATTGTAACTGACTTGGTTGGACATCCATTCAAAAAATTAGATCTAATAATAGATTACTCTAGTGACACAGCTGTGTTTTCCTCCTTCCATTTGATAAGCCTAGCTATCAAAGTGGCCATTTGTTGTGGGTAGAACCCCGGTCGCACCTAGTGTCGCCACCTTCTTTCTCATTCTCCCCCCTTTTTCTTTCTGTCGCCCTATTTTGGATTATCACTCTCTGCCCTGCTTTTCACCTTGTCGCCCTGCTTTGTCACCTTGTCGCCCGGTCTGGAGGGAGCCGATTCGGTCATCCCTCGCGAGAATACAGTATCGGTAATTGTTAAACTTCCTTTATTCGTTATCTCTTTTTTTCGTCGTGTAAGCTCCCGCGACACATTGTTCTCCGATTGCTTCTCTTCAGTTCTCGAATGTTTTCACTTGTGGAAATAGAATGAGTTTTATCAAGCAATTCAAAAAGCACATTTAGAACACTAACAGCATAGGCACCTTGGCGGCATTGTCCTTTTCCCATTTTACCTATAGTTGTTTCAAAGGATTACATTACCAAGATACACATGAAGATGTAATGCAAATTCTTTCTTGTAACACTGATTACGTACCTTTAATAGATGGTTGAGTATGAAGTACTAAGTATCCTATGACACAAGCTTAAAACTAATTAAAACCCATGAAAAAACAACTATTTATTCGAAATCGATTAAAGAAGAAGCTAAAATATACGTCGAGCGAGCTAGACATAACTCGTGCTCACTGCTGTAATGAGAAAAAAAGGTTGTTACAGCGCGCCTCATTCAATTGTTTTAACAATTTAGTGACGTTGACATGTTTTGCTATGTCCAGATTGCTTCGGAATTATTTTATGACTTATGATGCAATATTTGTATATTCCTAATTTAGATTATAGTGGTGCGTTTCGATAATGTCAACTAACGCCAATAACGTCAAAATAGAATAACATCGAACTGCGGAATTGTTTAACTGTATTTCATATACGATAAATAAATACCATCAGTCCGTTTCAAATGGATTGGGTATAGCAGTAAGCACAGTGGTTTCGGGATTAAAAATCAACGCAACACATTTCTTAGTCACACTCTCAACACTTACAGCAACAAGTTTTTTTCCACCTACCCATCAGCGTAGAGGTTTGTCCACTGATTTTATCTAACAATGTGGATTCAACCTATTGAGGGGAATACAGTTCCTGCTCGACAGTGCCAAGTTTCCTAAACAAAAAAAAATAGGGAGACACATCAACGAAGCGTGATTTTCGATTACACAAATGTTTTCTATTGAGAAAATTCACCACTGATTAATAAGGAAAAATAGTTTGTTCGCTTTGGGGACTTTGCATAGCTCAAAGTAGTAAAGAAACCCCTGGCCTTCAACTTAACTTTCGAGTAGAAAACATAATCTTCGTGATGGTGTAACTGAATTCTGTCATGATTTGGCATAGCGCTGGATCTGCGAAACAAATTTTTCAATGCAACTACTTCTTCCGCAACTAATTTCCTCTTGATTGATTTTTCTCTTACAGTATAGCCGTCAATTGTTCGGTCGTTTCGCAAACGGGAAGAAATGACGTTTTTGGGTAAACAACGTAAGCGATCGAGGAGACTCACGAAGTTACTTCACTTGGGAGGCTGTTACGTTCTAGTAGAGTGATGGCTTCTCTTCGAACTGATACCCGCATCAAGTATGTTTCAGCCATCTGGTCAATAAAGTTTTGAGTTCATTGAAAAGGTTTTTTAAGTCACCATTTACCCACTCAGGAATAAATGTGGAAGTACCCCAAAGACAACCCCAATCAATGACACTCTTAGCCAAATGAGTTAGCAGGTGCATATTATAAGTAATATGATGCGAACCATACAGACAATCAGTCTCCAACACAAAATATTGCAGAAGGATTTAGATTTTTTTGGTACCGATTTCACACTAATCTGGTCCTGCAGTAGACCAAATAACGAATAGGCCAGAATTGAAAAATGTGAAAAAAGGGCTCCGGCAAGACTCCCCTAAGGATCAGATAATAATATAGAACAAAGGCTCGAAACTCGGAAGCCTTCCAGTAAGGAATATTGTCCAAGGGCTGAGGGGAAATCGTATTTCTTGGCCAAAATTATTTCGAATTGCTATAGTCAAAGTATTGTGTTAATATTACCAGGATGTAAGCAGAAATCTCATCCGAAGTACCCATTAAATTGAGTTGTGTTACGTAGCAACGGGCGGGCAACAGCGTCCACGCTGGTTACTATGGTGTTACATAGTATTTGACGACATCTACCATAATTCAAGTTGTTCCAAGACGAATGAGCTCATCGACACATGGCTTGAAAAAAATCTCCGTGGAAGGTTTAGTATCCCCATAGAAAAGCGCAAACACGATGACATTGGAACGCCGTATGGAATAAGACGCTTCATTGATAAGTCCCATAAACGGCCAAAATCCATATTTACTCTTTTCACAAGGATTGGCTCCGTCCGCACATATTAGAATTGTGATTGTGTGATCACAGATGTATTCTCTGTTACAGTTTTCGTTATAGAGTTTTCCGGAAACTATGTCACCAACTATGCCGTCTGGAAATGACTCGCGTCTTCTAACGCATAAGCCGTACTGCTTTCGGTAATATTTTACGTGTTCTTCAACCGGTAGCACGATAGTGTAACAACCATCATGGATGCTTTTATCGTTTTTTTTTAAAATAAGGATGGCCGCTCGGTTGTTCTTTAGTCGAATTCCCATTTTCGCCCTTTTTCAGAGTATCCTAGCATTGTTTGCAGATAAATATTTTTTTAATATTTTGCTTCAGATGAGAAAATCTTTTTTTTTGAAGAGATAAGGACTAGTAAACGCATCTTAAACATCGTTTTCTGGGAGAGCGATGTTCAACAAGGCCAAGTGGTCTTTCAGCGCACTATTAGATAGGCCATGTTTCGCATAAAAAGCAGAGCTTAATAAAGCAAGATATTCTTTTTTCAGTTCCGCATCTACCAATTCCTTCTAAATATGAGAATAAAATGAAAACTCTTAACTCATTTTCTAATAGAAAAAGTGCAAAACTGCTTTTACCATGCTCTCCGAGTCATCGTCAGATACATTTTCTTCAAAATCAGTTACACCCGAATCAAACAAAGAATTTTCTGCGTTATTGTTAAGGAATTGCTCTTGTTGGCTCAAGTCGCCACCCATCACGATTATTTGTTCAAATTCGTAAGGGACTTGTATGCCTTTTCCTTCATGGTAAGTAAAAATGCAAAGCTCTAATAGACTAAACAAATTTTAACATGGAACAATTCTAGAAATTTACCGTCATGCTCTTCTGTTATTGCCTCATCCAAACAAAAAGGGTCTGTCATGATTTCTTCAGGTTGTTGGGAAGTGTTTGTAGTGCAGTCCTATAGTATTATATTTTAAAAAGATTTAGTGTTTGCATATGGGAGAAATAACACCTATACCTATATATATGTAATCGAGGATTTTCAATACGGGTGTCGCTCGTCAATTGTTTGGCCCTGGCAGCCATTTTCTGTAGTAAGTTAACATTGGGGAGATAGGGATTTTTAAGATTTTTCCGATTTAAAGTCGGAGCAAGGCATTATTTTGAACTTTTGACCCAAAAACTGAACAACTGACAAAAAATGCTTCATTTTGAACTATTTTTCGTCTTCGAGCTCCATCCTATTTTCCGGTAATCTTAGTTTTTTCAAAAGTAAACAACAGTTTTCAGTGGCAATACGGCATGAATTTATAATTGATTTTGCATAAATAACATTATAATATTAAATAAGTATGAGAAATGAAGTAAAATAATTATTCAGCACTCTTTTGAAATTTTTTGGTGCATTTGATCAAAAATTAATGTGATGTTGTAACTGAAAACTGTTGTTTACATTTAGAAAAATGGAGATTATAATTAGTCAGGACAGAGTAAGTAGATCAAAAATGGTTCAAAAAAAGCTTTTTTAGTTGGCTGTTCAGTTTTGGGGTCAAAAGTGGAAATTTATTACTTGCTCCCACTTAAAGTCGAAAAAATCGTTAAAATCCCTATCTCCCCCGTCTTAATTTACTACAGAAAATGGCTGCCAGGGCCAAACAATTGACGAGCGACACCCGTATTGAAAATCCTCTATAAAACTCACGTTATTACCAAATTGAGTCTTCAGTTCAACTATTTAGTCAAATTAAAAAACTTAAAACAATTGCACTAAAAATCAAAACAAAAACTAAATAAAGATGAAGTTTCTCTTTTACGAATATGCCAAAAGAAATCAAAACAAAAAGAACATTTTAAATATATTGAGGAGGTAAGTGAGATAATAGTAAAAAAGTTTCGGAAAAATTTAGTTTTCCCCTGAAAATTTTGTAATAGTCATACGTGTTTTACAATAACTGTAGGCCATAACTAGATAGATTTAAAAAAAAATTGTTCCAAATGACACGAAGGGCTGGCGCGTAAGCGTAATTTCATTCTAAACTGATCGACGTTATTAAGGCGCGTTTTGCGAAAATCATTCAGTTGGATTGTTGAAACTCGCAAATTTATTGGCGAAAATCATTCAGTTGGGTTGTTTATTTAATGTAAGTTAGGAAATGTCGCCAAAACGAGCCAAATTGAGTCTTCAGTTCAACTATTTAACTCAACTGAATAATCGGGGGTGTGGCCTAGCTCAATAGCTCAATGGAAAAGGTCAAGAGTGCTTTTCACCGCCATTGAGCTTTTGGACGACTTTGTTGAACTAAGGCTAGCTCAACTGAATCTGATTGAGCTATGTTACCATCAAAATGCTAATTGACCTCAACTTAGTTCAACTAGTCGACACCAAAATGCCCATTGAGCTACTTAATTTAACTACGAATCTCAATAAATTGTGCCCAAAACGCGCCTTTGGGTCGTTTTGGCGACATTCCCTAACTTTATTAAACTAAACAGCCAACTGAATAATTTTCGCCAAAACGCGCCTTTTATGTGGGTTATAGTTTCTTCTATCCTGGAAAACATGGTTGTCGGAACCAGGTGATGAAGCAATCTTCAATGGGCTAAAAAAACGCATCACAACTACTTAACTGCCGCATTCCGCCAGTCCGCTGAGTACTATGCTAACGTCGTTTACTTCACCCACCTTGTTCAAAATTTCCACGACGTTTACATCGTCATTCGAGACCTAGTTGTGAAACTCGAAGAGTGGAAAAGGCAAAAAACCTCATCCGTCTCAAGAAGCTGATCCGGGCAAAAAACCTCATCCGTCTTAAGAAGCTAAGCCGATCAAAAAATCTTATCCAGCAAAGGATAAATGTAAGTTGGCCGAAGCTGATCCGGCCAAAAACCTTATCCGTCTCAAGAAGTTAAGACATTTAATAAGTCTCCTCCTACAAATGAAAAAAACTTGGCAAAGGATTAAGTTAAGTTGGCGAATGATGAAATTAGGGAAGCTGATCCGGCAAATGGATTTATTAGAGAAGACGCTAAGCCAATCCTGCAATCTAACCCTGCGTGGTCAACAGTCATTAGTCGTTGAAGGGTGGAATTAAGTTGAAGAATGAAGGTGACCAGGCCAAAGAATCGCATCCATCCGTAGAAGCCAAGCCAGTAAAGGTCTAGCAAAAAAAGTCTAAGAAAAGATCTCTTTTGGACAAACTAGCTGAACCAGGGGGAAATTCCCAGCTGAGAATTGATTTGTCAAACGGGAATCATTCAACCTCTGCCACCACCAATAACGATAGTCCGCAGGCCGTATCATCGAGTCAAGAGCCGGTTGCCGAAAAGATTGTTAAACATCAGTTGCATGTTGCAGCAGATGTAGTTGTGCTGGATAGTCCCTTGGAAGCCTGGAAACCACACTGGATCATAGATTTTTAAAAATTTTAAACGAGCAGGAGATTTATGCTGAAATCGGAGAAGCAAATTGCTTAGAATCAAGTGTAATTAATGCGATGATGTCCCTAATTCAGAAAAAAATTGTGTTATTATGCGCAACAAACCCTCCATTCCATTACCTCCCTACTTATGTGCTTTGTCAAAAGGGATGCTGTTTAGCATTAAATAAAAGTATTGTCTGCTCCCTTCTTCTCTCTGGAACGCCTCTGTCTGTTCAAGACTGTCACGAGACTATCATCACGCTTCTACCTGTTCTCCTTAACTGTGTTCTACCAGATTCAGTATTTAACTGTATTATTACATATTTTGGCAAATGTATATGTGAATAAATGTGTTAATATTTACTGAACAGCAGTATTGACAAGGACTAATGTGTTGGCCGATTATTTTAATCTTCCTGGATATCCCGGATATCGGTGCGTTATACAATGTACAGTGGGGTGCGCAGCTTCTTTTTTATTCGTCTAGTTGCAAACGATAGATCCAAATTATTCACTGTGGGCACCTTGTTCAAAACTGGATCCGTTGCGGCAAAAGGGTTCGGAAAAGGAAAGGCTGAACAAGTTTTGCTCTTTGGTTGTCTTATTGGACAGGCAGAGGTAACAGAACCAATTGAGCAATTGCAATTTTGCGTTGCAAAAATTTTAAGAAAAAAAAACAGAAATTTTGTCATGAGGGCTACTCGGGCTCCCTCTTCAAACTTTGGCCCATTTTTTCTACTCGCAGTCAAATGAAAAAATTAAAAACACTTACTTCTCTGCAGCAGTTTTCGCTTCCATTGTGAGTTTCTCGGCATCAATTACTTTACGGTGAGCTACTCCAATCTCACTGTTGAAGTAAATTTGCTCTTTTGATTTCCTCTTCATCGCTTCCTTTTCCTTTTCCGACTTTTCGAGCCTCCATCTTAGCTGTTTCTTTTCTTCTTCGTGTCTCTTCTCTTCGCTTCTCTTCTCTATTTCTGCTTTAACTTTCTCTTCCAATTTCTTTTCTTCTTCGTCTCCGATCCTTTCTTTTCTCTCTTTCTTTTTTTCTTCCAGTAGTTCGCACACGGCATCGACGTTTGACTTTGCCGCGGCTATTTGGCTCATCGCTTCTTCCATCTCAGCGTCATCACTCTCTTCTACCCAAGCCGTGTTGTTCGAGGCGGGGTAAGATGCAGCAGGTAATACCTCTTCATCTGACGACGAATTAATATCCTGAACTGGATCCTGAACTTCAAAAAACGCCTCTTGGGATGCCATATTACGCAGTTTACTAGCTGACGGGTCAAGGCGCGAGAGTGACCGAACAGACAATGAAAAAAGATGGCGTTAAAGATGGTACCAGGTCAGACTACCATACGCTATAAGTCAATAACGGCCGGGACCGGTAAACTCTGCAAACTTTCATACGCAACATTGCTCCGGACCCCCTTCAGCGCCACCACCCCATTTCTTCGTATTGCGGGTGGCGCTTATGGCCCGGAGCAATGCTGCGTATTAAGTTTGCAGAGTTTACCGGGCCCGGCCGTTATATCGGTATGGTAGGTTCAACTGCATCGACATTTTGTTTGTCGATTCACAAAACTGGCTTTTCGTGTTCCGCTTAACTCTTTATTGATTTTAACTGCAATCAGTATTTTTGAATACTTTTCCATCTTTTACAATCAGTATTTTTCAATACTTTTAAAACTGAGTCCTTATGTTAGGCTGTAAAAGGACTGCAATTAGTATTTCTCAATACTTTCGATATTTTACAATCAGTATTTTTCAAGACTTTTGAAACTGAGTCAGTGTGTAAAGCTGAAGAGAATTTTAAAGTGGTGTTGATTGCAATCAGTTTTTTCAATACTTTCAATCTTTTACAATTACTACTGCTGAAAATTTTTTGACTACGTGCTGCAAACCAGAATATTTCATCAAAATTTGAGAATTTGAGTCTAGACTGCAAACAGACCAAATTTTTGAGAGCGTTCCCAAGACCTCTTTGACAGCCACCAGAACATAAGTTCACCAAGTAAAGTAGTCCCAATTTCTATTCTTTCGCGTCTTTTGGGTACACCGACGTCTAAGAGCTAACTTTCTTGGTTTTTTGAACTCGAAATAACTGTTGCGTCACTTGGTGACCGTCTTCGATGCTAATTTATTGGCATAGACAGCTCCGAGGCCAGAAACTACGGTAGGGCTGGGAATGCCAGAGCCAGTAACGACGGGGAAAGATATACCAAGTTAAGATATAGCAGCGGTAGTTGGCCAATTGACGTGCTTAGTTTACATAGTTTTTTAGTGTTAACTGCGAAACCAAACGGGCCTGAAATAGCCAGCAACATTTCATCTTACCAATCGGCCTCAGATCGTCCCGATATAGTCGCAAGAGTTTTCAAACAAAAGTTAGACGAGTTAATCGAGGACATTCAGAAAAATCAGGTGATTGGAGTGGTAGTTGCAAAAATTCACGTCATTGAATTCCAGAAGCGCGGACTTCCACACTGCCACATGCTCCTCTGGGTCGACTAAGAAGATGTTCCCAAAACTCCGGAAGAAATGGACGGTATTTTATGCGCCGAGATCCCGGATTAAGAAACAAATCCAAGACTTCACGCTATCGTTATGGCCAACATGATTCACGGGACGTGCGGAAAGGACTTCAATAGAAGCTCTCCTTGTATGGACGGTGACCGCTGCACCAAGTCTTTTCCCAAGGAATTCCTTGCCGAAACCAACATCAACACAAACGGCTATTCCCTGTACAGACGAAGAGATACAGGGAAAACTGTGACTCTGAAGCGCAACAACAGAGAATACCAAGTGGACAATATGTGGGTCGTTCCCTACAACCCCTATCTCTTGCTAATGTACAACTGCCGCATTAACCTCGAGTTCTGCGCTTCCATCACCAGCGTCAAATACATTTTCATACGTCTACAAGGGACACGATTGTGCTGACATTCAAACAACAGTCGGAACTTACGGTCAAGATGGTAACAGTCAACCAACCATCCATTGGGATGAAATATCAACATTCTTGGACACGAGATACGTCAATGCGCCAGAAGCAAGCTTGAGAATATTCAAATTTGCAATCTCATACCCCTCTCATCCTATAATTCGCCTGGCCATCCATTTGCCGCTCGAACAATCTGTTTTCTTCCAACCCGGTCTGGAGGATCGTGCAGTGGCTAGGGCTGCATTGAAAGATACCACATTGACGGCCTGGTTCAAACTGAACTCAAGTAATGAATCGGCCCCTCAGTATAACTACCGGGAAATCCCACTTCACTTCGTCTTCGACAAACAAAGCACACGTTGGAAACCGCGCAAGAAACGAGCCGAAGTCATCGGCCGTATATACTCGGTGAGCATCAAACAAGTAGAAAGATTTTGTCTTCGTTTGCTTCTCATCGAAGTCAAAGGGGCTACCAGCTTCGCCGATCTCCGTACGGTAGACGGCATCGAGGCGGCATCGAGTCGGGTGACCTTCAAAGCGGCAGCCATTGCCCGAAATTTATTGGAAGACGACAACGCTTGGCATAAGGCTATGGAAGAAGCGGCAGCGTTCCAAATGTCGGCTCAGTTGAGACAACTCTTTGTCGACATCTGCAGTCACTGCAATTTGACAGATGCGGTCACTCTATTCAACTTCAACAAGCACCATCTTGTGGAAGACTACCTCCATAAAGGACACGAGGCGGGAGTGGCCGAGAATCTTGCCTTGAAATGGATTCAAGATCGGCTGAAATTAAACGGATTGGACATGAAAATTGACTTTGGATTGCCGGCACCAGATTTTGATCTGATCAATCAATTGATGGCAGCGGAGATGGAAGAAAATGATCAGGACGCGACGAGAGAAAGAGAGTTAGAGGTGAAGAGATGAAAGCGCAGTTGAACGAGGATCCACGCGCCGTTTTTGATCAGATAAGGGCCTCCATCGCCGAATCTGAAAAAGATCCCAACCAACCACGACTATTTTTCCTCGACGGTCCCGGAGGAACGGGAAAAACGTTCCTGTACAACACGATCATCTATGTACTCCAAGGCTCTGGGAAGGTTTGCATCGTCATGGCTTCTACTGGTATAGCCGCCACGTTGCTGATAGATGCGACCACCCTCCACGCCATTGATCAACTTTTTCGGAAAATCATGAAGAAACCCAGCGTCCCTTTCAGGGGTAGAGTGATTGTGCGCGGAGGAGATTTTAGGCAATGCCTTCCCGTCGACAAACATGGCAACAGAGTTCAAGTAGTCGAAACCATCACCAAAAACCACGAAACTTGGCCTCTTTTCCGTCAAGTTAGACTAGTTCGTAACATGCGAACTGCAGCGGGTAGTCGAGAATTCTCAGACTAGCTCATCCAACTCGGGAACGGTACTCTTCCAACCACACCAGGATTGGGCCCGGACGCTGTTGAAATTCCTCCAGAGTTTCTCCTTAATGGGCGTGATACGAATCTGATCAATCACGTCTTTGGTGATCTGGAACGTCTTCTTGATCCCGAAGGCCAGGAAAAAATCAGCAGCGGTGCAATTCCTTGTCCCAAGAACCAGGATTGCTTGCAAATAAACAACATGATCATCGATAAAATGCCTGGCGAGAATTTCGAGTACAAAAGCATCGACTCCGTTGACTCGGAAGATCCTGAAGAATTTGCTAATTTCCCCACAGAACTCCTCAACGGAGGTAGCGTCTCCGGAATTCCACCTCATGTGTGAAAGTTGAAAGTGGGAGCGATCATCATCCTTCTAAAGAACATTGACACTCGGCAAGGACTTTGCAATGGTACAAGACTGATCATCAAGAATTTAAGACCGAACATTATCGTTGCTACAATTGCCACCGGGAAAAACAAAGGAAAAGTAGTGTTAGAGTAGGAATCTTCCTCCCAGAACCCGTCTTTAGCCACGGTCAACTTTACGTTGCTTTCTCAAGAGCGACTTCGAAAGAGGGAGTGAAGGTAGATTGGATCGGTGGTCCGAAGCAAGGTACGCTACTCAAAAACTCGGCAAATCCTCAAGACAGAACCAAAGTCTTTACACAGAACATCGTGCACAAAGAAGCTTTGGTTTGAAGAACGATGGATATTCTTCTATTCAAGATCAAGCCCAAATGATCAGTCAACTTCAAACAAATAAAAAAAATCAGGAAATAACTTCCACCTGGGTCTACGGACCAAATAAGGAGCACGGGCAGGGCCTTGGGGGCAGTTCCCAAAGGCGCTCATCCGTGAATAAATTGGTTTAGCCTTAAAATGTTTATTTTACGTACTATTTTTCAGCATTTTCGCAAGCGTGCGCATTTTTAATTGATGCGGTACTTTTGTTCGACGGGCGCATAGCCGCCTAGTATTTCTTATATTTCACCAAGGAAGTGTACATCAGTCACTGAATCAACTCTCCACTACTTAAATGCATCGTAGGCACTACGATAGTATGGGGGGTTGGCGCTTTAGATGCTTTTATACTTTTTATATTCTTGACGTGGAATGAAATGCCATTGTCGAGCGAGTTTTCTTATCAATATGTACCAAAACTATTGTAAAATGACTATGGGACTCTATTTTTGCATGAGATCTTAAAAAGTAAGGACTTTTCAAATCTTATTCAATAGTTTACCGCGATATATTTCTATTAATTCACCGAGGAATTGCATATTTTTCACTGAATCAACTCTCCACTACTTAAATGTATCGTGAGCACTACGATAGTATGGGGGGTTGCCGCTTTAGATGCTTTTATATTTTTTATATTCTTGACGTGGAATGAAATGCCATTGTCAAGCGAGTTTTCTTATCAATATCTACAAAAACTATTGTAAAATCACTATGGAACTCATAGTGAACGAATGCAACTCATAACGAAAGTCAACCCATCCTCCACAACTTGAGTCAAGCCTTTGTATTAAAAAAGGGACTCCAATCCGACACATCGTTCTCTTAAGATTTTCTTTCATTTTTTCATTTTTGGTTTCTACATGAAGAACGAACTCCTCGATTGAAATTTTTACTTTGTGCCAGTAAAATACGGTTTCTGTTTAATATTAGCTAGCGGATAATTCGATTAAATACTTCAGGTTATTCTCGAATTCTGTTTTTTTTTCTTTTTGCTTCCTTTTTCTACGTCTCTTCTACAAGTGAATTATGGTATCATTCGGAGCGCTGAAAGACTTGAATTGAATTCTTTTGAACAATTGAAAGCTTTTTAAGTTAACAGAAAAAAACTTCAATCCTTCTTTTCAAATTTTACCAAGTCTTTTGAAGTCTTTTGAAAGACACCAAACGTTTTGGTATTGTGATCTTTACACAGTTCTACCACTAATTTTTTTAAATCAGAGATTGATTGGAGTAAAAATTAATTTAACGTGAAAGGTTCAGTGTGGGACGATTTCCACAGTCCAAATAATTTCGGAAAAAAAACAAATTTAAATCTGTTTTTGCACCCCAACCTTCTATTTGAGTGTTGAAAGTTGGCATACTTTCAGAAAGAACGAAAAAATGAACCAGATTTTACGGTTTAAATGGGTGAGTCGTCAAGCGGCAGCTCTTATGGGAAATCTTACGTTACATTCAACCCCCACAACTGTTACAATCGTCCCACATGTAGGTACAATTGTAACAGAAACGCATTGTGAGATAGAAATAAATTTCAATAAACTATCCTCATCGGAGTCGGGCGGTTTGCTGCGCCATGTGACTGTATTTAACTCGTTTAAACACAAGACTAGTCGGTGGCTCGTAGACCCAGAAATCGCGAGTTGTCACAGACAAAAACTAAATTACAACTGCCTTAGCTAGTCGCAGTCGACTCCCCAATACGGGTTGGTAATTCGGGGATGGAGAAGCGCGTGCCATCTTCTAAAAGCATGGTAGATTTATTAACTAAAAAACTATTTAACTATTATGTTCCATAAATTCAGAAACAGAAAAAATAATTGAAGTTTGTTTTTTGTTACAATTGACCCCAGTCTCCCTTATCTAGTTATTATTTCACTATGCTCCCTCACTAATTGGACCACGACCTGCTGACTATTTTTCATCAAATATTTCTTTTCACAAGATAGTTAATTTTGCGCCAAAATGCTAGTGATGAGCTTTGACTACCCAAGCACCCTGATGCTTTGACTTAAATGAGAAAGTAATTTTACGGGGAATTGTTTTATTAGTAGTCGAAAAGCTCGCGCTTAGCAAGAAATTCTTCAATATCGACTGATAAAACATAAGGAACTAAATAATTGGCAAGCAGTACAAATCAAAAAGTTAAAAGGTGTGGCATATACAGTACCCACCACGGAAGCTTTGGCATCCATCAACATAGTGTTAACTAACTGCTGTTCATCCCTATTCAACGTTAGGCCACCCAAAATGGACGACTCCTCCCCCTTAGCAAGAAATTTTTTCCGGTTTTAACATGGGAGCAAATAGGGGAGCAAAATCATGCCCCCGGGCAAGTAAGTTGTTGAATGTTGATGAAAAAAAATCAGCGAACTCATTACGATGAGTTTTAACTACTTAATTTTTTTCGATTCCAAAAAGCTAGAGGTCTTGCTGGAAAGGGTGGATTCACATGTCCATGTACAGTATGTAGCAAAAAAATCGCTCCGGCCTGACATAGATGATAAAGAGAGTCCGCTTTCAAAATTACCTTTTTTTTTAAAACCCCCTAGTTTGTAGTTCAAGAACTACTAGTGGACAGTGTCCAAAAATTTTTTAAACTCTCACCCTCTCTCCTACCCCCGAATTTTTGATTTCCAGATATTTTTTCCAGACATAGCCAGGGGTTATTTCTGTAAATGTTCACAATAAGGAATTTTGTGTTCTGGACCTCCACATATATCTATAAGTTTCTACATATTTGTAGTACAATGGGCCCGTCATGCTTTCAGATGGGGAAGGGAATTCCGAAGAAAAAAGATGAAACTAAGAAAGTATAATTAGTCATATTACAACGTTTACGTCTAGAAGCTTATATAAGCATATAGAAACATCCAGATCCTTCCTTACCTTTTTGTCAGGTATAATAATATGTGTCGTAATATAAAGGTCGTCCAGTCGCGCTATACAGCGACGGGTGAAAGTTTCCTGACAGGATTAAAAAATTGGCTGCTTTTATTTTATACCCACTCATAGTTACGTTTAAAAAACTAACCCCTCAACCCTTCTGACCCCGGTTAATTGGGAAGGGTAAGAAAATAGGTATACCCTTTATCACAGAACTACCGGTAGATGTAAAGTAAAAGCGCATAGTATGAAAACCGCGTCAGGAAACTTTCACCCGTCGCTGTATATCTGTTGGGTGGGAAAAAGAAATCCAGAAGCTTCTAGAAGATTATATGTGGAAACTTCCAGATCCCTTTAACCCTTTTTCAGGTATAACCTTAAGAATTGAAATGAAAGCTTGTTAATATTTATCTATTGATTTTTAACTCAGCCACACCTATTCTACATGTAATGCAAATATTTGCGTGATTGTCCGCTAATAATAGTAGTTGCTGTACAGCTGAAAAAACACAGAATTTGTATGCAGAATTAATAGCAATACCAAATAGTAATAAACAATTACAATTTGTCCGCTATTGGAAATCAAAGTCAAGAATCAAAAGTTGAAATTTATCTATCAATGCCTAATTCGACCACGCCCTATATACGCCTATTTTCTTGTAATCGGCAGTGGTGCACGCTGTTTCAGGACGAAAAAGTTACTATCGTGACAAATAAAGATGGTAGAGGTAAGCCGTCGACTATGACACGTTATTTGGTGCACAGTGATGGGGATCAATGTGGCAAAATTTTCGATCGATCTTGCCAAATCACCTAATTCTCCTATCGATCGATCCAATCTATTTTGAGAAAAAATCAATTGAAATTTTAGATAATTTCAGTTTCCCTCTTATCGAAAGTTTCAAACCCAAGAATCGATTTGATCGATCGCACTGATTGAATTTCGAATACGAGGGCCGATTCTCCTTGAAAAAATGTTGAGCCACATAGCGCCATCTAGCGAGCAAAAGTAGTACCATTATTACATTATATTCCCACGCACGAGATCTGTAAAGCAGACAAATCTTAACAAACAACCAGTTTTTCTTTTTAAATGATAACCTCGTGAAAATAAAATTCCGCTTTGATCTACAAATTCCATATTGTAAATTTTTTGTTAATTGCTCGTAACTGAAAAGCCAGTTTCCAAAACGACTTTTCCGCTAGAGGCTAGAGCAGACAGCAGTCGACAGAAGGCAAACGATTGAATCGGCCTCGACCTGACGTGACCTAAAAGATAATATCTAGTATCTCGTAGGAAATTCAATTCAGCTACATTTTTTCTTTTACAGTTTTTATCCTACACACAATGTAAGGCAATTAAAATAAAGGCTTAGCTGACTGCTGGTTAGTATATAATTTTTTACCATGCTTACATTAAGTTAAATGAGATTTTTTGTGCGTTGCCCTCTCAATCTGCTCAAAGATTTTTCGGCTTAACGTATAAATTTATAGGCAATCGCAAGGATGGCCGTACTCTTTTAGAAAAAAGTCGTATTATTATGCGACAAATAGTGGTAAAAAGTGCATTACGACTAAAATGTCGAAAAAAATAAGATTTCTGAAGTGGCCCTTTCTTTAATACAATTTTGTCGAAAATGTAAAAGACGACTTTTCTGGTAGCATTTTGGTTTCTTCTTTCGTCAAGTTCAAGATTTTCTCGGTTTTTTACAAATTTTCATTTGAACTAAAAATCTATTGACGACGAGCATATCTTGAAACGAACTGATTATCATCTCTGAAGCAGGAATCGAACCCGGAACGTCTATCTTAGGAGGCGAAAGTGCTTCCATCACGCCATGAACTCTGATATAAAAATTCCCTAAGAACACTTGCTGTTTGTAAGCGAGCAAGTAATAGAAAATAGCGACCATCTTTAAAGCCTCTAGTATACTTTGTAGCCCTTCCTCCCTTTATCTCCAGTTTTTCATTTTTGGGTTACGTTTTACGACATCCGAAATTGAGTTCTTTGATAACTCGACTCGAGTGTTGCAATTTTTCCTATTAAATTTGTCGTCATTGATTCAAGGGTTCCATTATTAGTTTAGAATTGGATCGCAACGGACAACAATGATTGAAAAAGGTGATCTTGATAAAACATTCATGATATTAATGACACCATTGGTATTAAAACATTGTTAAGATAGAGACTGGGCATCATTTCATTAAATTAAATCCTAGTGAAACCGAAATGAATGGATGCCACAGCATTATTCCACAGCTCAGCCATAGTCTCTTCGTCTTTTGTAACCGGAAATATCAACTCCGCCATAGCTGGGCAAGTTTTCACTTGAGGATGGACACCCTCCATTTATTTTTGTCCCTTTGGATGACGAAAAATAATTTTCAAATGATTCTCCCACCAATTGACGGGGACGTAGCTAGATCCAGTAAGGAATATGTATACATCCCGGAGAGTTATTTCAGAAGTATTTCCTTGGCCTATTATCAATAAAAATGGTTACGCGCGCTTTGGAAAATTAAAAAGAAATCCTGTCACCTTTTTCGATCTTTTCTAGATAGTTTCGGAACCAAACTTTGGAAATTATTTCCTGGTCTCTAAGAAAAAAGAATTTCGACAGTTCCCATTCAAAATCTAGGGACTCCATTATCAAATCAGTTATCGCCTTCAGTTTGATGAATGCTGGATGACAAATAAGATTGTCAAGAATCTGTATAATCCCATTTAAAAAATTAAATATTGAAATGATAATCGTTTGGTATGAAACTCACTTCATTTGCGCCAAGCACATTCAATCCAGTTACGAATGGATGAATATTACTTCCAGGAGGCTTTTTAAGGCGCAGATAGGCTTGCAAAACCCAATATGGACACACGAAGCATTGTACAATACCAATAGCTAATTTGAAAAATAGAATTGGATAAATATATAACAATTCTTTAAAAAATAGCTCGAGCAACTGATGCATACCTGATACCTTCCCAGATGTAACGAGATCTCTTTCCCAATCCGCATCAGAGAATCCAAATACTGGAGTCTGAACTAACCCACAAGCCGTCAGTTGCTTCAGCCTTGGGTAGACAAATTTGTCTAGCATGCTTGTCACTGCGGCAATTCTGGGGCCACCCCAATCTTGAACTTCTCGCAGATTTCTTGGCGCTCCATCTTCACCGGTCCTATAATTTGTTCTTATAACGATGGGCTTTCTTACATTTTTGTCGAAATGGGGAGTTTGCATTGAGAACTCAAAATCTTCATCAGCGTGTTCTTCCCGCACCTCAATCACGTTTCCACATTCTCTCGGATCACTAGAAGCTCTGGCGTCTGAAAAGGCCATTACGTCCTCTTTGTGTTCTGCAATGATTGTCATGGCTAAAACATGAAAATTTGAAATTGCGAAATTGCCAACACAAAATAATTTAGACTAACCGGCGACATAATCGGGATTGTAGCCCATTTCTGACTCTCCAACATCTTCATCCAGTAACATCGCCGTCACGACGGTATGCTGCTGGTCGCCAAAAGAATTTCGTCTCGACTCGGCTGCAGCAATTCTTGCGTCGGGAACTAGTGGAGGGAGCAGCGAGGGAACGGTGGTTCTGATTGATGGATGCGATTTCAGGAGCTAGAACTGCCGCAACAAATGGGGTGAACGGTGGATTAATTACAGCAATTTGATCCAACGTGACAGCAATTTCATCCGATATTTCTGGAATCACTTCTTCATTGATTTGGTCTTCTGGAATCACTTCGTCATTGATTTGGTTTTCTAAAACCACTTCGTCGTTGTCTTGGAAATCTTGACTTTCTTCATCTTCTATATCCGATGGACCCTCACTTTCGCTGTTGGTAGCACCTTCTAGGGGTGGCCGTAGGCATTCATCCAGGCTGTGTTCTACTGTTCCAAAACAGTGTTTACACAGAAAAGGATCTCCACGAAATCTTGTTGGAACCACCCTTAGATAGTCGGCGGGAACCAGCTGGACTATTCCTGTAAACTTTAGATGCATAGAAGAAAGTTTAATTTGTACTTGGTACTACACAAATATTTTATCCAAAATTCATTACTTTTCTAAGCCTACGGGCGTCAACATACGGTTGGGACGAGTCGTGATCAAAGAACTGCAACGTTCTCGAATTACCAGCGCACCGGTACATGACAAACTGAGAGTCGGGTTCGAGTAGTCCGCTGTAAGCCCTGTATTTACACGAAATATATTTAAAATGCATGTTTTGAGGCCTACTCATACTCCGTTACCTTCTGACCGCATGTGCTGTTTCCTCTTCGTTCAAATTTGCTGCCAATTTGATTGTTCGAGTAGGTTTGTAAAGCTTAAAAATGTCGATTCTTTCCATGTCGGTCGCCTTTGATTCAAACCAGTTGGGTCCACCCAACAAGAAAAAATGAACTGTAAGTGACGGAACAGGGACAACAACTAAAAAAATATATGATAATGAAGAATGAAATTTGTTCAGAAAAAGGCAAATGAGAACTAAATATCTTACGTCTTGGACTGGCCATCCTGGCAATTCGCACAGAATTTTCAATCAGACCAACTCTTGATACTAAGATTTTACCAGCATTCTCAGATTGAACGGGCAAGCTGTTCAGGACTGTAAGACTGGATTCAACTTGTTGAGCTTGAAACTTTTGGAGATTGGTTGGGTTCGCAGTCTCAGGAGCTGTTTCAACAACTGTGCTGCTGGTTGACAACGAGGCAGAAGTGGAAGGTTTTGGAGACACAAAGTCCTTATAGTTGTCTACGAACGTTGAGAACGGAATCGGAATACTGTCTTGCTCTAAAAATAAGGTGTAGCAAAAGTTAATGTTTGCTCAAGCATGGCAATAGAAAGCATGGCAAAAAAAACATGGATTATTGATAAGTAATTACCAGCACAACCAGCCTTATATTGCGTGTAGGATAAAGTAAGCGCCACAAAATCCTGATCAGACATTTTTGAAATGATTAAATTGATAAGCGAACGAAAGAAGAAATTTGGATGAATAAAAATTCCCACGTATGACGCGCCGTTTGGGTCACCATTTCCAAGTGACTGAGAGAGAAGTCTAGTGGCGCCATCTAGTGAGTGATTCCGCATAATATAGTATAGTATAGTATAGCAAAGTGTAGTTTTAAACAGATTTGAACACACGATTCAGGGTATACTCGATGATTAAGTTACCCGGCACTGCCGTGTAGTATAGTATTGTATAGTTAAACTGAGTTAACTTACCCGGCACTGCAGTTTAGTATAGTATAGCATGGTATAACATAGTAGTTCATCCGACTCAAGATACTACGCATGCCATGTAGTATAATGTAGTATAGTATAGCAAAGTATAGTATAGTTAACTGGCTGAAGGTTCCCCGAACAACACTGCCGTATAGAATGGTATAGTGTAGTATAGCATAGTATAGTTTAACTGACAAGGTACTCGCTACTGCTCCGCCGTATAGTATAGTAAAGTAAAGTAAAACAAAGTAAAGTAAAGCATAGTATTGTATAGTATAGTTAAACCGACCCAAAGTACGATACTGCTCTCCCGGATATATATATCATGGCTGGGCAGCGCTCACGCTCTTAAACATCAAAATTGAGCGCTAACGTTGGCGCACTTGTGATTGACTTAGATTGTTTATAAGGAACTTGTCTCGAAAAATTGTTGTCACTTGGAAATCGTGACCCAAACGGAGTGTCATAGATTAGCACGTCCACTTGGCCACCGCTGCTACGAAGGGGAAGATCCGATATATGTCGCCAGCGTTGTTTAAGTCGTTCCCAATCGACCACAGGTACCGGTCGGGCGACGACGGGCATGGTGGAGCCCTCCATGTTGGCTATTTGGTCGTCGCTGGCGCGGAGTTGAAGCTGGACCCGTCGGGAATTGAAGCGGCTGCGTGCTCCCCCGACGCCTTCGACATCGAGAGTGTGATCGCGGCCGGATAGTTTGAGTCTTCGCGCTAGGCCCTCTCTGACGAGGGTTGTGTCGCTACCTTCGTCGAGCATGATGTTAGTCGGGGTGATAGATCCATCTGCGGATACAGCTTCCAGCTGTATCACGCCCAGCGCGACCGTCCGTCTTTTCACCATCGCGTGATGAGCGCGGGCCGGGTCCGGGCCGGCAGCGTTTTCATCGTGTAGAAGGGGATGATGGTGCATCTGGCAACCAGCGTGCTGACAAGCTTTCTTATACTGGCAATCTCTGGACGAATGACGTGGCCGGAAACAGCAGAAACAGAGCCGATGACGGATGCAGAAGCCAACACAATCGCCAACGGATGACTCCTGGAATTGTCGACAATCCTCAAGGCGATGTTCGCCTTCACAGCGGAAGCAGAAGGGGCGATTAGATGGCTTCGACTTCCCTTGCGTCCTCGTCTTCCCTTCGGCTTTGTTGGTCCTGGCTTGATGACGTTCTCCTCTTTGGTTCTGGCCAGGCACGGCCATCTGTTCCGCAGCAATGTTGTGAGCGTTTTGGTAAGCGGCGGCTCTCTGACACAGCCAGGATCAAAACTCGCAAAGGCTACGAGACTCTATGCCGTCTGCCCAGATGTCCAGGCGACGCGGTCGGCCAGGTTGAGACGAAGGCAAATTTGCTCGATGATGTCGGCAGTGGCCGTCTCCCCAATCCGGCTGAGATCGAAGAGATGAGTCCTTACTTTCTCGGCATAGCGTTTAAAAGTAGTTTGGTCGGATTTGAGCTCCAACTTCTCCAATGCTTGGGTATGACCGTACGCTTGCTGTAGGCGCACTAGAGCTTAAATCAGGCGGAAATCGCCGGAACATTGGGACTCTGGGACGCAGACTGTTGCGTTTGTAAAAAACGGCAATAACGCAGCAAGAGGGGTGGAGGGGTAGCAGACGACGAAAAGGGAGAAAAGAAACGGATTACTATCGTTTTGGCATCGTGCTTTTCTGGTCGGTAAAATACAAGCGAACAATTCGCACCAACTTAACCCTACTTGGTAATTATTTTCTTATTATTCTCTCGTTATGTAAAAGTATCCCCCACAACGAGTTCTAACAGGTTGGATCATGCGATCTAACACAGATGACTATGGGACAAAAGACTTTTCGAACCTGATTCAATAGTTTAGGCATGAACGATTTGCACACACAAACACGAATGTAGTAAAGGAAATGGCACCAAGCACAAGCGTGATAAGAATCACTCTGAATGAAAAGCATATCAAAGGTAGAACGTTCTGCCATGGATGCAATCTTGGTAAAATGCACGTACTACCAATCAACCTCAGTTCATTCAAATCACGAAAATATACAGTACCCACCCGAAGTAATGGGACGACCCCCCTTTTTCGCCGTTTTAACACGGGCGCTTTTATTTTATTAAAATTCGGGGAATCAAGCTAAATTTTTGAAATTTGGGGTATGCCGTGCCGCCCCCATGAGTTATAAATGGTGAAAATCCTGATTTTTTCGCATCAGCGATTTCAGAGCAAACGCATAGTGCATCTACCAAAAAATTAGCGACTTCGTAACAAAAATATTTCTACTCAAAAATAACGTTTTAAAACTCCCCTTTTACATGGGAGCAGTAGGGAAAAAAGGGGGTGTCCCGATATTTATGCACTAGGCTTTTGCTCTGAAATCGCTGATGCGAAAAAATCAGGATTTTCACCATTTATTACTCACGGGGGCGGCACGGCATACCCCAATTTTCAAAAATTTAGCTTGATTCCCCGAATTTTAATAAAATAAAAACCCCGCCATAAGCGCCCGTTTTAAAACGGCGAAAAAGGGGGGGTCGTCCCATTACTTCGGGTGGGTACTGTAGAAGAATAAATCCGAATATGCGGCGGCCTTTATGCAATTTACCAAAAAACCGTTCTGTGAATCTGGAAAGAAGGGCGACACCCTACAATCGGACAACGGTGGAGAGTTCACTGTGAAGGAATTTCTTGATTGGCTGATGTGCAACGGTATACAGCAGCAAACCAGCGCACCGTATATTCCAGAACAAATGGAAAGCATAACGGGACGCTCGAACATCGGTGGAAGCTGCTCGTAGTATGATTCATCACACCGGGATCCCGATCTTTCTGTGGGCAGAGGCAGTTAATCATGTGGTCTACGTTTTAAACAGATGCCTAACAGCCACCATGACCATCACCGTTTGAGATCTGGCATAAAAGAAAGCCGGACCTAACAAATTTACGGATTTTTGGTTCGGTAACCTACGTCCCCACGCCTCAGTCTGATAGGCAGAAACTAGATCCAAATACTCAAAAAGGGATCTATGTTGGCGAAAGCGAGAGTCAGAAGGCAAGCCGAGTCTATATAGAATCGTTGGGAAGGATCACTGCCAGCAGACATATCAAAGTATACGAAGACTCGACATACAACGGTGAGGGAAGGTGGTAGCTGAATCGGCTGGGGCTCCCACAGTTACTTGGAGGAGACTGTGGTCCCGAGTTCGATTCCTACCACTGTCGATCTGGCACCTTTACATGGTGGGGTGTAGTCTACAGACAGCTACATAACTCGATCTACACGAATAAATTAGCCCGTCTTACGCCATGCCATACATCACCTCAACACTCACACTACACGCTACATAAAAATAAACTGGATATAGTAAAATCACTCCAATTTCCTCGCCCCTCGATCTCGTACAAATCAAGAGCCTCATGTGAGACCCGTTGTTTGAACAACGGCAATGCCGCTTCGCCTCAGTGGCACCGAAACGATCAAAGTCATACAACCGTGATGGAGATGTCAACAGAGAGAAATCACATGATTGTGATAAAGATGAAATTCGGCTTGCCCCCGATGCGGAAGTCAGTTTCATTTGTCGTGCCTATTTGACAGTCCAAGAGTGGACACATTCCGAAGAAGGTTAATCAAATGGAAACGTACCTCGGGATCCACTCGAAATCAGCGTCTTTAGGTGTGTTACAGTCCATGCTATGTTAGGTTTGGTAATGGATTTGGTCAACATGATTACGGTGTCGATGTAAGGAATATTTCAACAAATTGTGTCCAGGTAAGGTTTTTCTGTAACGTATAATGGAGATTTCATGTTATACACTTTCTCACTAGGTTCGTCACAACAATGACTGCGAGAAGCTTCACATCAACATTTTCAAAACCTACATCCCGTAGTAACATCAACTTATCACATTTATTCCACATTGCTGATTCTGAATTCGATTCCCCGAAGACCCCTATAGGCCAAGGTGCCTCTTCAGCAGTTTATGAAGGAAAATATAAGAACAAGTCAGTTGCAGTCAAGAAAATGTTTACTAGACAATCCCAGGCTTACTTGCAATCAAGAACTAATAATGAGAGAAGCTGCAGAGCTCCTACAACTCGATCATTGCAATGTGATTAAGTGTTACGGAATTTGTTTAGAAAGATCCCGCCTGATCATGGAGTTGGCAGCGAAACTTATTACAGTTGAACTTGAAAGCACCACCGTCCATTCACTGCGACAACTTATCGAAACAGTTGGTGAATTGCCACTGGATTTGAAATATGAAGCTTTATTTCAGATTGCAAATGGATTTGAATATTTGCATGGCAAGAAGATAAAAAGCAAACGCAGCACTGACATCGAAGTGAACAAGCAACATGTCTAAGATTGGAAAAGTAAAAGCCAAAGAACCGGAACAACATCGTTTGAAGCCCCAAAGGTGTTTTTACAGAAAAGCAAGACTTCCAAAAGCGGCATATATTCATATGCTATGGTCATGTATGAGCTGCTATTCCCCAACTACAACTATCCATGGGATTCCGTGTTTTCAATTGGTGGTCCTGACACCATTGCGTTTGCCATTATTGACGCTGTGAAAAAAGGGGAAAGACCAGTCTTAACTGAAAAAATCGGCTTACACTTATTTGATTTCTATTTGTTGGGACACCGAACCTTCGAATAGGCCTAATTCAAGCGAACTAAAACAGCGGATAGTGTCATTGCGGATAAATCTAAAATTCTCCTGAAATTTCTAAAATAATTGTTTAGGAAACATTTAAATACTTTTCATACTGATATTGTCGAGTTTAGTACGGCTGCCGGCTCAGCTACCCAGCTAAGAGTTGCCGAGAACTCTCCATTAAAAACTGCCGTTCGCCATAGAAATGCCCACAATCCAGTTCCAAATATGCGGCCACGGAAACTGTTTTCCGAGCTTGAAAATTCCAATAGTTTCCAGCTGAATCTGTCTGAAACTGATGTCTGGAGTTTCAAGATACGGTAAGAATATTGAATAATGAAACGTGTTTTATTATTTTCTTATCTCTCGTCCGTTATTTTTGGTCAACGGTTTCAGAATTATCGGTTTCCACTTCAGTCAACCAATCAAGGAACATGCCGAGTATTCCAATAGAACAAAATGTGGAACCTTCTAGCGATGTAATGACAAATTCCCAAAAAATCTTATTGGACTCAGAAAAAGATTTGGTAATAAGATTTGTAATAATAATTTAACGAACTTTATTCATCACTGCGTTATTCATTCCATTTTTCTTTTGTTTAGTTTGAGAGCAGAAACTCACCTTTAACAGAAAGGCTTATAGCTAATCCCCAAAAGACCATCAAATGAAAGCCAGATTACGCAGACTAACGGGTTAGATTCGCCACCTAATGGTCTCGTAATGACGTAGTCCGGATATGTGGGTACAAGGTTGAACATTGCCTTGAATCCGTTCCAGATCAGCGCCCTGTTCGCATTTCGTTCCAGTCGGGATTGTGTCGTTATTCAGGCGACAGGGAGTGGCAAGTCAACCTGTTTTCAATTACCTGCAATGATGTTAGAATCGGGACAATATGGAGTTGTATTAGTTCCAACCGTCGCTCTTGGAGAAGATCAGCTCAACGCTTTTAAAGCCTTAAAAATCAAATAGTCAATGCAAAACATTTTTGACATGCACTTCAGAAAAAGCTGATTTTCAAAACGCGTTTGGCAAATCTGTACCAGATGAGAAACGTCCGGCCGTTATTATCTTAAAACCTTAAAGTCTATTAGGAAACGACAAAAGGAGAGGAGGCATTGATTTACTAGAAAAGGTTCGACTGAAATTCATCGCCATAGACGAGGCTCATCTTATTATGAATGGGCTGACTTTCGAGGAGACTTTAAGAAGATTGAAACAATAAAATCCATATTCGATTGTCCCATCATTGCTTTAACTGCAACATTAAAACCATCCAGTCTACGCATCAACGAAGTATACGCAGTCTACGAATCAACAGTGTTGCGGAATCAAAAAAACTTTGCCCTTCACATTTCATCCTATCAGAAAAGGATTCCCAAGAAAATCAGAATAACTGGTTCCCAGTATCGAAGAAAATTACTGAAATCGTGGGTCCTGAAAAAGCCATCGTTTACTATGCCTTCGCTACTGACTGTTATAATCTAAGCATCAGCTTTTCACAACTTGGATTGGGATCATCATCTTATACAGTAAACCAAACTTCTGCGGAGAATAACGTCGAAATTTATCGCAGCATGAAAGATGGAAACATTGACATTCTAGTTGCCACTAAAGCTTTCGGGATGGGTGTAAACTTGCTGGATGTAAGTCACATAAATCAGGTTGGAATTCCAGAAAATCTTTCATTGTGGGTCCAAGAACTTGGAAGAGCTGGTCGCGATGGAAAGCAAGCCCATGCCACCATGTTAATCTGTGAATATCAAGATATCAAAAAGCTCCATTTCTGGACCAAGTCGAACACGGAACGCGAACGTGAAGCTCGAATTGCAGATTTCCGAATTGTTTGGGAATACATCGCCACTAAATTTATCGGAGGCTGCCTTCGCAAATTTCAGATGCAATATTTTACTCAACTCTTAATTCTCAGATTCTCAATCTTTGCTGCACAGGATGTGATATCCGAAAGACCATTCCATTGGTCGACAAATCAAAAGAAACTCTCTCCGTACTGAACTGTATCGACATTCTTAATAAGAAAGGAAAGCAAAACGTTTACGAAGCAAAAGTTGTTCATTGGCTAGCTGGATCTGAAAAAGAGCAATGGATTTGGCAATAGGGGAGGGTGGGGTTGGATGGGACACATTTGGGTTTTCCCTAATAACTTCGGTATTTATAAACAAAACTACAAAATATTTTGGAATTGCATTCTTCTTGATTGCCCCCTTTCCATTATTTTTTGCAAATTTGTCGCTTAAAAAATGGATTCGCTACGATTTTTAAAAATGCGCCGACATTTAGGGGCGGAGCAAACAGCGTGGGGTAAAATGGGACAGGGTGGGGGTTGAATGGGACAAAGCCCTAATATTTAAAAACAATTTATTTAAAAATTGTGTAATAAACTCTTTTTATTAGATTAGTAAAGTTCATTAAAGAATTTTTTATATCGCATAAGATGCAATTAGGATACCAACAAAAAGAAAATCAGGCTTTTTGCCGATAGAGGACGCAAAAAGTAGGCGTGGCTTGAAGCGCCTATGCTTTTGCAGTCCCAATCAACCCCACAGACCGTGTCCCATTTACCCTAAAAAACCAATAATAGAAAAATAGTAGCCGCATTTCTTCTCCTAAATTTTTTTGCTTTTTACTAAACTATAGCTAATTGAACGCACAACAAGCAGTAACAATAATAAATTATTTTGTCGAACGGTTAAAGCCCTATTCGATCCACCGCGGCATTTTTTTTACAAAAATTTTGCCTAAAAACAACTTTTCGCTATAACTTCAAAAATAATAATCCAAACTTTTTTTTGCCCCAAATATATATCAATCTAAAGATTAACACATATTTTTTAGATTTGTCTAAAGTTATTTGCCATTTTTTATCCCCATGTCCCACTCAACCCCATGTCCCAAGCAATCCTACCCTCCCCTACTTCAATAAGCTGGATTTGGAACAAGAATCTTCTTTTGGATTATTTTGCTGAAATTGCAAAGTCGGACGTAGAGACATGCGTCAAAGGAATTCTGCGACAGTGCTTAGCTTTGTCATTCGCCTCGATCGATTTTAATAAAGCCCCTTGGGCGCCTTCGGGATTTATGTTAACACGTCGAAATTTTCGAAATAAATCTAATCAATCCCATATTTACAACGTAAATTTAATTTAACTAAATGAGTGCTATATGTAATCAAAGAATGGCTCGTTTTTTCTTTATTCCCCCAATTTCTAGAAATTAATTATTTTTTACTGTTTTACGAATCGTTAAATAAAATTTAATTCAATATAGAATATTTGGTAATTTATCAAGTTCTCGTCCCCTATTGGTGGAAATTGGCGACAATAAAGCTTTTGGGGGGCCTCAGAGAACCTTCGGTTGATTTTGATTACAAAATCCCTCAGGGATAATCTTCCTGGAAATACCCACATTATTAGGAAAACTTGGTTTCTAACCGACAGTGGTCTAAGCTTAATGGATCACGAAGAATCATCAAAGATTTCAACTGTTCCTGATCCAGTTACAGTGACACAACTCTTAGTTAAGTAAGTTGCTATTTGTTCAAAAGTGAATGGTTTATAATGGTTATGGTTGTCTAATTAAGTGCCAAGAAAAGGTTCTGGAGACGCCTGAGAAGAAAAAACGTTCCAAAAAAGGAATGGACGTCGCTCAGCAAGCGATAAACCTTCTCAAACAACAAAGTGAATGGATTCCTCTTCAAGAGAGAAAACAATACGAAATGTTGGGGTTTTTTCACTACAAATCAAAACTGTTGTTTGTTAAGGATTGTACTCAGCTTAAATGTTGCCCCACAGTGAAGAATACACCTGACTACTTATGGAAAGACATCCATTTAACGAAAAATCTAGCTTTCCCAAGTTAGAGTTTGATCTAGAGTGTGTAGATGTGTCGTGATCTAGAAAGATCACGAAGTCCATCTTTGTTCTTTATAGAAGCAAATGCGCCGAATTTAAGGTATAAATATAAAAACAAATATGATTATTTAAAATGTTTAAAAAAAATCTGGATTTACAGGTTTGTGGAAAGCGAGCGGAAAAAAATTTTTAAAAAAATCTGTTTTCTACACATTTGTGCCGAGTGCGGATGCGAGGCCTAATCACCACTGGGCGCAATGTTAATGAAAATCGATAAGAAGGCTGAGATAATTTCGGGAAGAAAAATCATTTTCTATACAAGGAAACTAATATTTAGCGCCTCTACAATGAATTCTGTCCTTTGGGACCCTCCCAGCGAGCGACGAAAGTCGGCGCTGGCAACTAGTTTTTAACCCGAAGGTATTACAGAAGGGAGTCTTGTTTGTAAGAACACTGACTAGATGGTCCCACTGCCCTATGAAACGTTGCGCCGTTTAAAAAAAAGAGCGTATTCATTTCGGGAAAAATTATTTCGGGAAATTGTAGGTAGCGCTTTCCCGCTACAAGGTACCTGAAGGACCTTAGGCCCAATAAAACTGCCCAATAAGCCTCGCATATGAATTAGCCTTTTGAACGTTTTTTTCGAATTCGAAAACTTTATATAAACAATTTGATGCAGTACCCACCCGAAATATGTGGACAGCAGCCCCAAAACGCGCCGTTTAACACGGGCGTGTGTGGCGCTACTGTGTCGGGGGGAAAAATTACCCTGGGGCCAAAAAATTTCTTACAGACTTGCAAAAAAATAGGTGACATAAAAACATAATCTAGTTTAAGGAAAAAAATAAGCTCCAGGTGTCACAGCAGTCCTTCATTGAAAATTTCGTGCGTCGAAACATGTTTACAGAAATTTTCAGCGAACGACGGTCGCCATTTGCCCCCCCCCATGTATAGACACAAAATTGGGACTCGCCGTAAAATAGTGCCCCCGGCAAAGTCGTATGTAAAATCTATTTGCAATTTTTGTATTGAAACCCAAAACTGCATAGCTTTAAGTTTTTCACCCTACCTAATTTTTTAGGAACGTTTTAAGTATCGGGAAAAAAAGAATTGTAGTGTGAGGGGCGAAATCCCCCCAAATTTTGCCGACGGGGTATGGTTGACGAGAGGAGGCGATCGTCAGCTAGGTCAAATCCATCGGGTTTCACTTTTGAATTTTTTCCCGAAGTTTTAAGTAACTTGCGTCGCGAGATTCCCGAAGGATATGAAGCTGTAAGAGTTCGGTTTGAGCAGCGGTAGAGTTTGGACGTGTTTTTTGCGCTCTCGATGACTTTTTCTACCTCTCCCTCCTGCTGATTATTTCTTTTCCTTTTTTGGTTTCTCCCTCTTCCCGCCCCCGTCCCTCGTCTTTGAGTTTTCATTTTGGTTCTTTCCGCCAGACCAAATACCCACAGACTAGGTCCGTCTTCTCCCCCCTCCCCTTGTTTTTGTTTCGTCCATACAAATGGCCATGGTCGCACCACAAAATAGTCGACATCTTATAAGCTCAGGCTACAAAAAATTCATCCTTGATTCCGATGACTACCTAGCCCCCACCCGTTCACGCAATCCCCCAGAAAGACAGTCTCCTACCCCACAGCTAGTCCCAGTTATAATTAAACTACTGGATAAAAAAGAAAATTTTCGACAAATGAAAATCGCGGAAAGGGACGCAGTAAATGCAGACATTGTTTCGCATGCAGGATTGCCTAAAAATTTCGAAATTCCACGTGGCGGGGATCTTTTCGTCTATCCTAATGATAGAGAGCAACAAGAAATTCTACTTGGTCTTCAATCTCTCGCCGGAAGACCAGTCTCTTGCAGTCTGCCAAATTCGTTTTTGACATACAAAGGTGTCATCAGAGGGGTCCCGACAGCGGATAGCATCGACGGTATAAAAGCTGCGCTCGAAGACCAAAATTTGGTTGAAGTGTATAGGCCTCAAAATCGCGATGAAGTTGGCTCGCCGTCTGATAGACTCATTCTGACTTTCTCATCTACACTCCCCCCACCGAGTGAAAATCGGGTCGATGTCATATGAGGTCCAACAGTACTATCCCAACCCATATCGCTGCCGTAAATGTTGGAGGCTTAGTCACACTCTAAAATTCTGCCAAGCGACGGCACAAGGATGTAAGAAATGCGGCTTATCCCACGAAGAAACCGTAGTGTGCCAGACGGGCTGTGTGAATTGTGGACATCTTGATCATGAAGCCGACTCTTTTTCCTGCCCAGTGTACGCCGAGGCCAAAAGTATCCTGAAGCTGGCAATCATTGAAGACATCACGGTCAAAGAGGCACGACTTAGGTCTAGTACTCTGTATAGGAGTATCACAAAAGCCTACGCCAACTCCCGGTCAACGACTCCACAGCCATATCAGTCAACTAGTCAAGAGATGTCATCCAGAGAGGCATCTGAGTTCGCGTTGATGAAAGCGCAAGTAACATGGCTGGAAGCGGAAATGCGAGAAATGAAAGAACAGACGATTCCCATCATCGTGCAGGATGTCAAAACGGTTGCTGTTGAATTGAGAGACATGAATGCCAAGCTTAGTAGCCGCTTTGATAAAATCAACAATTTCATGGAGCGCCTGATGTCTACACCGACGTTCCAACATCAACATCCCGTGATGATGACACCTACATCTATACCTGTTCATCACCCGAGCAACATGATGATGGTCGACCCGCGACTCTTATCCCCCAACTTGCATCATCCTTCGACCACAGAATCGCCAGATCGACAGTGGACAGTTCCCATGAACACTGATGATGCTAACTAATAACAACAAACTCAAAATTATTCAATGGAACGCACGAGGCCTCATGAAGTCGATGCTAGAAGAGTTTAAACACTTCCTTAGTTATTCTACTCCCTCGGTGGTTTTATTAAGTGAAATCCACTGGAACGACTCGTATAATGTTCAGTTTTCCTCCTTCAATATTGTCAAGAAAAACCGCCTCGACAGAAGAGGAGGTGGTGTGGCTATTTTGGTTCACAAATCTATTAAGTTTTCCCCCATTCATTTAAACACCGTGCTACATTCCATTGAAATGGTTGCTATCTCTATTTCTACTTCTACATTCCCTTTTTTGGATCTAATTTCCGCCAATGCCCCACGAGGTGACAGTTGGCCAGAAGAAATTGTAAGTTTATTCTCTCGTCAAAATCCTTTTATAATCGGTGGAAATTTCAATGCCATTGATCTAACATTTTCATCATCTGTAATATTGTTGAATGCGGCGATGAAGTTGGGACCGATGTTAGGCAGTTATCACCTTCCTATAATGCTAACTGTTGATGATTCCCCTACAACTACATCACGACGACCTTTGCGCTGGATCTTTGAAGACAACGGGACAAATGGGACATGTGGAACTTGCAAATAACTACAAGTCTCCAAGAGTCGCGCTTTACTAGTAACTCTGTTCCGGAATCTGCATATTCTACATTTTATGAAAAAAACATGAAAGCTAGCAATGATCTATTGCGCGAATCTAGCTCCACTTCCATGCCTCAAAAAGAATCTCGTGCGGAACCCCGTCGACCTTGGTGGAACAATCAATGTAAGTGGTTGTCCATGCGGCCAGAAAAGCGTATAGATCATGGAGAGAGTCACTACTGTCTTCAGAGAAAAGAGAAGCCTGGAGGAAAGGGGAGGCTGTTAATAGAAAACAAATTATACAAGCCAAACGGGAGGCTTGGAAGACCCATCTCACTAAATTAGACGCTAATGATGATCCGTCGAAACTTTGGAATTTCGTCAAAGGCATGTTGGGGGAAAAACCATCGAGCAATCCGTTGGACAATGTCATCATGAAAGATCAACATGGACGACAATATCATTCTGCACCAGACAAGGACAGCATTATTTTAGAAACTTTCAGCAAACATTTCTCCACTATCCTCACTTCTCCTTCTATCCCCAATAACGAAATCTACGAAGCAGTCATTTCGATCAATCCATCATATCGAATCATATCATATTAATCATATCGATCAACCCAAACTCCATTGATTCCGCCATCACCCTTGCTGAAATCGATCAAAGTCTGAAAAAAAGTTAAAGATACGTCTATGGGGATTGACCTAATACACAATAGAATGCTCAGAAAATGTACTCCAGTCAACAGATTTTACCTTTGCCATCTATTCAACGTCCTGTATCATCACTCGTACGTTCCGGAACAATAGAAACCAGCCATCCTTCCACCTCTACTCAAACCAGGTAAAAATGCCGAAGATCCAGTCTCATACCGCCCGGTGGCTTTAACGTCGTGTGTTGGTAAACTTTTCGAAAGGGTAATAGCGTCCCGATTAGATTGGTTCGTTGAGTCTAAAGGAATCCTTCACAAGTCTCAAGCCGGCTTTAGGAGGAAGAGGAATACGACGGATCCTATCGTGCAATTAGAACTTGACGTAATAGAAGGATTCGCCCAGAAGGAGTCTACATTAGCGGTGTATCTGGATATCTCGAAGGCGTACGATTGTGTTTGGATCCAAGGACTCATGTTCAGACTCACCTCTATTGGTGTCACCGGTCGCTTACTTGGATGGATAAAAAATTTTCTCACGGGAAGATCACTACGTATGTAGTGATATGTATGTGTTCGAATCGGGAGCCAAATATCGGAATTCTGGGATGTAAAAACCGGCGTACCCCAGGGAGCAGTGATCAGTCCACTTCTTTTTAATATTATGCTGTATGACTTCCCCTCATTTCCATTTTTAGTGAACAAACTCCTCTTCGCGGACGACATAACTATTTACACAAGAGTCAAGAAATCCATACAAGCCGAGAGTGTATTACATCCGTGTTTGGAAAAAATCAATCTGTGGGGCCGCAGCTGGAATCTTCGGTTTTCTGGAGAGAAATCCACGGTGATGGTGTTCACAAGAGCGCATAATCCGGGTGATGATCCCTTATTATTCATCACAGGCCAACGACTACGTACAGTACCGTATTTCACTCTTCTTGGGTTCACGTTTGACTACAAAATGAGATGGCATCGTCATATCGCGTGAGTAACGGCAAGCTGTAGTCGTCTCAAAAACCTATTCTCAATTATTGCAAAAACTCGCTACGGACCCTCGACTAAAACCCTTATCCTCCCATAGAAAAGCCTGGTACAAAGTAAAATTGACTACGGGCTTATTGCGTTGATGTTGTTGATGATGTTGTAACTAGATCAATCCTTAGACGGATCCTTGGATCAAGAACCTCAGTCTCGATCGAGGTACTGTATGCTGAGACGGGAACAACACCTGTTTTGCAGAGAAGAAGTTAGATAACGGCCAACTACCTGCTGAAACTCAGCAATAATGCTGCTAACTCGACTTATCCATCGGTTCAGAAGTTATTCCACAATCCAAAAGAGTTGCCGAAATTTAGCACTCCATGTGTTGTACACGACTTGTTACATCTGAAGCGCCTTAAGTTGAAATTATTCACAACGGATCCCGAAAATCGTCACATGAAAGTCCGTCCCCCATTCGATACACCGTTGTGCGACATTATATGGTTCCCGATTACCAAACGCCAAGCGCTGTCCAACAGAAATCTCACGAGAATCCATTTCCGAGCATTAGTAGACTCTTTACCGGCCTCAACTATACTAGCTTACACAGACGGATCATTGTCAAATGGTCGAACGGCGTGTGCTTTGTTTATCCCTACATTAAATATATCTCAATCCTGGCTACTAACAAAAAATTCCAGTGTATTCTCGGCTGAGCTGTCAGAGATTTTACAAGCATTGAAAACAGTATACAACTTGGAGCCGTCACCAGAAGCCGTGGCTATATTGTCAGATTCCAAAGCAGCCATTCAAGCCATCACATTGGCATCATCCTCATCTGAATGCTGCATCCTAGATATCCAAAATTTAATACGAAGCCTGCAATCGAATGGAACAAAAACGATACTAGTATGGATTCCCAGTCACACTGGAATTATGGGAAACGAGACCGCAGACAACTAGCTAGCATCGGCACAATGTTCCAGTCCGACGGGCAACAAAATAAAAAACAAACTGACTGCTGCCAAAAGCCAACAGTTCAGATGCGCACTCAACTTAAGCGGGTAGATTGGCATTTCTCAATTGACAGACAAGCGTCCGTCTGCCTTCACCTCCTCCGCTCGGGACACACGTATTTAAATACGTTCAATCACCGTATCGACAAAAAAGCTGCTGACCCAAGTTGCCGTAAAGGATGCGAGGCCTTGAAAACGGCCAATCATATCTTACTGGAATGTCCGGCATTTGAAGTTCAACGTCAGAAAATGAGAACGTTTTTTGCAGCTGACGATATTACTTTCGACTTGAATTCTATCCTTGGCCTCAACACCGACATTCCCAAACCCGTCCAGTTTAAAATCCGAAATCTTATCTTCCATTTTCTAAGATGTACGGGCCTCCAAAATATCATCTAATGCTTTCCCCTATTCATCCCCTCCCCCTCCATTAATCGGAACCGCCTCAATTTCCACTTTAAAACCATCAGCCGGTGCTCAAGGATGTCTCAAATATTAAATTAAGACGCCAGAAAGTAGCAGCGACAAGGCAATGCCGGTCGTCTGCTACTGCATCCAACTTCTTTTTTTTTTATATGAAGCTGTAATATGAAGTTGGGCATAATATAAATAGACGAGAAATATGAAGAACGCTAGGTCTTACGTGAAATAAAGAAGCTGCGGTTATCACGGAGACCTCGTGGGTCGTCCGGTGGGGCGGACCCCCCACTGGGCACCCCACTCGCTCCCCGTGTACAGTTTGAATATAATTTAAAAATTACGGGAATCTAGGATGACATGACACATAATATAAACCCAAATAAAAACGAATTACTCCCCCACACTACATTGAGTCATGTCATCACCCTGCTCGTCATATGGAAGACATTCTCATTACCCATATTTAAAAGGAATCGAGGGGTTGACCACTCAAAAAATCTTCGTACACCTTCTCCAAAGAGGTTAAATTTAAGCAAATTACGCAAATTTTACGCAAATTTTAAGCAAATTACGCATA
This sequence comes from Ceriodaphnia dubia, assembly GCA_022539655.2. NCBI lineage: Eukaryota > Metazoa > Arthropoda > Branchiopoda > Diplostraca > Daphniidae > Ceriodaphnia > Ceriodaphnia dubia. The sequence continues at coordinate 719,762 of JAKUCG020000182.1, forward strand.
GAAAAAAATGAAAAAAAGTACGCAAATTACGCAAAATTTAAGCAAATTTTACGCAAATTACGCAAATTTTACGCAAAATACGCAAAGTTTACGCAAATTTTAAGCAAAAAAACCGAATTTTTCGCAAGTTAAAGATTCTTGCTTCGTACACCCTAATCTTGAGTGGCCAACCCCTCAAAAGGAATGATTAATTTAACTTTTTGTTTCCGACTTCCAATATTGTAGATATGTTAAGTCAATAGTGCTAATGCGCAGTGTTACAATGGCACATGGCTTTATCTCTAAAATTTAAAGAGTGAACCGCGTCGTCATTGAGCTCGTCAATAACGGCAATGGAACCCACGTCGGTTGGAATATACCTCGGTTTGGACGACACCATTTTCAACATGTGCCCATCACGTAGGACAAAGTTCATTTATCTTAATTCCCACTTAATGACATTAAAACGCGTGGTGGATCAATCAATCGAATTGAACGTTGTCGTCAATCGTGAATGTTTGAGTATGGCGCTTCCTTTGCCCCTTTTTTGCAAGTCGACGGGGTTAGCAGGAAGGGAGACCTAACGAAAACTTTCGAGTAAACGCCATCTGCCTAGCAATTTGGGTACCCTGAAATCCATATATCAACCAAAAACGGAACTAGTGGCCATCTACATTCTGATTTGGAACTAGCACCATCGCGCTGCTCTGGAGAGGTTCCCGAAGGGATACATGCTCTAACGGACGCACTCACGGAGGTGTAATGATTTTCTTAAAAATGTGTTGTGTTTTGTTGATAAATGAATGATGTAAGGAGATATGTGAGAGCATACAAGATGTGTAAATGATGAAGAAAACATGAAGCGCTTAAAGATACTTAAAGAAGAAATTAATTTGGAAATGTTGTTTACGTTAACATTCTGAAAACGTTTCTCGTAATATGCCTTACACAGAAATGTGTGTTTTCTATAGAAGTAATAGTTAATCATCAAGTGTGAGTGCGAGGAATTTAACGCGGGGATCTCGCGGGGCGCTCTCGACTCTGCTCGGCACCCCGCTCGCTCCCCGTAATTTTTTTGTTGAAACACGTAAAGTAAAATAAAGCTGTAAAGTGTGCAGTTTTAGCGAAATGATTCGAAATAAGGAATGTAACACAGGGATCTACCCCCTATACCCTTCGGGTAATATATAAGAATGTGTTTCATGAGTTTTCATGATTATGAGGCTCAAAAAGAGCTCACATACACACATCACATCGCGTACGTTAAATTATTTGTAAGTATGGACCATGGCATTACTTTTGAGTCACATCAATTTGGCTAAAAAACAGATTTTCTCCGCGCGGGATACTATATCATTCAGTCTATATACGTTTGCATTCTTGCAGCGATATAATACGTATACATCCTCTTCAGGAAGCCTGCAGATGGTACGGGTTTGAATTTCCAGATTGTTTTTCTATTGTTAACTTTACATTCTGCTATTGTTTACTATAAAATAACCAATAATAATGAAAAGAAGACGGTAGTTTTAACGAAGTTTAACGATATCGTATATAAAGTTCTGGATATTTTGGTAGTAACTTATTTTCAACTCTTTCAATTTCATCCCAACAACTAACTTTAAAACAAATATTGACAAATTCCATTTAGAAAAGAAAAGTTTAAAAATTCACTGCTGAACATATTTACGTTTTTCATACTTAATTCTATGGAAACTACACTGTCAAAATTTTGAAATTTTGCTAAAATGAACATTTTTACTGACGATTTTAGGTGAGTAAAAATACACTATTTCTATCATACTTTCTCATTCTGGCAGAACTTATTTCGACAATATTTTAGTTCAACATCGTATTGAATTTTTAACAGTTAAAGATATTCTTCAGTCTACATTAAGTTTTCGAAAAGATCCCTCAATGCCAAATAATTCATCAGAAGTTTTCGGCCGACCTGGGCGTTTCGATTCGTCCGATTTCATTTTGGATTGTGCGATAAGGAAATCCCGACGATCCTCGCACTTCTTCTTCCAAAAAGCTAAATTAGTTGAAGGAGTGCAAGAAACTTAGATATCTGTTAGATATTTATAATTACTTTTGTTATAACTTACTTGTAAGTTCATCTAACGACATGTTATCGCCACCATAGTCTCTAGGAAGTACTTCTTTGGAGATTTCTTTGTACAGGGATTCATAGTTATCTTCATGTACGCGCATCTATTGCCGTATGACCATCCGATAAATGACTAAGTACACTAAAGGTTTTCCAAATAATGTGTCACATACCCTGTCTTTCATTTTGTCTTTCATCACGGTGTTTACCAGATTGTTGACCGTGTTGAATATGGATGGCGTATGAATGTAGTTCATGCTTTTTGGGCGGAGCGGCGAGGCATCCTGTCGAGTATTAACAACCCAGGTAAAAATCCTGGTAATTAATGGTCCCAATTGCCAATGTGAAAAATCATGTAATTAATTACAAAATTTCGTAATTAATCACATGATTTTCACCATTAATTACGTGATTTATTGAATTGCCAATAATTTGGGATGATTTAATACAAAGATTTTTAGCTGGGAATCAATTCTCGATATATAGTTAGTTGTACATTTACTAAGTTTTGGAAAACATATTGGTATTGTAATTGTAACTAAGGGTTTGAGACATACCATCCAACAAGGCATGAGCTTCTTCATCATCGAGAGGGGCATCTGGGTGAAATGATTCAGAGTGTAATCCTTAAAATCGAACAACAAAAGCATGCCCGTGACAAACATTTGCTCTTCTTCTGTTCCCATAATTTCCCAAACCATAAAACTGGCTCGTTGAATGTGTTCAATCTGTGTGTATGTGTTTTTTGTTTGTTTTGTTAATAAATGATTATTTGTACTAATTACTTGGGAAGTGAACCTTAAATTTTGCTGGATCGTGTGCGCCAGGCCGAATCAACACCACCTTCCGACCCAAATGATCATAGCCTGGTAGGGGAAGGGATCCTCTAATGTTTGTTTTAATCAGAGCGCAAAAAATATAAAGACGTTATCTATGACAAGAATACCGTAGTCATGTTATAGTTTTACCCTAAACTAAGGGCTGCCTGATTTTCTGGTGACATGGGATCCCATTCACTAAAAAACTCTGGCAGAGCGGTGCGCAAAGTCAACGTCAAGTCCAATTTCTTTTTCGTCTTTTCCATACTGTACTTGCATCCGCGTAAATATTTCAACAGAAATTGGGCATCTATTTGTGCATTTTATGGTAAAGAGAACTAGAAGTATACAAATAGGCTTTCAAGATATTACACTATAAGCTACTGCAAACATACCGGTAGGTAATGCGCGTAAATGCGGTTGTTTCTTAACCCATTCACGAAGAGCGGTCACGCTCTCCATTCTCAAGTGTTCATCTTCCCCGAGTTCTTTTTCGGCTTGCTCGAGGATTTCAGGTCGTAAGGTTGTTACGTAATCCAACTTTTCGGGCATTCTAGTTTTTGAAGTTGGGTCGCCACCTGCGCGCAGAGCACCTAGCATTTTGAATGGTAAATTAAACCACAATTATTATATTTAAACTGATATCGCTACGAATATGATGTGTTATGTTACATAAAATATTTTTATCAAATCAAAGTTTTCGTCTTACCTGACGTGTAACCAAAGTAAATTCTGAGTTGCAGAAAACTTGTATTGTAGACTGGATTTATAGTTGACATGGGCCAGAGCTTTGAGTTCGATAAGATAATAGTAGCGCAGTGAGGCTATACTTGATAAGAGAAATGCTAGGGCTTTGCTTAGCTGATCGTGAGCGCCACGTAATCGTACTGTTTAGAACACGGTGTAGATTGCCTTATTTACTCGTTTTTTGTTATGTAAACTACAAGCAAACAAAAATGAGCACTACAGTTTATTATTTTATAATTCGTTAATCAAAATTTGTTACAATTTTACATATTTGAGCATAAAATATACTTAAATTTAGGTATTAATCAATTTTTAAATTCCAATTGAGAGGTATTATACATAGTCGTCAAGAATCTATATTCATTTGGCGTCTATAAAGTTACATACTTTGTCGTTGTAAGTGCTAGCAGGATATTGGATACTTTTTATTACAGTATGACGAGAAGAAGGGGGCGTTTAGAGAGATGGCCCAGGTAAATGTCTCGTCTTCAAGAACAGCGAGTTTTAGTAGGTCTATAAGTATAAAGGTCTTCCCACAGACAAACCAATACGAGACAAACCAATACATACGCATGTCATTGCGTAGAAAGATCGTTAAGGAACTCATCAGTGTAAACGTACGTTGTCCAAATGCTGACTATAAAAACTAGCTAAGCATCTGGGATTCCGGCCACCATAGCATTAGACGTACGTTTGCACTTTTTCAGTGTCTGTGGATAGACCTCAGTATTAGATGTTGTGGATCGTCTACCCGGAGCAAATAACCTAGTTTGAACCGACGCAAATAACCTAGTTTGAACCGACGCACATGACATGGGTCATGGAGGAAGAGGAAGTGTGGCTCTCGCTGTCGAGCGGCCACAGTACGCCGTATGAGTTCGATACCGCAGATCTCACGCCCCAATCTACAGTTAGACGAGTCCAACCTAAGCACGTACACGACTGTTTTGGTGATTACGAACTTGAAATGTTCGGCAATTAAGAGGCCAACAAGATCTTTCAGAATCCTTAAGTTTTTTTTCGGTTTTTTGTTGAGAGATGACGGAAGGAGATGAGGACGTCAAAACGGAAGAATCCACAAATACGAGCCTATATGAGCCACACGAGTTGTCCAAGTCGCCCTCAGTTTAATTCTCGTTCACAAAAGCGGCAGGTTCTCTTCAACTGAACTGAACAGTACAGACCCACAACCACAATGGCAGTAGTTAATCTGTTCAAGTTAGCGTTGCTCCTGATTGGTTTCATTGGGTATCTCACCGGAAATCAAGAAATATCGGAAGGAACTCAATCACTGACTCGCCACAGAGACAAACGAAACATATATCTCAATTCCAAAAGCCCCATTCTTATCGGTACAGTTGAACAAATGAAATCTTCTTTGTTTTTTTAGAAACATCAGTTTGGCGCAAGGACATTGTCAAAATTAATCGTTGGTTTCCTTTATGTAGCGGCCTTTATTACAATTCCGGTGTCAGTAGCCTTTCCGTCGTTGAGGGGACGCAGTGCCCGATTGCAAACTGAATATAACGGTACCGAAGTGCCTCATTCCTACGACGACCCATTATACGCGGCCCAGCTGCAGAAGATCGACCTCTATATGGACTACATTGGGGTATGAATTGACCTGTCTTGACCTCATTTTACATCGTTGTTTCCCTTCCTTTCCCAGTTACTCTTGCAGCCTAGTTATCCTTACCATCTAGTACTACTAGCGTGCGTAGATATAGCCATAAGACGAAAGACGGAAGCAAGCAACCCTGTGAAAGAAAAAGAGAAACACATGTAGGCCTAAATAATAGTAGGTCTAACCCTTTTTCTGTGGAATCCTCCAAAACAGGTCAAAGTTGAACCACCTTGTTCCATTTCCACACAATGCGAGATAAAAGAGAAAGAAACTTTTCTAGTCTAATGTGAACGGAGAAAGGAAACGAGAACAAATAGACTGGCGGAAAGAGGGGCAAAAAGAAGAAAAAGAAGAAACAAACACAATAAAAAAAAGACGAGAAGTGGGTCAGCTTAGGTCATGAGGGAACTATAACCCGATCCGATTTGTGCCCAGCAAATGCATCTATGCAGGGGCATATACTCCGATATACTCCACTCCCTGTACTTTACTTTAATTATATGCTATGTGCCTGGTTATAAGCTCTTGTAGCATCGAGCGTCAGCATTGTGCTTTAGATCAGTCAAGTTATTTAGAAAAAGGCCATCGACTCATTAAATACGCTAGGGAATGAGAGAAATGGACGTGGAGGTCACTCGTCGTCTCTTGTCTACAACCGTAATTGAATTGCTTCCCACCTGTACACCATTAGACGGAGGCGACACGTTGTAGAAAGAATCGTCAGCAGTACTGTAGTTGAAAGAGATAAAGAGACACGAAGACCCTATTTAGCAATTCTAGCGATCTATTTCCAAATTGGAAGAAAGAAACGTCCATGTACGGATGGAGAGGGTTCAATAGAAAAAAGAACGAGAAGCGAATGACCAGCAGCTAGGTCGCAATGATGACACAACTGTTGGACTCGATACTTTTGGTCTAAAAAATTCATGTCTAGATGCGTAACTTTCCGTTGGTGTCATAAGAATGGAGCGAGGATGATTTTGTGGGTTGTTAAAGGAGGTTAATGAGTAGCGGAGTTGTTACCGGCAGCAGACTATTATAGACCGCGAGTGACTTACATTCCTTATAAGCTTAGCTAACATGGGCAGGACTGTCGCACACAGAGTACGTATGGTATAAGGTAACAGCCGAATATATATACGTGAACAGCAGCTGGTGTCATGGTTTTCGGTGATGGCTGTGTGAGCATATGGGACGCTGGCCCATGGTATAGGTATACTATACTCGCCTGGTTGTTTGCTGTTGCTGTTGCTTTGCTGCTGCTCCTCCTGCTGTTTCTAGTGCCAAAAAACCGCACGACTTCCGCGTTGCGTTGTCGGCGTGTCGTGACCGACAAATTTATGCCCTTTTTTTGTTATCCTTGTTTTTTTTCTTTTTGTCTTTTCTTTTCTCTTTTTTTCTTCTCCTTCTTCTTTTATTTTCATTAGTTTTTTTTTTCTCGACTTCGTACATTGTGTGTAGATGGATTCAACAGGATAAAAATGGGATGTGAGAGAGGGAAAGAAGGTGGAAGTGGACGGCTAGTGCTAGCTTCACTGGCTCTTGGATATTATAAAAGCTGGGCACATGTCCGGGCCGTTCGGGTGAGTGAGCGGGCGGTCGAACGGGCGGTCAGTATTAACCATGCTACAAGGGGGATTGTGTTCTGGGGGCCACCAGCTAGCAGCCACAGCCCTCGAACTCTCATATATATATACACACACACATAGTACACATACATTCACTCACATAGAAGAGAAAAAGAAAAGAAGAGAATAGGAGAGAGAGAGAGAGAGAAAGAAGGGGGGTCACTGTCGGTCATTCACCTCTAGCTCTCTGCAGTATCTACGTGCATACGGCGTAGACAGGAACAGAGGATCCCAAACTATATAGCCGACTCTCGCTCTTATTATATTAATATACCTGCTCTATCTACACAGAGTTGTAATAAGCATCCCCCTTTTCTCCCCTCAATTCCTTATGCCCATTTACTACGTAGTCTACTTTTTAATACCCGTACTTTCAAGTATAATCACTTCAGTCGCCCGACAGTATGTCTCATTTGCCAAGTTCTTATTTCTAGATTCATACGAAATCAGTTGCAATTATCTTTAGCGAAATACTTTTTTTCCCCTATTTCCAAGCATGATGTACTGCGGAAGGAAAGTGCCAAAATCATTTGCGCGACGGCGACGTACAAACGAACGCGAAATATTAAACAATTCTCGAATTTCTTTCTCCATTGTCAATCCATTCACTTCCACATCTATTATAAATATAATCTCGTTGCCGTATTATATTTTATTTTATTTTATTTCATTTTTTTCGTGTACGTATGTTGATGGTGGGGGGCAGATTCCGGACGACATGTGTCGACAACGTTTCCTCTGCGAAGTCGCCGCATCGCCGACTGCTTATTCTCCCCTGTATGGCGTCTTCAAAAAACAGCTGAGGTATGTTACATACATGCACGTAGAGTACAACAACTGGAACTGTGTAACAAGTCGTGATAATAATGAGCTTTCCTCCGTCCGCCATCCCTTGTGCTCCTGGTACTGTGTTCCTTCTTTTCTTTTCTTTTCCTTTTTTTTTTGTTCTTCTGTGTCCTCTTCTTGGTTCATGTTGTTTTCGGTGGCGGTAGTTGTTCTTTTAATGTTGAATATAGAAGGGCGAACAGTAACCGGTTGAACCAGCTAGGTCGGTTGTTATGGCTAATTCTACTTCTACTTCTTCTTTTGTTTCTTTACGTCTTCTGTTTTCTTCTTTTCTTGTTTTTTTTTCCTTTTTCTTTCTCCTTCGGGTCGCGGACTGTATACACTGCGGAGTCTACGTTTTTCACGTGATGTTGCTTTTGTTTTTCGCATTGAATATTCCTCCCGTTTGGGCAATAGAGACAAGAAAGAAGAGCGAAGTTGGGGGACTAGGAGCTGGTAACGAAGGAATTGGGGGGGTCTTTATAGGGATACGATGCGATGCGATGCGCTGCGCTGACGCCTCTTATTCGTGTTCTCTCCGCATGATATTATTCGGATGTCTTCGGACCCTTCTTGTTTTTTTCAGTGGGTTACTGCCGGTCTTTGCCCTCACCTTGCTCGCAGAGCCAGCAAACAGTGACGTCATTAATGACGTACCGCCCTGTCTCCTCCTTCGCCCATCAGTCGCCGCCTCCTGAGCTGGCTTTTACCTTTCCTCCCACCTCTCCTATAAGCCACACACTGCTACCAACCATGCTGCGACTTTCTCGTTTTTCATTATTACTGTACGAACCAAGACGATGCAATTACTATTTAGACCATATGATTCGCTCAGCGTTCAGCGTTCGTCGTCGTTTTTGTTTTCTTTTGGGATCGCGGAAATGAGCCATACCACTCTCGGTCACTACCGTGCATGTTATATTGTGCCCCGACAGCCCCGTCCATCTTTCGCTACGCTCTTGTTGCTGAGAGGTTTTGGGCGATTCAGTTTGAATTCGAGATGGCGCCAATTCCGACTTGAAGCGAAGGGCTTCCCTCTAGGTTCAACGAACCATCAGCCCTATGGTTAGAGTCTTAGAGAAAGCTCGAGCTTGAAAAAAAAAAGACTATGACACTTTTTAGGTTGTCTTATACCAGCTACCACTCAAATAATATACTCAACGACTCGGTAATCGTGGGCTTTTCACGATAACATTGTGAACAGAGGAGACGAGCGACGGATGACACAATGTTTTCATGATTCATTTGCATATCGTTTAATTTACATATCGTTTCAGCATGGATTTCGAGCTGAAGAAATCGTACTACAGCCGCTTTTTCCGCTATTACAACGCTCTCATGGAAGGCAAGAGGTCGGCGGTGGAGCACTCGGATGATGACCCGAGCGCCGGTTGCCGTCAGCTCTATGGCACGTGCCCCAACAATATTAAAGACACGATCAATCTTGACGTGTTGCGCATTATGCAGGTTGGGATTTATTTCGAAACGGAAGTTACTCTTTTAAGTTGCTACGCACCAATAAGTCTGTAGAGTCTTAGGAGAATTTTGGATCACAAACAAATTCATCAGCCAAAAATACCAATTTAATAACATTATTTGACCTGATTGTTTCTTTTGATAGTTTCTGACGCGCAAATACCGCATCCAGTTCGCCGACACCGTCTAATTTCTTCGTTTCATTTTTCTTTCTAATTTGTTCGTATCTATCTATTTATAATATTTATGATTGACGATGGTTTGATGTTGGTCTGTAAAGTGCGATGGAATACACAGCAGTGATTGCACTAGTGGTGATTTATCGCTTTGAAATGAAAATGTAAATGCGGAAATCTAGTTCAGTAGCCATCATCCTTCATCGGATTTCGCAGGAACGCCATGGATGGTCTAGACAGAATAATTCGATGGAAGTAAACGAAAAAAAAACGGAAGTATAACAGGTTGTACGATATCGATTTGCATATATATTTTGCTGTCGTTTGCTGCATACTAGCAGGTTTCAAGGGCTACACGATACATGAGATGTGGTGGTGATTTTTTTCTCATACAACAAAGTCTCCGTGTCCCAGAAGCGGACTGCTTCATGCGGCCAAAGCGGGAAAACAATTTATACATGCATAATAGGAATCTTGGCGTGGACGCAATCATCAATTACTAACCCTGATCTTCATTTAGTCTTAAATATAAATAGAAAAATAATAATTTTCTCTCTGTTTGTTTGTTTTTTTTTTTTTGTGTGTTTTTTTTGTGTTAACTTTTAAGTTAATTTCATCTTAAATTTCTTTTCATAGCGCTTTTCCGTTTCGTAGCTTCCGTTCTCTTCCGTTTCATTTAATTATTTGTAATGCTCTCGAATCCCGATTGACCGACCTCCGGAAATAGGTTCTATTCACATATGAAGACATCAATATTCGCTAGATGTCTCTTTTCACTCTTTCCCTATACTCGACCTAACTATCGTCTTTTTAAAAAAATCATCTTTATCTGTTATATCACGTTTAGAAGCCATTATATCGTTAAAAATGATCAAAATAATTTGAAGTAGGTGTTACGAGAAATCAGAGCGAGGAAATGGGGAAATGGAAAGAAAGGCGAGGGGTGTCGATGCGGAATGGTGCGTAAGGTGCCTCCGTGGAGACGAGTTTGATGACAGTTGTTGTTTTGTTTTTGCATCGCAATATCGCATCACTCGTCCTGAAGTTGGATAGCGAAGCGTTTCGATAGTTTCTGCCAAAAGCGGATCATGTCCATGCGGATGAGGCGATTGACGGGTGTCGGGCACATTCTGTACTCGGCGTCGCACTGTTCGGACGACGTGAAGCGAGAGCCTTTCTTGTCGGCCCAGACGTACGTAAAGAATTTCTTCAGAGCCGGGTGATAGCTCTGCTGATTGATTCCTTTCGCTGCTGGCTTGTTGCTGCGCTCAAACAGGCGTCGGAACAGGTTGGACAGCGGCTGGTAAACGTCCGGTTGTCTGCTGGCATGGCAGACGAGTTTCCACCGACATTCGACGTTGTCGATCCGCATCAGGGTGAAGTAAGCCTCGAGTCGCGATAACAACGGCCCGTAGTGAGACTCGAACTTGTAGTCGGATGAGAGTGGATCGTAGCGGGATCGGATGTTATTGTCCAAGGCGTCGCTGTCGTCCCTTGCGCGGCCAGACCGACCTCGATAGTAACTATGCGGGCGATGGGCGAGCGTAGGTAGCAGGAAACTGACCGGCACCCACACGATCAACACTGTCAAAAGTAATTGGAAAAAAGGCAACTTTTAGAAACTATTGAAGGAGAGACTCTGAGAATTGATTTCGACGCTACGCGTCAGCAGACTAGCTATAAACACTTTGATCGTTGAAACCATCGTATTTGATTGCATGCTGTCATTGACAACGCCCAAACCTTCGCATTATTCTCGATCTTAAGTTAATGGGAATAGAAAGACGGAGTCGACCGGTTTTCAGTCAAATGTTTGGTTTGGTTTTTGCCTGTGCGCTGGCTACTTTGCTCCTATTATGCATACAGTGGACCATGTTTATGAACTCGCAACCACAGCTAGATTATGCTACGGTATAATTCTTTTCAGAATTTAAAAAAAGGAGCTATTTGTTACAATAAGAAGAAGTGTAAAAAAAAAAGAAAACAAAAAACAAACAAAAGACGACTTGAGCGAAAGAAATTCCAGGAAAACCGTTTCAGTGCTCGACGTTTTTACAAAGTGGACCTTTTTTCGACAAGATCGCGACTTGTGCAACACTTAAATTTTCGGCTGACATTGCCCGCTGCTACTGTTGTTTTGTTTTCGTTTCTCTTTCTGTTTCTTCCCTTTCTCATTCCATCTAGTGAGTTTGAGTTTTTTTTTGTTGTTGCTGTTGTTGTTTTCTTGTCGACACGGATTACCATTTCTCGTTCTATAAGTAGGTCACGAATGATGACATCAGGTAATGCCAGCCAGAAAGTTAGCGATAAATAGGCAACAGAAAAGGCGAAGGCTTTCAGGAACAGCGACAGCGCACAATATGTTACGATGTACGCATATAGGCAAGGCAAGACTTCCAGCAAACGGCAGAGAAAAAAAAAGGTGCCAATGACGTAGGAGGCAAACTATAATAAGAAAGCCGCGTTGCGTGAAAGTTGCAACTGTGAAAAGTGACCGGATGCCTTTCACTTTGGGTTATTTCAATTTTTGAATCGCGGTCAAGCAATGTAATGATGACGAATGAGTCTTTCTGAGGAACACGCGTGTTTTTTTTTTGTAAATTAGCTTGATTGCTACTGTAGCAGATAGATAGATAATGAAAATAAATGGAACGTGATGGAAGACGAACGGACGGGGCGGGGAATGCTGCGCATTGGCAATTAAATGAATCGATAGTCTACGTCGAGAGTCTACGACACGAATAGGCAAGGAATGGCAAAGGAACTTACGTCCGCGGAAGAATCCACCTCGGTTGATGGAGAGGAGACGAGACGTGGCGGCATTCGACTCGAGACGCTCCTTGCGCTCCTCTGCTGCCCGTAGCAAAGCGTTGAGTCGGACCAGAGCCGTGGGAAGATGGTGGTCGTCTGCTTCGACTCGTTCTTCTTGTTCTTCGAGTTCACCTTCTTCTTGCCACTTCTCGGTGCCATCGACTTGATCTTCTTGTTGGTCCAAGTCGTTGACGCTCTTGCTGTTGTTGTTGCTGCTGTTGTTGCTGTTGATGCTACTGTCGTTTCCAATCAGTCCGGCCAGGTGTTCGGTCAGCCGGTCGGCCGCCAGTTCGTCGGCTCCAATACGGATGGCATCGGCTGGAATAGTGTAGCCATCCTCGGCGGCCGTCACCGTCACCTCGCAACACAAAACAAGGAACGCCGCTGCCGTCGACAAGAAGAGCAACGTCCGACCCGACGACGGCGGCGACGACTTCCGCCAACCGGAAGCATTCCGCATGGTTCCTCGATTGCGCGCCGTCACGTTAGTAGAGGCCAGTGGGGTCGAGCGGGACATTCGGTTGTTGGACCATTGTACCGGCCATCGTTTCCTTCAAATGTAGAAATCGAATCTTTCTTCAAAAGTTTCGGGGCCTGAAGGTGGTGGTGGGGAACCGGCTTGCCGTAGTTTGCGAGAAGTCGAGAGTTGGTTTGTTTTGGCTAGAGAGAGAGAGAGAAAGAGAGAGAGAATGTGCTGATGGCGGGACGAGATCGCTCGTTAGTAAAGGCCAGTGGGGTCTAATTTGGGAGACATTCTGTCGATGAAATCAAGTCTAAACGTCGTTGAGAATCAATACGAGAGAGAGAAAAGGGTGAAACAGAGAACGAGGAGGAAATCAGCCGTTTTGTTGAAGTACGAGATCGGCAGCCGACAAAGCGATTGGTGGAAAATTGGAAAGATCAAAACGAATCGGTCGTCGTACAACTAGCGACGAGGGAGGGAAAAGAAAAAGAGTGGCGCGTAGGTGCGTCTCGTACGGAGCCGAGTGGCTGAATGTCCTGGCGCAGCCACCGGCGTACCCAGGTATATAGCCGCCTGGGATGGGGTGAGCCGTGCTGGGACCGAGAGATCCGTCAGTGCGGATGAGTTGAGGTGTCCTGGGCGGGGCCAATAGACCAGAGAGGCGGAGCTTTCTCAACGTTAACCAGGGGAGAGTAGGAAAGAGAGAGGCAGGACTTGTGGCGTTCGCCTTGGTTCCTGCCTCTTGTTTTGTTTTGCTCTTTTTCTGGTTTTTTTTGTTGTTTTGTTTTCTTCTTCTTTTTTTCCTCGCTGTCTTGACGTCGTCGTCGAGCAAGAGACTGCCGAGTCGCTTGGTGCGTTCGCCGTGACGTCACCGTTACCAACACTGAAGACGTCATCATTCATAGGGAGACGGCGGACCCGGCAGTAACCTAGAAGAAGAAGGAGAAACAGCTGCTGCTGCTGCTGCTGCTGCTGCTATGTTGCTGCTGTTTCTGTTTCCCTGTTAGCTCACGCGTTCAACCGCCTTTTCGTGTTCTTCATCATCTTTTTCCCCCCTTCTTTCTCGGCGGCGTCTACCTGTATCGGAAAATAGAAAATCAGGAGCTGTTGCCTGTTGTCTGCAAGCCGAGACGTGGCAGTGCATAGGACGGATCGATGAACAGATGATGATGTGACCGTATAACGCGTTAGCGCCCAATTCCGATGTCGAGATTGTCGGCGAATAGCTGCGCCAAAGGTTCTCTATTCATCCAGGCAGGCAGGCGGCATAGAGCAGTACAGTAGAAAAGCGTAGAAGGAGGTAAGTTACAATGAAGAGCAAGAACAGCAGTACATAAACTGGTGGCGGAAAGACGGAACATTTCGAGCGGTATCTTTATTATGAATTCGATGGAGACAGAAGACATAAAGAGACAACAATCGAATAAAAGCCGAGCCGAGACGAGCCGAGCCGAGCCGAGCAGCACAGCAACAGTTTCAGTTCATGGCGCAAAGGACCGATCCCGTTATCGCCGGGCAGGCCGGTCGGCCGTTAATATTCGACGTAGGCCATTGGATGGCAGTCCGTCTACTTTTTTCAGAAATAGTCTACGAGTCTAGTCGCAGTGCTGGTTGTGGCTGCCCCAGCTCGCCATTACTGCCGTGCCGAGACCAGACAGGAGAAACAAGTCGAGAGGAAACAGTGCGAGGCGGACACGATGTACCCGCTTACGGTAATATCCATCACGGAAAAGAAAAGAAAGAAAGAAAAATAAAACAGAATGAGGAGTAAGTAGCGCATGGAGCAGGATATCTAGATATATACTACGTATACTACTTTGTATCGACCCATGTCCGCGCGTGGGGGGGAGGGAGGGGGTTATAGAATAGATTCAGTGGTGGTCGGTACTCGGTAGTTACGGTCAACGAGCCCAACCGGTTATTGTCGCGGCCCGGTCGCGACTTTGAAATGGCGATGTCTCTCAACTATTTCTATTTCCTACTATATTCCGTCCGTTTTCTTTTCCTTATGCATCTAGTCGAGCGTCTAGAATTGCATTCCTCACATGGTAACATTGGGGTCAAAATAAGCTAGTGCTGATTTGTTGATGAATCGATCCCGCTCCATCACTGTAAAGCAGTTGAGTGCATGTAGCAGTAGCGACGTTTCCTCCTGCTTCTCGTATCGGATCAGAGCAGCAATCAACTGTGGACGGTTGTGGCCTATTAGAGACGGACGACTCGTTGCGCGTTCCGCCACGATGTGTTGAACAAAGCCAAGCAAGCCCAAGACGAGAATTCCTCCGATGTACACTGCAGAGAGCCGCCAGCCGCTGCATGACATCACGCTTTAGTCAGTGATAGCATACTAGATCCAGTGAGTGCTATAGAAACACGAAGAATTCCCGACTAGTAATCCTTAACTCTTCGATGATGCCGTTGTTGCTGACCAAGGGAAACCAACCGCGCGGCCAGCGAACTTGATTCTCCAAACAGATCTCGGATCTCTATTCGACTCCTTTTGCTTCTGACTAATATCTTTCAATTTGTCTATTGGTCTATTAATAATACAAGAATAAAGGAAGCAGCAAATCGAAAGGCGAAAGAGAACGCTTTTTGCATGCTTACCGCCTGATTTTTTTGTTGTTTTCCCCATACGACGGCGGAACAGAGAGAAAAAAGGAACAAGAAAAGCAGTGAATGAATTTCGGCGAGAATTCGTCCGTACAAATTCACACGAAAAGAAGAAACAGACACCGAAAAGAGAAGAAAAAGATAGAGAGCATTGGCGTTCCTTGGTCTCGTTTTTTTGTTGGTGAATTGTTATCTCTTATCCGACATGATACTGGCAAACTACTGCTGGCGTAGTAGTATACGTAGGTACCTATTTCGGTTTCAAGTAGGCTATTTACTTCACGTCTCGCATTCCGGAATGGGCGAATGGCTTCAAGTCTACTGTCTACCTTCGTTTGTCGGCTGAGGCGAATCGATTTAGTGGACTTGGAGAATTGGTTCGACGTCATCCGTGACATCACAGCAGCAGCTGTGGGCAGTCAATAGCTAATGAATACGAATCTCCTTCTCCTCTCCTCTTGATTTCTTGTCATTAGAATCATTCGTTCGTTGTCGTTCGTTTGGCCTCTGTCTTTTGTTTTTTTTCTCTCTCTTTTTTCCCCTTTTTTCTTTGATTCATTCCCTCCTTGTTCTTTCTCCGTTTTCTCCACACGCGGATGCCCAGCGCCCGCACCGAATCCCCCTCCCAAAGAAGGCTTTTTCTTCTTCTCCTTCTCCTTCTTTTTTATTCATTCTTTCTCTCTTCCCATCACTCGCTCACTCACCCGATCGCAGTCCCTCCTTCTCTCCCGCCTTCTCTCTCTCTCTCTCTCTCTCTCTCTCTCTCTTGGCGGCACCG
Source organism: Ceriodaphnia dubia (assembly GCA_022539655.2). Taxonomy (NCBI): domain Eukaryota; kingdom Metazoa; phylum Arthropoda; class Branchiopoda; order Diplostraca; family Daphniidae; genus Ceriodaphnia; species Ceriodaphnia dubia. Next base: position 735,810 of record JAKUCG020000182.1, read on the forward strand.
AAAAAGTTGGTGGGTTCTCAAGCGGGTTCACTGGGGCAATGCCCGCCAAAGCTTTGGGCACCGTCACTGCACACAGTGTACATGGGTATGGTAGCTGTATACGCCGGCCAAGCAACAGTTTGCTAGATTTCGTCTTCGATCGCTATTATTGTCACTTATTCACCAGGGTTTTGCTACGTTTGCATTCATTTGCCATGACCAAGCGGGAAGCGGCTCTCTATTAAACCCCATCTCTTGTTAACCGTCCTCAAATTGCCTCGCCGTCTTGGATGCACCTATTAGACTGCAGTCGAGTCGACAGTCGAGTCGAAAGTCGAGTAGCATGAAAACGACGAGTCAACGACGTGAAATGAGAGAAGGAGCAGATGATGCGATATGATGTCATCGTCGTCTCTTTATTTCCCAAACGTGTCGAGACTAGATTGAGAGAGACGGCGATGTGTTCTGTTTACTGTTTTGTTTTGTTTTTTCTCGTTCTGACTTCATCGTGGGACGCATTGCATATACTGCTGCTGAGCTGCTGTAGTCAGCCGATATAGGGAAGTTGAAGGCGACAGCGACGACGGCGAGAGAAAAAGGGTTGAATGAATGCTCTCTGAGCGAAGCGAACGTGCCAAAGTATAACGCGGAAGTGGATGCTCTGCTATATACCGGCCGCCGCTTCGTTCACTCGCTTCAGGTCAATGGCGTCCGCTTTTTTTTTTTCTTCTTCTTCTTCTTCTTTCTTTCTTTTCCTTCTCCTCTTCTTCTTTTATTTCTATACGAAAATTTCCAAAAGCGACAGCAGTACAAGCAGCCGGCAACTTCTTGCGTGCGCTGGGTACTTTGGAAATTCTTTTTTCAATTCTTTTTATTTATTATTTATTTTTTACTTCGCCGTTTCAGTCGGTTACGTTCGTTCGTTCCCCTTGTGGCTAGCCCAGGACTTTGCGTTTGTTTTCTGTAGGTCACAGTCGTGACGCAATTTTGCTCCCTGCCTTCTGCCTTTGTGCTGTTTTTTTTTTTTATTATTATTCTCTTTCCCTATGACTATTACCCCGTTTCTTCTTCTTCTTCTTTTTCTTTCCATTATTTTGGTGTCAACCGCAATGCTCTTTCCTCTTTTCTCCTGGTGGGCTTAGTAACACTCTCAACTCTTTTTCAGCTCTACTAAGTTGATTGGGAGGAATGCAATCGAGAAAGAGAGAGAGAGAGAAAGAGAAAGAACCTGTAAAAAGAAACATTTCCGCGTGCTGTTGATCGCGTCGTCGTGATGCGTTGAAAATGGCGGCCCGTCGTTGGCATAAAATGCAGTAACAGTGTTGCGCGCAATCGAGGTCGCCATTCCATATATAGCTTCGGCTGACTGTGCCAAACCAATGATGCACTCACGACTAGTCACGATTGCCCGTGAGCTTACCCGACAATCGCATACCAACTTGGGTTTTAGAAGAGTCGACCGGAGTCGACGCAGCAGCCAAGATCAAACAAGTCGAATAAGAAGAAGAAAAAAAAGAAATAAAGAACGTACCCTCTTTGGATGGCCTTTGGTTGCGGAAGATGCGTGTCTTTCGCAATTTCGACGCCGATCTGTGCCAGTAGGTTGTCGGGCGGACGATCGTCTAATGCAACTCTCCGTGATCCGTTCAACGCTCTGAATCTTTCTCCCGTTCGTCCCTCCGCCTTCCTCCAAGACACGTGGCGCCCGCATCAGTCGTGTGCTCGTGTCGCAATTAGAAGAAAGTTTGACATTTCCTAGATTTGTCAAGACGTTGTCGTCGCGCCGATTATGGTAATCAACAGGCCAGTTGGCCAGCTACACGTCATGTGTTCATTCTCAGAAACCGACCCCAAAATAAAAGAATCGCGGATGTCATGCAATTGACGTTTTTCTTCTTTTTCTTGTTCAGTTCTTCGCTCGGCAAAGAAAGTTCCAATAAATAAGAGACGGAGAAAAGATGGAGCGACACTTTCTCCTCTCCTTGGAAAAAAGGTCAAAGACCTCCGACGTTCGACTGAGAGAGGGTCCAAATGCGGATGTCGACTTGATTGAAGCCAAGCAGGCCCCTGTTTCTTCGTCCTAATACAACAGGTCATAATACTAAGGTATTAACACTCAAACCGAGACGCATCCATTCGTCGAATGCTTGCGGATGGATCCAACCCCCTGGATGGTACGGACGCTATAGGCCATCTCCAGCCACCAGCCTGGTAATATCATCACCGTACATTGACGAGGGGTGAGTTAACTCATTCTGTCGAGTCGACGTGCAGGAATTCGATCGGCCTATGTATAACATGATGTAGCCCGGCACTGCCCGGCTAACCTCAACAAAGGGCCTAGCTGTTTCAATGTCCTTCTCGGTCGGAATAGAATCAAATCAAGGGAAATCAGGGAGAAAAAAAAACGACGACTATAATGATGATGACTATCAAGGTGGGCTGCGAGACAAGACAGTATCTTATACAACAGTGTCTTTTTTTCGTGCCTATGTGTAGTACATGTCGATGGAGAAAGAGAGCGAGAGGGAGGGTAGAAGGAAGGAAGAAGAAAGGAAGAAGAAAGGAAGAAGAAAAAAAAGGAAAAGGTAAAAATTGTGGCAATGACCGACTGTGACCCCCACGTGCGAACGCCTCCAGCGAACTAGGACGTACCTTGCCTTTCTTATGTATTCCATCTTTATTCTTTATTCTTTATTCTTTATTCTTCTTCTTTTTCTGGTTTTCAGCCGCTCCGGTATTTTCTTCTCCCTTATTCCGCCCGCGCCTCGAACCGGCCGGCTTGGCATCCGATTTTCTGTGTGTGTCTGATATACGTACACCTCACAGAGTTCACCTCTTCCATCATAATCCCGAGACAAGCCAACATACAATAGTATACCGCTTCTTTTTCGATTTTTTTTTCATTTTTTTTTTTCCTTTTATGGGCTTCCTCAATACCCCGGAAAAGCTAAAGAAAGAAAGAAAAAGACAAAAAAGAGAATCGAAGGGGGTTTGACCTGCTGGTCCTCCGTAGGGTCATCAACGCTTTTGGTAAAGGCCTACATGATTCTTTCTCTTCAAATATGATTTTACAATGTTTGAAATGTTCAGCAATTGATGGAGGCTCTACCTTCTTTGAAGTTTGGAAAAGAAAGGTTCTTCCAAATCTCCAATATACAAGGAGATCGTCCTTTTGTTAGAACCCCCTTCGATTTCACCGCCCAGGCACGGCATGTAGATGAGTTGTGGTTGTGCCAACCTATACAGTACTGACTGCTGCTGCTGTGCACCCCCCTTTCACCCGATTCTTGATAGATTTAAAAAAAAACGAGCCTACCGGTGGTGGAGTGTAGATCCCTCAAATGAAAGTGTCGTCTTCTTTTCTCTTTTCTCCCTAGTAGTCCCTCCTCTCTTGGGCTTCCCTCTTTCTTCTCTTCCGAACTGGAAAAAGGTTGAAACTACCAGAGTAGTAATCTAAAAAGGCCTACCGCTCGCATTTTTTCTAAAAAGAGAGCAAGAAAGAGAAAGAACCAAATGTTCACTGAAGGAACTGAAAGTGAAACGGACGAGGGACAATCCCCTCGGTCGCCTCTTCTTCGTCCCTCTTCTTTTCACCTTTCTCTGATTCTCTCTCTCTCTCTCTCTCCCCCTCCCCAGCTCTATTTCTCCATTCCACTTCAATATACCATCCACCAACCACCGTGTGTCCAGGAAGCAACAGCAGCATGTCAATATAGAAGTAGCAAAGTGTCATCAGACAGAGCCCTCAACCCTCTTGTTCCCCAAGTTCCCAAAAAACTACGAGCGCTTTATAGTTGGATGCCACCCTCATGCAAGTCTTGGCTCCGTTCTCTGCTTCTCTCACCGTCTTTTCTTTTTTATAGCCGTTTGCTCGTGTCTGTGTACTCCGTGTCTTCGTCTAGTTTTCACTTTCCAGGTTCGGGGAACCGTCCGGCTGAAAGAAGGGAAAAGGAAGAAGAACACTGACGAAGAGTTCAACAAAAAGAAAAGGAACTGTTTATAAAAAAAAGAAAGAAAAATCGAAATGGAAATGAAAATCTCAAGAAAGCAGAAAAGAATTCAAGGGCCCTGATCCTCCATTCCTCCTATCAGTGGTCCAATAAAGAATAAAAGAATACAAATCAAATAGTTTTTAGACGTATAGGCTAAGGAGGAAGGAAAAAGGAATAGGAAAAAAAAGAAGAATGAGAGGGGAAAGGAAGGAGAAAAAAAGAGAAAGAAAGAAGAAAAAACGTGGAGAAAATACCTGACATTGTTATCCCGGAGTCCTCCCTGCTTTTCCCCGTGCTGCACACACACACACCAGCTAGCACAACGGTTATATATACCTACCTATACGACGAAATATTTCCGAACCCGAGAGAGAGAGAGAGAGAGGTGAATGACCGGCGCAACGAGTCCTTTTTTTCTTCTTCTTCTTCTTTTTTTTCCATGTTCTTGTTCTTTTTCCCCTCCCAATTTCCCCCTCACAAACCCCTCTTCCCTCACTCTCTCCAGAAAATAAATAAATACATACATTTATATACCTGAAATGTATATATATGTATGTATTCGGCCATCATTCAGTATTGTAGGTATTGAGGGATTTTTTTTGTGTTCGAAATTAGAATCATCCGCGTTCTTAAAAACGATTGTAGAATTGGTGTTCTCTAATCTTAATTTTGTTAGGTCCGTTTGGCTGCTGCTGCTGCTGACCTTCGTCCCCTTGGTCAGCAGGAGCAATCACACCTGCCGAGACAAAGTTTGGGCGATTGACCTCTCCAAAGTCTACCCCTCGTACGTATTCGTCTCTCCCCTCCTAAAAAGCAAAAGCAAAAGCAAAAGCAAAAGCCGATTCTGGTTACCTTTCCAACTTATGTTAACCGCTTACAACAGGGGAGAATCGACGCGCTGAATGCATAAGAGAGGAGACCTGGAGACCCCCTCTTTCTCCTACAGTCCTGCTACACACCCCATTACAAGGCGAGGGATTCCATCGTCATCATCCCTGTTTTGTTTTCACATTCGCCTTGGCGTCACGTTGACGTTCCTCCATAGACTCGCGATGGCCGACCAGCACGTTATTTGTCATCGGAGGAACAGTCGATGGGCATGCAGCCGGCTCCGCTCGTCAGGCCGACGGCAAAGCAATTTTCGGCTACCACTCCACTCGTGTAGGCTGCAAGGGGAACAAGGGATGGAGACGATGGAGCAAAAGAAGAAGAAGAAGAAAAAAAGAAAGAAAATGGATCGACTGATTGACCAGGGCGCGGAAATGTAGACAAAAAACGACAGCCGCGTCCCTCGAGTTCATTCAACCCCACGCCCGTTAACTGTAGAGAACAATAAGGCGGGCCTCCAAATGATTAGCTACACTAACCAATTTCAAAACACGACCCTCTAACTCTCCAACTTAGAGCTCGTTTCTCTCCTTTCAGAAATTATTGATTTATTTTTTTTATGACGAATGCTCTCAAGGGGTGTCGTCTGTCTGTAGAAAAGAAGATATCAGGTTTCTTGAGTTGCTTTCCGTCGGTTGGACGCGGACTACACGACGAAACGAACGTACGTACGTACGGACGGTGAGCATCAGGGAAAAAGAAGAAGAAATAGAAAACCCATTGAGATCGCATTCGATGAGGCGCCCCGTGTATATATGCGTGCTATATACTGTGCGTGTGTACCAACATTGTCGAGCGGCCCAGGGTGAATGACCGACCCAGAACTTGACGCGCTTCTTTTTCTTTTCTTCTTTGTATTTTTTTTTTCTTGTTCGATTTTCTTCTTCCCCCCTCTTCTTTATTATGTATTTCACGAGTCCCCTAAAATTACATTGGAAAGAAAATTCAACATTTTTTTAGCATGTCCTTGCAGTCGTCAGTATTGGTCCCCCCTCGTTTGAAGGGGAAAAGCAATTTTTCACTTGAGCAAAATAAAAAGTAAAAAAATATCTGTTCAGGTACCTCCAATAAAAAGAGCAAGTGTTTGATTCCTTGTCGGTGTTACTGTTTTTCAGCGTCTAATTTTAACGTGTCTTGTTCCAGGTCGTATACATTTTTTTCTTTTCATTCGGCTTCAATTTATTCTTCCTCTCAACCGATATACACGCATACCCTTTTTTTTGTCATTTTGAAAAAGCCAACTGGTCTGTCTAATGGGTTATAAACACATAAAGAAACAAAATATTATTCAACGGTTCGATCTGAAACTTCGGCGACATTTCATTTGTACAAACCGACGAGACGATGAGAATAAAAAAAAGCCCATCGTCACCTGCAGGGCTCGCGGATGAAACGAATACATTCGGCGGCTATAGTTGGCACTCGTCGTAAAAGAAGAAAACGGCAAACTTTTACTATATGTCCTTTTTCGACTGTAATCAAAATAAAATAAGGGCTGAGCCTAGTAGTTTGACGATGGATATACGAAAATATGAAACGGGATGGCAATTTGTTTTTCAGCGAGTCCAATTTTTATGACGCACCGCTTCTTCGGTCGGCTGCGACAGCAAATGTCGCGACGGCTAGAAGGGGCTTTACTTGTTGCTCTAGCAGACAGCCAAAGCCCAAAGCTATTGTTATTTACTTTTCTTTTATTATGGTTTTCCCCCCGATATCTCGAATAGAGGCAAGAAAAAATGTTGTCAGAAGGTGAAATCAATGGAATCAGGGATTTACTTGCAAGATTGGATGAGGATGTCGTATATTCTTTGGCCGATACGGCAACAAAAAAAGCCCTAGCTTTCTCTTCAATCAACGGTTAGATTCGTTATTAACAACTCAATATCATTTCATCGAAAGCTTGTGTCACTTCCGTTATAGATGCTGTAAACGCAATTACTCTTCATTCAGAGTCGGCCAGTTGGCTCCTCAATCGGAAAAAGTTGACGAGAGCGATGCTATTTGAATATCTGAATTTCAAAAAAATACCCATAAGTGGAAAGGCTGAGAAATCTGATGTTATCACTCGAGTATTAGAGTTGTGGACTACTGAACCACAATATGTAACCATTCCAACAGCAACAGTAGCTTCATCAATTGAACAACAATCTCAAAATTATCCAGCTGTCATACACACCCCTGGGAATGTGTCTTCAGAGATGGGTCTCAAATTTGCGCAATGGTTCTATGAAATTCTCTTAGCAGTTCACAAACAAATTGTTCCTGGGACCAAGTTAAGTGAACAGTTTTGGGCAGATGTGCGACTTAAAATCACTGTAAATTCTAGTGAAAACACAAACTGCCATGAAGTTACAGGCTCAGATGAGGTAATCTTATTAAACATTTTAGATATTTTACACAATGCATTAAAATAATAATATGGACACAGGCTGCCAACATACTACATATTTTGTTGTGCCAACATGGATTCCTTCTTAACCCCAATCTTACTTCGGACGGAGTTCGAGAAAGGAAAGACCCGCACGGCATGGTCATTATTGGTGTGTGCGGAACAGCTCATCAATCTGAAAACTGCAGCGGAATTTTTGAACAAGTTTTCGGGCTATTGCAAGATCCCTCCGTTGAATTTCATTGGAGAATTAAATGGTCGGAGCTAAGAATTACCCAAGCTTCAGTAAATCGTTTACCCTGCCTAACCGACTTACCAGAATTACAGGCCATTTGTGATGATTCGATGAGATGATGTAGTAGTAAAATTTGTTATCAAATATTTTTTTCCCGAATGATTCCGACTAATAAGGAGAGTTCGTGTGTACAGCAGTAAACTCTGGTGTGTATTGTATTATAACTGCTGTCCAGCTCAGTAATAATATTTTTAAATTGATTTGCTTTCATCATATTTTTATTTTAAAATTGATTTGTCTGTTCTCTCATGGTCCTTTTAGCCTAATTTTAAGTCTCTAGATTTGAAAAAGACGCATCCAGTTCATTTTTTAAAAATCATATCCATTTGTGAAAGAAGAATTTTATTTATTGGCAATAGTGTTTTATTTTTTAAGTAGCACTAGAGCAGCAGTTCCAAATTCGCATTGGTATGGTTTTACTATATTTTTTTAAAAATGGAGGGAACTGTCAACAGGAACAATCAACAAGAAGAACCTTTAGTTACTTTGATCCCACGAGCCGGAGTTAATCAAACAGCTTTTAGAATTTTGGTTAGTTATTTAAACTTAGATGTTAGTTTTTGAAGAATATTATTACATTTTGTTTTAAAGATCACCGGTCCCGAAGATATAATTCCAGTGCTTGCAAAACACATGAAAAAATGCATTTTCGATAAGCATAACATAACCAATCTGAAAATACATCACGCCGTTACACTAAATGAAGAAATTGCTCGGAAACTATACCTTAACGGATTACATGCTGTGGTTCTCTGCACAGATCCCTCAAAATCACTTACAAGATCGAACATTCAAGAAACTTTGAAACATCTGGATTTTGATCTAGTATCAAATTCAATGTTCATTCTCAATCTTATTCACCCACTTCCAGCTATATATCCTACTGTAGCGGATGCTGTTGAAAAACTGTCCGTTGTATACAACATCCACATTGTAAATATTCTTCTAGAGGTGTGTTACAGTAGGAGGAACCAAATGTGTTCAGCTACAACAAAAATTCTTACACATGTTTTGCTTTGCAGGATGAAGAAAGCGTGAAGTTTGGGTTGGATCGCGTTTCGACAGCAGCACTGCGTGCAGCCAGATTTATTTATGGTTATGAACCTCAAACTTTCAAGAGCATAGATTTTACCCAACTCAATGATTCTGCTCTTTGAATGTCTGATCTCTAAAACATTTTTTAATTTTCTAAAATAAATTAATGTTCACTGACATGATAATATTCGGTTCATTTTCGCAGCCTCGCTGGTTATAAATCAGACGACGCTTTAACGAATAGCAAAGTAAAATAAAACTTTGATGATACAGTTACGAATAAGTTCTTTGTCCTCACTTTCTGGTTCAAACTGTGATCCTAGTTGTTAAAAGGTAATACAGACTCACATATGAGAGGAAATCAAAGGAAGGATTGATAGACACCAAGTCATCATGCATGCGGCTTATTTATTGTTGAACGAACTGGTGCGTTTTTTTTTTCTGTTTTTGCCGCGCGAAACTAAAGCATTATTATTGCGAGGACTTTTTTTTTGTTCTGAAGTCCTTTATTACGATGAAGAATGCAGATGAAGGTAGAGTTTATATTGTAAGGCTCAAGTAGTTGTATATTGTAAAGTCAAGAAAGATCCAAACCTTGTTTGATACGCGCGGCAGACTAAAAATGCATCTTGGCTTTTCAGAAGTTAAAGGTAGTCTGAGCTACGTTCCGGTCTGCAAAGCAATTAACCGACTTACCTTTCAGAAAATTCATATGTTATTCTTCTTTATATATCAAAGTAGGCAAATCAATCTTAGATAAACAACATGTTATTTTTAAAATGGTTTTAAACCTAATAACCTTTTGAAACGAGTAACCAACAACACAGCCAAAAATTCATTAAATATTTGAATAATTTACTCCCCGGTTCAATATCTGTGGTGCGCGTAGCTCGTGTCAAGCAGTGAGGAAATCGCACCGTGAAAGAATGCTTCGCCAATTTTCGGAGTATGGTTTAATTCAGAAAAGTTATTATTTTTTTCAATTTCTCGACTTTCTTTCACTAGCAGCATCGCAATTTTTTAAAATGTATGTATACTGCTGCCATATACTAAACCTTTCACTACGATTCCTTGATTCCGCGACGTCGTGATGGCGTAAGTGACCGATAGATGGATAGTAGAAACTATGGTCTAGTGGAAACTAGCGACACCCAGCACAGCACACAGTGAAGACTGCTGCCATTTTTCCTTCCTCGTAGATTATTTGGGGCTTTTGTTTGGGAACGAGAAATTTCTGAACGGCAAATCTTTTTACTGTTAACTCTTAATCCAAGTTGGCGTTTCAAGCATTCGAACGCAACACTTATGGATTCTTAAGTAAAAGCAGAGTTGACTGTTGCAATATCCGTAAAACGTGTTTTACTGCCATTATCCGAAATGGCTTGTCTCAACAACCTTAAATTGGAGATACGGACCCTAGAATCGGTTTTCACTAAAACCCACGAACGATTTCAAGTCGTCTCTGCTAGTGTCGACGAATTAACGTGCAGGTTTATAGGAAAATATGGAAAGAAATCTGATATCCATGCCAATATTACAGTAAGTAGTACCCTCTGACTTTCCAAACCTTCAACCCACTCCTTAGTGTTGATAACTGCCTTCAAGGTTGTAGGTAGTTCTTCAATATTTAAAGGAAATACTTTTTTTAGGAAACATACCCATCTACTCCTCCAGTTTGGTTTGCAGATGTTGAAGATCCTCTGATAACTAATGCTGTTCAAATACTAAGCAACACATCTGGCAGTGAAAATCATGTAAATACCCTATTTCGGTCAATGATAAGTGATGTATTCAACTTCTTGTATTGTTTATCTTTTGTAGATTTTAGAACAAGTTAGAATTTTGGTTCAAGAATTGTGTAGGCTTCATGACCTTCCTGAGCCACCTGATCTTGAATTGCTGACCTTGGCTCATGCGGTCCCATTCTTTCACAATAATACTACCTCCCCATCTACAATGCGAGCATTATCATCATCCTCAAGCAATGATGGTAAATAATTTCTCTTTACTTTAGACATTTGATTAGTTCATTTTTTAAGTAATAATGAACTATCCTAGGTGGAGGTTATGCTTCAAGCTCAGGCAGGGGATCTTCTGGTTCTGGGTCAGCGTGTTCATCATCTCCTGCCAGAGAAGAAGAAGTTGACAATGTGCAACAAAATGCTGAAGATGAGGATGAAGAAGAAGAGGAAATGGAGGAAAATGATGAAGATGAAGATTTGCACATGGAATTGGAGGAAGATGAAGGGACTAGTAATGCAGCTGGTATGTTAAATTTCTTAATTGCGCAACTATTGTGGCTTAACATCCAAATTTATGTTTTTGAAGGTAAAAAGAAAGATGAAGACATGGATTCACAACATTTTGCCACATTGGAACGATTACGTCAGACTCAGAGGCAGGACTACCTGCGAGGTGCCGTGTCGGGTTCAGTTCAGGCCACTGACCGTCTGATGAAAGAGTTAAGAGACATCTATCGTTCAGACAGTTCCAAAAAAGGTAATTTGATTTGATATGCTCCCATTTTCCTAAAATCAGTCATAGCAAATTTATTTCCTGTAGGAGTATATAGTGTCGAGTTAGTGAACGACAGTCTCTATGAATGGAATGTACGATTGCTTTCTGTGGATCCAGATTCGCCTCTACACAGTGATTTACAGTTGCTTAAAGACAAAGACGGAAGAGACCACATCTTATTAAATTTACTCTTCAAGGCAAGTCAATCTGGTCTTTGTTCTAAAAATCACCGTAGTTAAAAAATATTAAACTTGGAATCGACCGAATTAAAAAAAAATCTTATAGCAAACAACTTTCATATCCCACGAAATCTATTTCACCATATCCGATTTAGTCAGTTAAATTTGACAGTTGCTTCTTTTCTTTATGTAGGAATCGTTTCCCTTCGAACCGCCCTTTGTTCGTGTGGTGCACCCTGTTATCCAAGGGGGTTACGTCCTTGTGGGTGGCGCCATATGCATGGAGTTGCTGACTCGTCAGGGCTGGAGCTCAGCCTACACTATGGAAGCCTTGATTTTGCAGATTGCGGCTACCCTGGTTAAAGGCAAGGCTCGCATTCAGTTCAGCGCTACTAAAGGCCAGTACAGCCTGGCCCGCGCTCAGCAGTCCTTTAAATCACTGGTCCAAATCCACGAAAAGAACGGATGGTTTACACCACCGAAAGAAGACGGATAATTTAACTGACTCGTTGATCCATTCTCTTCATCTCCTTGTTCGGCTCCATTTTCTTTCTTTCATTTGCGACAACATTTTTTCATTTGGGGTCTAGAAAAGGAGGTGACGTTTTGTACAGCGTCGAATTTTGATGAGTGGATCATCAGATAAATTTTTGTTTCCTTTCTCCCGACTGTGTGCGTGATTGCGTGCGAGTGTGTATGCGTGTATCAAGAAGCCGTTCCTTCCATACTTAGCTTAGTAATTTCAAACCATTCACTCGGCGAATTTTTTTGTAAAAAGGGAGTCTAGAACACTTGAACCGATGAAATCGATTACGGGTTGGAGTTTAAAGGTAACGAGCTTTTTGTTTTCCTCCTTCCCCTCCCGTTTTTCTTCGTTGGGGAAAACCCCCTGTTTCTAATATGAATCATTTCCATTTGCCCACCTTTAATTTGCTTGCTCTACCATTTCCGACCATGGCCTTGATCTGGGTAGTTCGGGAATTCGCCTATATCTTTGTTGAATCTGTATTATGCGAACTTGAGCGACGAACACTAGGATCAGTTTGGCCAATTCCTCAGCCATTTGGGTGAGGTGCGGACTGGGGTGGGTGAAAATTGGTTTGAAAAGCCTTAACTGCGAGCGCTGGCTGAGTGACGTGCGTCGATCAGTGATGGGAACAACTGGCATATTTCCTGTTTTTTTTCTCCTCTTCGTATTGACATTCAGTAATCCATCTCTCAAATTTCGGCGACGGATTGACTGCGTTATTCAGTTTAGTTTAGTTTGCCGATTTCTGTTTACCCTCTTCTTTTTCAGCTGATTTATATCCGGCATTTCCCTTACCTTTCAAATTTCATTTCTCGTAATAGCTGAGCGCGTGTGCCGTTTCTGATCGATATTTTCTCTTGTCTTCACGTGTGTGTTCGTGCTTTTTCATCGATGAAAAATATTCGGAATAAACGCAGCACTTGGAAACGGATTACATTTTATGATATTTTTTTTTCTCATTACTTTAAAATTACTTCTGGACGTCCTTTTAACAACGCCAATAGAAGAACACAAATGATACCTGAAGCCATGAAATCCGCTGAAACATGGATTTTCTTGATGGACAATAGATGGCTCTCGTGTGTTATGTGTTTTTTGTGGATTCGACCGATTCGTTAATAGTGTTAAAGCATGGCGCGAATTTTGTTTATTGAACCGTTCTTTGGTGGTTCTCACAAGCAATTGCTCGACACATTAATCAATGGTTATTATCAATAAACAAACAGTGAATTTTTTATTCATGTTTGCCAAAATTTAAATGTTCTAAATTTCATGTTTAGGTCTCGAACTCGGAAATGCCCATTATGAACTACTTACTCTTCCAGTAATTTGTTCATGTATAATGTTTTTTCCTAAAATCTCATCACCCTTTGTTTTGACTTTAGGATAAAAAATGGGTCTGTATTTAATAGTTAATTGAATCCTACTATGGGCTAAACACTGTTTGTGACTTCTGTCTAGCATTGGAGAGCAAGAACTAGTGCACTTTATTTTTCTGAAGTGATTCCCACAAAACATATTTTTGAGTAATTAACCTATGGTCCTAAATATTTTAATTTCAAGTCATTTCCAAGTCATTAATGTATTTTGTTGTGATATGAAGAGTGTTGTTTGCTAGTTCAGTATTGAACTTGGCCGAATTAATTGCCCTTCGCCCTGATCTCATGCCACTGAAGAAGTTCCTTTACTTTCATGAGAATCAGCTGGTATACCCTGTTAGAAAGCAACAAGAGAGAGACTTTCAATATGGATACAACCAAATCATTTCATGGTATATGTTTTTATCTTCTTGTGTAACAGATGGTTTTATATACTGTCAAGTTGTTTTCCTCTTCTTCTTCAAGTATGGTTGCTGATACCAGTTTCTTCAACTCACAATTCAATTTGACTTCATTTCTGGACCTAATCCCAGCATTCTTTAAGCTGCAGCCAGATCACCGACCTAAGAATCTGCAAGAAACCATCCGACCAAAATGCAAGGTGTTATATTTTCCCATCTCTATTCAACTTCCTCTCAGTAATGTTAGGGAAATTGATGAAAGAAGAACCCTTCACATTGTGTGGCCTCACAGATGGTATGTACCTATAAAAGGGGCATGCAATTAAATCTATAACAACTTTTAAAACCAAAATAATTTTTCTTGACTTTTAAAGGGAACATGATAAAGGACCAGAAAAGTTCTTCTCAGTAATTGATACTCTTATAGAAAATGGTTGCAACTTCAAGTTGTCTGTTTTGGGGGAACAATTTTCTGAAGTTCCATCAATATTCCATGAATCCAAGTTAAAGTATGAAGCCTGCAGAAACTGTCACATATTGGATTGGGGCTTTGTAACGCGTGAACGCTTCATGGAGGTACTCACATCAGCGCATGTTGTAGTGTCAACAGCGTTACATGAGTTTTTTGGCGTATCCATGTAAGAAACATAAGAGAAGCGGATGTTTTAAAAATATTATTTATCTTAATATTACATAAGTTTAATTTAAACTAACATTATATTATTTTAGGATTGAAGCTGCCATCCTAGGCTGCTACCCCTTATGTCCCTGGAGACTTTCGTATCCCGAAATTTTCCCTAAGGAATGCTTGTATAGAACAGAAGTTCAGTTGATTAAAAAACTTAAGTATTTTTGTATGAACCCATATGCTTCCAGAAATCTATCATTAAATCTTGAAAAGTACACATGGAAATTACTGAGGCCAATGTATGAAGAAATTCTATTAAACAAACAGGAAATGACTGTTACAGCAACTTTGGGCGGTAAGCATAAATCAAGCATGCTTTTCTTCTAACTCTTGCTCAAGTTCTTTGATTCTTTCTTCAATTTTAGAGTAATATTTCACGCGTGCCAGACATTCACGTGCAGATTCCCAATTTTTGTTTCGAAACTCCAACGCTGCTCTCCTAATAATAAGTTTGATTATGATGTCTTTTAAAAGCATTGTATTTAGATTGGTACCTATACAAATCACTCAACAAATGTTCATTAGTTGTCTTTATTGCTTTAAGACCTTCACTGTCTTCAGCTTCATGGATTGCCTCATTTATTTCCATAATTTCATTCAAAAATTCAGGTCCCATAGCTATCTCTCCTTCATCTAACAGAGGATATCCTTCAATTTTTAAAAGATAGAGTCCTCTCTCTAATTGTGAACTCAGTGTTTTATATGCCTGATTTAATAAGGATGAGTAGCCTGCAGATATTTCTTTCTCATCCTTAACAAATTTTTAGGATTAAGGATTGGGTGTTAAAGGGAATAGCCAACTTTAAAATGTTCATTTCATACCTCAGATTTTTGAGAGAATCTATCAGGATGCAGTTGCATTTGCAAAAGTCTGAATGATTTTGTGAGCTTTTTGGTATCTACTTCAAATTCTCTTTTCAGGCCAAAAATCTCAAAGTAGTCTACATCATTTTTTGGTTTCTGAACTACTTCACAATAATCACAGAATAACACTTTATTTAAATCAACAGTCACTCCGCATTTCCAACATGAAACCGAGTCAGAGTCATGACTTCGAGAAGATGTAGTGTTAAATTTCCTACAGGACCCTATATTTTCTTCGATTCCCGGATTTCTTGATGGAAAATGTGGAACTACTCTTAATTGAGAGGAAACCAACTGATCAAAATCAAATGGTGTCCCTATTACCCTATTTTTAAACGCCCTTCTGGCGCTGACTCGCGATATTAATCTTAAAGCCATCAATAACAATGAATATCATTCACGACACGAAAAATAAAATAACTGCTGCAGGCCTGCAGAGTGCAGACTAAAGATGTCTGTTTAGTGTTTACATTCATAACCACATTGCCAGATGTTCAAAATAAAGGCCCCAAAATATTTACATTTTATTTTGTTTCCATTGCTCTATCCACTGCACAATCTGTTCAACATTGTTTTCCATCTCATCGGCGTTGTTGCTCGACAGCTCAAAAACACTATCCTTATTATAAGAATCAATTGCTTCTTCATGAATGGTACCAAAAATTTCACATTCAATATTGTCCTCCAGTTTTTTCCCACTGTAGCCTCTAAAGGTTAATATTTGTAATTGTCATTATCATCATCTTCACATTTTGTGTATCTAGGTGGTACCTTTTAGACAATCTGTCAAAGAGGGCTGTATTATTTGTCCTCAGAACAAAAACAATATCAAACCAACGCTCAGGAAAGAAATCACAACCATGGTAATCAACTATTTTCCCTCCTTCTGCCATTTGGTCTTCCATCAAATCAAGAATCTGCATAGTTAATTGAAAGAAAATGTATTAGATCTAGTCAAGTAAATGTGTAGTAATGTAAGTGTATAGGTTCAAAGTTATACCTTGTCTTCATGCAGTACTGGGCATCTGTAAACTTCATCAAAATCCTCATAGCAATTGTTTTCTTTTGCAAGCTTACCAACCTCAAGCCATTGAAGTCCAGTCCTCTCTGCTAACTGTTGACAAAGAGTAGATTTTCCTACACCTGGTGTCCCTAGGTTTTATAAAGGTGTTTGATAAAACAAAGGTATGTAAAAGAAACAAAAACTTCAAAAATAAAACAGGAACACACAAGTAAAGATTGACCCAGTTTTTTCTAGAATTAATTGTCAACTAACTATACCAGTTATAAGAATATTAGGTAGAGATCGAATGTCTGCCATTTTATAATTATTGACAGCAGTTTTTCAAAGTGAAAAGAAACGTGGTCGTCCAACTCGTCGTTGATGTTTACAAGACTACAAGTCAACGTGAAGGGTGGGGATAAACAGTAACTGGTGGTTTTCCGTCATGGCTTATGGCTATGGCACCACACATGCTCATGCCTATCTCTTTATGTCACAGTGCCCTTATTATAAGTTATGGTTAGAAAAGTAGGCCAGCATGACTCATCTAGTAAAATATCCTCCTCCATTCAATTAGAACTTACTTATGACTTTTCAGAGAAGAGAATCCCATGTCTTTTTATACTGACGCCGTTGTCGAAACAACTTTGCGTTTTGTACATATATGTTTATTGCCTAGTCAATATGATTATAAGTAAAGGTTTAAATGGATTGTACAGTAGATAATGTGCATCTGTTAAAAACAATTTTCAGTCATGTTTGTTAGAAAATATTACAGTACTAATTTATAATTTTACCTTTAACGCTTTCCCGCCGCATGGTCGCAACGCGACAAATATTCAGGCAAGTCGTGACGTAAATCAGAGCGTAAATCTAGATTGACAAAATCGCAATACAGCCATTATATGTATTACAAGAGGCATGTTACTCTATAACAAATACAAATTCATAAACTATTATTCGGCCCAGTGGCATTCTGCGAACAACAAAAATGTTTTTATTTATTTAAGGCTCGTTCAGACTTGCAGGCGCTGGCACCCTTTTGGGGCCCTTATGTCATAATTTTCAATTTAGAGTGGAAAACGTAAGAAAATAATAAGCTTAATAAGCTTTTGTTAAAATAACTGAAAAAATTTGCTGATATAAAGATTTTTAAAGACATGAACCTAATTCTTATACTGTTTCATTCTTCTTTTATATGTTGTTTTCTAAATTCTCCTTACATAAGGACCCCCAAAAACATAAGAAAAGAGAGCCAGCCTGAACGAGCCTTGATAAATATGAGATCCTGACAAGAGGGATGCGAAAGCCGAGTACTCTCTCTTTTCCTTTTGACTGGTAAATGGCATAGTTTCTTCAATAATTTTCAGGCAAGAGGATGGATTTGTCTACATTTATTACACTTAAACGAAAATAAAATGAAATAATGGGGCAAAGCGTAAATAATGGTAATATATGATTCATATAGGAAGCTTCTAGTACATTCAGAATTCAGAGCGCTAAGATTAGACCTGTTGATTGATAATCTTAAGTCGGGAGAGTCTAATCTGTCAACCTCCGATATTGACATTATGCGCTTATCACCGTATTCTCCTCTTCAAATGGCCACTTTAAGATATAGCAAACCAGTTTTTCAAATTACTAGTTCACTTCGGAGCTGCAATAGTCATTTACAGTTATAGTACAGTACAGTATTGTCGTGTTGTTCACAAAACATGAATCAAGCGGAGATCGACTCGTACCATTCCATCGATCCAGAAGTTTTGCGACGAGCCAAAGAAGAAATTGGTGAAGATGACGAAAGAAGAGATGCTATGTTGCAAATTATTAAAGAGTGGTTAAAAAAACAACCCCATCTTTCATGTCCACCAGGTTAGTAAACGAATTAAGCCAGAAATTCTTAAATAAATAAGATTTATTCAAACAACTCAATTGATAAAAAATCTAATTGAAATGGACAGATGACAGATTTTTCCTTATGTACGCTCGAGGCTGTAAATATAGTCTGGAGAAAATAAAGCGCAAAATCGATTTGTGTCTCTCTATGAGAGCTCTCCTTCCGGAAATATTCAGCGGTTGGGACGCAAAAAGTCCGGCCATCCAAAATGCACTTAAATATGGGTAAACGAAAGAAAGCCCTAGTAGTATAGCCCGCCATCTTTGATAAAGAAATGTAATTCCATGATGTTTTGTTTAGTATTATGTTACCTTTACCTGGGTATGATCGCCTTGGTCGAAAAGTATTTCTTTATCGAATGGGATGCTTTCCTCCCGACAAAGTTACAGTGGAGGATCTAGAGAAGGCTTCTGGTATGGTATCTGAGGTTTTAGCCTATGAGGAACCTGTAATATTTATTACTGGCGTAGTGGTCGTTGTTGACTTTGAAGGTTATTCTTTGAGTCATCTTACTCATAGACCATTGTCATTTATGAAAAAGCAAGCAAAATATTTCCAGGTAACTACAATCTTTTTAAGACCGACTAATCTGTCACACTATTATAGTGAATTATTTGTCATATCAATTTTAGGATGCGGGACCAGCAAGTCCAAAGAGCATAAACTTTATAAGAACTCCTGGTGCATTCAATGCCGTGTACAATCTTGTAATGAGCGTTTTGAACGACAAAATGAAGCAGCGAGTACAACAATTTCCAATTTTACCAAACGTTGAACTCGTGTTTTAAAAAAATTTTTCAACAGTTAAAAGTTCACGGGAATGATTTTGAATCCTTATACAAGGAAGTTCCTAAAGCCCTTTTACCGACGGACTATGGAGGCCAAGGGCCGTCAATTGCGCATCTTACAGGTTCACAAATTTTCTTCTTTTTAGCCATACGGTATACGGAGTTTTAAGACACTGCGCAATTCTCACAATATTTTCCCGTATATGGAAATACTATTTCCATAGTGGGCGTGTCCATAGTGGCACTATCTAGTCCCCATGGGCTCTAACTGGAAACCACGTTTTTTACATCTTTTAATGACATGTTTAATTTTATGTCGTTAAACTGTTTTAAGGCTGGTTCAGCGGTGGTACGATATTCTAAAATCATAAATAGTTGGAATTTAAAAAATTACTTATTATTTGTAAGCTATTTATTATTAGTAGCTAATTTTGATCTTTAAGAATGTATACATTTGCCTATAAGTTCTTTAACAAGTTTGTGGGTTAAATCGCGTCTGAAATTTTGAAGCCATTTTACCTTCATTTTTCCCCCTCGTCCATGCCTGAGTAGAGGTATGACGTTGTGCGAAAACGACGTTAAAAATGGCCTCAAAATTTCAAACGCGAATTACCCCATAAACTTGTTAAAGAACTTACAAATATTTTTATGTAAATAATATATTTTGTGTTTTGTTTTTTACAATTAAAATCAAGATTATTGGAAGAAAAAAGTTGAAGAAAATCGTGACTTTTTACTTCAACAGCAGAAATATGTAGCTAATGAATCCAAGCGCCAAGGTAAGCCAAGAACATCGGAAGAACTTTTTGGCATCGAAGGATCATTTCGCAAACTAACCGTTGATTAAACGCGCATCCTTGACTTGCAATCGAACTTTGTCCATGTTCCTTTTTGGCGTATGCGTTGGAAATTGGTTGGAAACATCATAAAAGAATTTAACTTTAGCTACATATCGATAAAGATAGAGATACTTGCATCAAGCGTATCAATACAGAATACACTTTGGTGGCAGCCCAACTATGTTTCAATGTTTTCCGAAACCTAAAAAAGTTTTGTGCTGATTGTGGCGACGATGGAGATGCGCGACATGACGGCCAAAGCCTTTCTGTTTACCAAACGGACTTACCCGCGTAGGGCTAGGCACAAAGAAAGTCAGTCGAAGAGCAAACTGACAGCGGAAGTGGTCGAGAAAATTTTTCAGACACTTGTTCAACGGGTCATGAAAGAGATGAGCGCCATGAACCGGAACGCCAACGAGCTTGCGGACGGCTGGAACACAAACATTAAAACCACAATCATGGCTGGGAAGTGGGAACTCGACTCGCCAAAACGGCTTGTGGTGCATTCCGCTTCCGTGGCAAAATTTGGCGAGGAAATGAGGAAGAAAACAGTGGTTCCCTCGACACTAGTTCTTACAACTTTATTTAGACAGTCGACACAAGTTCCCCTACAGAAGATCCCCTGGACACAATTTCTCCACTTTTGAATATAAATTTGATGAAACAAGATCCCTAGAAATAAAATCCCCTATATTTATTACATGCTAATTATGGGGACAAGATTCCTGCGTTAAAAATGGAAATTAAAAGTTCTAAATAAATTCATTCATGGGGGAGTGCATGGGGTTGAATGGGAAGCTTTTTTGGTTTGGCTTCGATGCCGTGAAGGCTGTCGTAAGTTACGAGACTGAAAATGCCCGTGAAGAAATATTGTTTTTCGATATGCTATACCCAGCAACGCTCCGTATTTATCGTTTCCCTCGCTGTTTTACGTCTCTCTTGCAGTTTTTCGTAGGCTCAACCATATGATCAACCCACAGATGTACGTACATCAGATTCATATATGGAACGCCAAATGACAACATAAATAATATATGCGCTAATTTCAGTTTCCGATGTACTGTTTTAACTTTTAGTATATACATAATATACCAGAATAATACACAGTATAGGCTACTGTTTGAGAAAAAAAACAGTAAGTCGAAAACTGAAATTAATAGCGTACGTATTAATGTATGTCGTCATTGGGCGTTCCATAGATTCAGAGTCCGCACTCAAATTCCTTTTTCCCGGTAAAAAATCGAGTATTCATTAGCATTAACAAGTAATCTTCGAGATCGGCCGGCTTGGTAGCGTAAAAGTTCAAGTTCAAATCTACTTTGTGGGGGTACTGACCGTACTGTAAATCCTTACTACTGTTGCTGTGGAATAGTGCTGTTCTTTAATTCATAACATGTTTTACTTTTTTCATCAGTTTCATCGTTTTGATTATGTCATGTGATATTGATTATGCATCA
Organism: Ceriodaphnia dubia; assembly: GCA_022539655.2. Classification (NCBI taxonomy): domain Eukaryota; kingdom Metazoa; phylum Arthropoda; class Branchiopoda; order Diplostraca; family Daphniidae; genus Ceriodaphnia; species Ceriodaphnia dubia. The sequence goes on from JAKUCG020000182.1 coordinate 756,932, forward strand.
ACAGGATAAGGATATACCATGTAACCCCGCTATCCTACTCTCGCAAACCAGTACTTTGTCTTTTTGTAACTGAATAAACTTCTTTTTATCTCTCTTGGATACGGGAACACACACCTAACCTCACACTAAGGTGCAGTAACAATCTTCTCTCATTAAGATCTACACTGGTTCCCTGCTGAAACACATTAGCAAACCTGCTAATGAAATTTTAAAAACCATGGAAAATAGAATTATAAAATCCATCTTTGAAACGAAAATACATCCGGCAATTTTAAAAAGAGCGCGTTGCGAGTTGGGGGAGGACGAAGAGAGAAAAACACAAGTGATTGAAATCATTCGCCAATGGATAGCGCAACAGCCGCATTTACACCAAATACGCATTGGTACTTTCCTATTATTAGAGTATTATGTTTCTATCCAAATGAGTAGATTTTTATATAAAAATTTAAAGAAAGACTAAATAATTTTTTTTTGATTCATTGGGAAATTAAATATTCATGAAAATTCAGCCATTTGGTGTCGTCAAGTAAGATTATCATAATGGAATGTTTGTAATAGATGATTATGGAATTATTGCATACGCACGGGGTTGCAAGTACAGCTTGGAAAAGATGAAGAAAAAATTGGATCTTACATTCACTTTGCGGACAGCTTTACCAGAATTCTTTTGCGGGTGGAATCCAATGAATCCAGAAATTCAAGCCGCTCTTCAGTGTGGGTAAAGATATATTATAATGCGGCATCTATATAAACTTTTTATATGATGTAAGTACCATTTTAAAAAACAAATGAAAATGATGATTGTCCCCTTTTAGTTCTTTCCTTCCATTGAAAGAGCGGGACTATGACCAAAATGGTAGGAAAGTAATAATCATGCGCCCAGGTTGCTATGATCCCTATCATCACAAAGCCGAAAATATTGAAAAAGCAAATTTTATGGTTTCTGAAATAATGGGCAGGGAATGTGAACAAATTTTTATTACAGGAATTGTGATAATAGTTGATTTAGAAGGTTACACATTAAACCATTTTACTCAGAGACCACTTTCCGTGACCAAAAAACACATGTATTACCTTCAGGTATTTATCTACTCAACGTTTTTATTTCCCTTATTATACGTATCTATTGATAGAATGCCAACCCTATTAGTCCGAAAAGTTTAAACTTCATTCGCACTACATCGACATTTCAAACCGTTTATAATGTGATGTTGAGTGTGCTCAACGACAAAATGAAACAAAGAGTGAGTCGAATAAAGAATGAGATTCAAATAAATAAAAATATTATAAAAGATAATATAATATACCGATTAAAGGTAAAAGTTCACGGTTCGAATTTCCAATCGCTACACGAAGAAATAGATAAAAATATTCTTCCGAAGGATTATGGAGGCAATGGAGAATCCCTTTCAGAGCTAACAGGTATCATTTACTATCACAATTTATTTCTGAGTGTTATTATTACATTTAAAAAATAATGGATATGAACCCATGCTTAAAAAACATATTTTCGAGCTAAATATGAAAAGAAAAATTTTTATGCAGATGAATGATTCTAATTATTGTAATGTATTATTAGATTATTGGAAAAAACGAGTTGAAGAAAACAAGGAGTTCTTATTGGAGTCAGAAAAAAACAGCCATGTTGACGAATCACGGCGTCTTGGCAAAGCGAAAACTGCTCAAGACCTGTTTGGCATAGAAGGGTCCTTCCGGAAACTTAACGTTGACTAAAAAAACTAAAGAAAGAAGGAAACCAATAAAATGTTATTCACAATACTATCGATTCTACCTGAGGGATTTAGTAATCTAAATCAACAGAAGGTTATGGGTATTTAACGCAGCAAAAGTTATGAATATGAAACTATGCCCCTTTGTCAGTTACCTACATTGCCCTTTACAGGAACCATTGCAATTGCGATTACCATTACATTGCTGTTTGACTCTTTACGATTACAATTACGATTAACGATTACCCATTAAAAGTGATACGAACGGCTTGCCTTGCCATAATGCTTTAGCAAAGATAAATAAATAAAACTAGAAATCTCGCTTCGCTCGAGAGGTTCCCGATAGGGATACGTGGGGATTTCTATGATAAATACGGTTAGCGGTGTACGCTATTGTCAAAATCGCCTTCATAAAAATATTCCTGAATCAGGTGGACAGAATTGGGGGTGGGGAGATAAGAAGTAGATGAAGCAGTAACTCGTTTTCTATGCTAATAAGGTTTTGGTGCTTAAAAACACGCCAAAGCGGCACCTTTTGGAACTGCAAATTCTTTTTCATACCCATGTAAACGAAATAATTAGTAAAAAAATTAGTCTGGTTTTTCCCATTTAACGATTTTCAGATCCGCTGATAAACGTTCTTGCTGAAAAAGTCAAATAATCTTTGTATTGGATAAAAATAAGTGAGGAAATCGGCTATTTTTGGAACTGAATTTTTTTTTCAAACCCTAAAAAAACGAAAATTATTGATTAAAAAAGTTCCAGTCGTACGATTTTCCCCATTTAATTATTTTTGAAACCGCTGATAAACGCTGTTAATGAAAATAGCAAATGAGGTGGAAATTGGACACTTTCAATGAGTAAAGCAGCAAGTTTTGGACTGAAAATTTTTTTTTGAAACCCGTGAAAACGAAAATAATTCATAAAAAAAGTTGAAACCGTACGATTTTCCCAATTTAACGACGATTCAATCCTTTGATGAACGCTGTAAACGAAAATATCAAATGCGGAAAATAAAAAAGTTTTTGTGAAATCGAGTAAAAAAATCGAAAATAATTAATAAAAAATAGTTCCACCCACACGATTTTCTGCAAACATTGACGTTGCAATCCGCCGTCAAACGCTACAAATGAAAATGCCATGCAGAATCACGGGAGAGAAAAGGGAAAAAAACGTATTAAACATTAATGTCTTTACTAGAAATCTCGCTTCGCTCGAGAGGTTCCCGATAGGGATACGTCGGGATTTCTATGAAAAATACGGTTTAGTGGTGTATACGCTATTGTTAAAATTGCCTTCATAAAAATATTCCTGAATCAGGTGGACAGAATTGGGGGTGGGGAGATAAGGAGTAGGTGAAGCAGTGCTTAAAAACACGCCAAAAGCGGCACCTTTTGGAACTACCCATTTTAAAAAAACCGAGTAAACGAAATAATTATTTAAAAAAGTTCGAGTAGTACGATTTCTCCCTTTTAACGATTTTCGAATCCGCTGATTTTCGTTCTTGCTGAAAAAGTCAAATAATCTTTGTATTGCATAAAAATAAGTGAGGAAATCGGCTATTTTTGGAACTGAATTTTTTTTCAAACCCTTAAAAAACGAAAATTATTGATTAAAAAAGTTCCAGTCGTACGATTTTCCCCATTTAATTATTTTTGAAACCGCTGATGAACGCTGTTAATGAAAATAGCAAATGTGGTTGAAATTGGACACTTTCAATGAGTAAAGCAGCAATTTTTGGACTGAAAATTTTTTTTTTAAACCCGTGAAAACGAAAATAATTCATAAAGAAAGTTGAAACCGTACGATTTTCCCAATTTAAAGACGATTCAATCCTTTGATGAACGCTGTAAACGAAAATATCAAATGGGGAAATAAAAAAGTTTTGTTCAAATCGAGTAAAAAAATCAAAAATAATTAATCAAAATTAGTTCCACCCACACGATTTTCTGCAAACATTGACGTTGCAATCCGCCGTCAAACGCTACAAATGAAAATGCCATGCAGAATCACGGGAGAGAAAAGGGAAAAAAACGTATTAAACTATAATGTCTTTACTTTTGGCCCGTAAAATTTTTCTTTTTGTGTGGGTTGGTGGGTGGGTGGGTTGTGTATGGTTTTGTAGTCATAAGCGAACAACGACAAAATCCCTATCGGGAAATTTTGCAACAAGGTGTACAACTACTTAGCATCCAACGTTAATATGATATAGAAAGCGCATTCTTATCTTTTGAATCCTAGCAACTATCTTATCAAATTCAGAGCCCAGCAACAGGCCCACTGCAATAAATCGACGATACACAAATTTTTTTTAGCAACTCATCGAGTTTACATATTTTTCATTGGTAAGAGAGGCTGCTAAAATTTGTGTCAAAAAGTAATAATAATGTTTGATTGTTACACACACGTATATTATGTGCATAGATCGTGTGTTTCTAGCTATACGTGTATAAATAAATTTGGAAGTTTGGCTTAAAACACGTTTAGTTCTCTTCCATGTAGGCATAGTAGACAGTGGTAAAGAAAATGCCAGAAAAATTGGACTACGAAACGACCCTGCGAGCTGAAATCCTCGAGCAAGCCGAAAAAGAATTTGGAGAAAATGAGCATTTGCGAACGGAGAGCGTGATTGCTCTTCGTGAATGGGTTAAGAAACAGCCCCATTTACGTGCATTACCCACTGGTATTATTTTCAGTTAATTTGTATGTTGTAAATCCCATAGGTGCTGTACTTTCTCTTAATTTGAACATTCCCTGTTAGATGCACAATTTCTGTTGAAATACTTGCGTGGTTGCAAGTTCAGTATGGAAAAGACGAAAAAAAAGTTGGACATGACGCTGACTTTGCGTACCGCTCTACCAGAGTTTTTCAGTGAATGGGATCCCATGTCACCCGAAAATCAAGCAGCGCTTAGCCTTGGGTACATTCATAGTACGATCTAGAAATTATACATTTTATTAACCAACGAACGTTGATTCTAACAGACCATCTCTCCCGCTGCCAGGACACGACCACTTGGGTCGTAGGGTAGTGCTGATCCGACCAGGAGCCCACGATCCTACAAAGATAAAGGTAGAGTGCAGCACTACAAAGAAAAGCAAAGCAAGCTTTTTTAAAAAAAAATTTAATCAAGCATGCAATTGAATCAGGTTGAGCACGTACAACGAGTAAATTTCATGGTTTGGGAAATCATGGCAGCCGAAGAAGAACAGATGTTCATTACAGGAATGCTTTTACTGTGTGATATGAATGGTTATACTATGAATCACTTCACCCAGATGCCACTTGCCACGGTCAAAAAACTAATGCCTTGTTGGGAGGTATGTAGCCTATAATTCGTGCAGTAAATAGCTACGTGACCGAGGAAAGTTTCTTGTGTGCGCTTTTATTTTACACCCACTCGTCATAGTCAAATGAGGAAAGGCAACACCGTAATTTTACTTATTGCAAATGAGTAAGGGCAAAAAAATGCGTTTTTCCCACGAAACTATTTGTAAAGTATAAGCACGTAGTCACAAATCATAAATAAATTAGAAATCGTCGCTGCATATATTGGATATATTGAAACAAACACCGGGACCCTAACTGATAACATCTTATGTATATGTTTTGATCACTGAAGCAAATTTTTGTCTTACAGGAAGCAACTCCTATACGTCCCAAGAGCATGAACTACATTCACACGCCATCTATTTTTAATACAGTTATGAGTATTTTCAACACTATCATGAAAGAGAAAATGAAGAAGAGGGTAAATCTAGACATATTACTTACACATTCGCTCCAAAAAGCAATAGTTTTCCTAAAATCGACTGAAAAACTGTTTGAAAACAGATACGCGTACATGGAGATAACTATGAATCGCTATGCAAAGAAATTCCCAAAGAAATTCTTCCTAAAGACTACGGTGGCGATAACATGTCAATAGCTGAACTGACCAGTAAGTCATAAGAAACGAAAGAAAATATCAATAATAACAAACTTTTTTATTTTTCAAATAATGTACGTAGCTTACTGGAAGAAAAAGTGTGAGGATCACCGCGAATACCTTATCGCACAATCCAAAATGAAATCGGACGAATCGAAACGCCCCGGTCGCCCGAAAACTTCTGACGAATTATTTGGCATTGAGGGATCTTTTAGACAGCTTAATGTTGACTAAGATAATGACTAAGATAATAAGATTTTGTAAATCTTTCATGTCGATACTTGCTACGAAGCTAATAGTAATTTGGCTATGGTGTTGCAATTAGTCCTAGAATCCACTTTTTAAGCTAACTTCGAACATTTTTTTTTGTTGCGCCTTTTACTGCGAAAAACAATGCCCATTTTTATGCAAACAACAGCAGGATCGAAAGTTAACGTTTTAGAAAACCAAATAACTTGACGTTAGGGCTGACGTCTATTCGGCCACACGATTATATACGACAACCACCCTTTTTCCGAAGAATCATTGTTGTAAAATTAGAGTGGAATGTACTGTACGTACGATAATATATACGCTTCAGTGGAAGAGTTTTACATTTTTATTTTATGTATCAAATAGGAAAAATCACTGAAGGAACTATCGTTAAGTCAGGTGATAACTGAAGCTTAAAAAAACATTCTCATTAGTGGGAGAATCAGGGGTGAAATCAAAGAGGACATACTTTTCCCCGTCTTCTTTTCACCTTGACCGGTGGGCATCGATCTAAATAAGTAAATGAAAATCAAGGCTCGAACATACTTTAAATGTTAAATTCTTTTTTTAAAGCAAAGTCGCGAGATAAGGAATTTTGTATCGACTGTTCCATACTTCGTTACCAGGATATCGACGATTCGCGCAAGACCAGCAGGTCGTTCTGATGACTGCGACGAATCTTTTAAACAAGGAGCGTCATCTTTGCATTTCCGACTTTCTGGATCAAATCCGCTTCCTGAAGAACAGAAGGCATCAGAAATAAGCCCATCTTCACAAATCCAAAAACGATCACAACGTCCATCAAGATCGGCAAGATCTATTTTGGGGCTTCCAAATGGACAATCTGGATCTTTAGCCTGATTTGACCTGATAAGCGCTTATGTTAAATTGGAATATGTTACTAAGTTTTTTTTCAAGTTAATTAATACTTCTAAAAAAATTTCTAAAAAATAGCTACCTGTTAATGAAAAGATGAATAGCAAAGAGCAATATCCTGGAGTCCGCATTCTGGTTTTTTTATGTTTATCTAAGTAGATGATCATGCATCCAGGTGTTTGCCTTATATATCTCCTTCTAGCCGTTTACGCAGCATGTCCTTGGTTTCATGCATCCGGTCAAAATATTGTGTAGCGCACTCTGTAGCAAGAATTGATGGGGTCCAACATATCATAATAACATAAAGAAATCCCCATGAGCTGTACAAGGAGGGAGGGGGGTAAAAGAAAAAGTAGGATTGAACACGGAAAGACAATAACACCTGATGACATAAAATGGCGATCAGGCTGTAATGGGTATTACGCACCTCTTCGCGTTTGCGACCCTGAAACTCGGAAAATAATATATTATTTTCCGAGTTTGTGCACTCATTTCTTTGAATATTGTTTTGATTTTCCGTCCAACTATAATTTTGTCTGGTTTGTTGACACAATTACCGCTGGCACTCTGGCAGAGGCTATTAACAAAAACGAAAGAGTGCCAAAATGGGTAGTAACCGTTATATAGCCTAAAGGCGCTTTATTTAAGCAAAGGAAACCAGTTTATTTTTGCCATAATCTGTGGGTGCATACTCCGACTAGACCACTAAATGTCACTATAAAATCAGCCACGGCTAGGCCTAAGCGTACATTACAGTAGTGTTATATACATTAGCCGTATACAATAGTATGTAAAGAGCGAGCAGAGCATGGGAATTCTAAAGCCCCGCGATCAACGTCGTTCAATCGAACTAACTTTTCGTCGTCGGATCTGTAAAATAAATATTTCATCTGAATCGAACTGTGCAATTTTAAATGTTATAGATAGATCACACATACTGATTCAAAATCACTACTGCTCTATTTCCATCCGGCAGAACGAAAGCGGTTCCAATAAGCGATGTGTCGTTGGAAAATTGGATGTCAACTCTCACTGAATTTTCAGGTATATATTTGGAAAAATGCCCCATGGCATAGAAAATGGGTTGCTTGTAAAATTCGTCAATAGTATTATTCACGATGATGGGCGCATCAACGAAATTATTTGACCAGTTGGGACCTCCTCCTTCGTCCAACGCAAGATTCCAGTCCACCCAGCCATTTGTCCAGTGATTCAAATTCTGCGATGCGGCAAGATTGAAGACATTTGAATTGATACAACTTGTAGTCTTATTTGACATTTCAAGTAAATAACATGGTCTTAGCTGTGGTGATTATCGGACTATCTAGATACTGGAATGTAATATTGATATAAATAACCAACCTCAATGATATCTTTGGCATATGACTCCATTCGATCCCAAGCACCCAATACAACAGATTCTTGTGGAAAAGTACCTAACATTCAGAACAAATGAGGCCATCCACATGTGGTCATTTCCAGATCTATATACTCACAATTCCCTTCATAATACAATTACCTTCGCACGCCTCTGTAGCCAAAATAAAACGATCAGGGAACAGTTCATGAGTTTTCGTCAATACTGAGGGAGGCGCCATAAAGTTTTGGTACCAGTGAACTCCAATACCCGCAACGTATTTGTTTGCATCAGCATTTCCAAGAACCTTTGGCGTATAAGAATTAAACAATCAACAGTAAAATAACATTCAAAAGGTACACAAATTAACAAAATGATCAAGAAGTCCAACTTACTGTTACTGCCCATTCCGGTAAGTAAGGGCGCTGGTCATCCTAAAACAGGACATGATGAAGATACAACAACATATTTAGGAAAATAATTAATATTCGAATTTTCGCAAATAAACAGTCGTCAGGTAGTTCTAGCTCTCGCCTTCAACCAGACGTCTAAAAGACAGTTTATATTCTCATGCGACTATATTAGTTTTATTTACAGAAAACGGAGAGAGGAGACAGAGATTGTCATCATCTCGCGTGTCGGAACAAGGCCGGAGCATTCGTTTGTTATACCGGTACTCGATCAACTCCTTGAAACTCATCTGATGAGCGCTGCACCTTTAGCGGGCTAGAACTACCCAACTACCGTAGTCCTTTCTGAACTACGGTGTGTTTATCAGTATTGTCAAACAGAGCGAATTTCATGAAAATGCAAGAATTATCGTTCTCTAATGTAACACAAACCATAATCATGATTTTAATATTTCCAAAGCCTTTTGCCTCCATGGTAGGTCCGAGATTAAGACCTACGAAAATTGACTGGTTTTCTGCATTCCATCCCATACAGTTAAACGGAAATCCTTTGATAACATTGAAATTTTTTTTTAGTTTTAGTTTTTCGTCGGAATAATATCAAAGTATCGATCATTACCTGGAACTCTTCCATCCTGAGGTTCATTTTGGGCTGTGAGTGCCCAAAATGCCAAATCATATTTTGCATATTCTTCAAAAAACCTATAAAATCGTAGTAGAAGTTTATTATTTGCTTACTGGAACAAATCCGTAGAATACGTTTAACCTGACGAAATAGTCGGCCCAAACTTGATAAAATTCCTCCAGGAGGTAGCCTTTCCCATAAAATTCATTGTTGCTCTTCATCCATGCGGGGGCACTCCAGGGACTAAGAAAGGTAAAAATATAATGTAACTTATTATTTATAACCTACACAGAAAAATAATTATAATGAGGTAGATACGCTTGAATAACCTTGTAAATAGTTTGATTGCTTTAGAGCTCAAGCTGTTGGCCCAGGTTATGTAGGGAATCTAACGATATTAATCGAATCTCAATGTTTGTTGAAAAGAGTCTAGAAATTTCAATACAAAACCTTATAAACTAAATCCTCTTCGGTCAGGCTAAAGTTTGATAATGTTACGTCCCCTGGGAAGTCGTCATAAGAATAAGTACGGGTAGAAAAATCTGTTCCAGCCATTGGAACACGCGCGATGCCATATTCAATTCCTCTTGCGCTAAAATACGAGCTGCTCCGACCCGTCATAAATATAGTTATTAAAAAGGATTTGTATACATCTCGAACTGTGCCAGTACAGTGCTCCTACCTCATTAAAAATTCTTGAGCGGGTTGAGAGAGTCTTGCTATGTTAATTCCTGCAGCATCAGTGAATGCTCCTCCGAAACCAAATATGCTTTGGTAGGTAATAGAAGGGTTGATAAACACTTCGTCAGCTTAAATATACAAAAATTAGCAAGTACTAGAATTTAAAATAAATCTCGGATTGAAATAATTAAGTTTCATACTGATTGCTCCGCCGGATGTGCTCCCGAATTGTAAATTAGCAGTTTGGAATCGCGCAGCATCTTGACTAGAAGTAACTTGGATGGCTTCACCTGTCGTCAAAGGGCTTATGCTTGGTGCGGTGTCGCAGTAAGTTGCATTACAAACGCAAACAAAACTGCTTCTTCCGTAATCACGACGAATGCAATCTTCAGCTGCTACTGATGTAATAATTATAAAAAGAGAAAAATAAACTGACATCCAAATGCTAGATGATGCTTAGCAAAAATTTTCTAGTTATACCTGATGGGAATGCAAATATGGTTAACATAAAAACCATAAACATAAAAAGGGTTTTTATATGATTAAAGCTACCCATGTTACCGCTGGTTCAAACTGGCTGCAATAGTTGATTACTGCAGAATGGCAAAAATCATTTTTATGTTTTTGGATATCTAACATCGAGCTACCATTATCGCGTCCATGGTTACTAAGTCTAATCTCTTAGTCTGATATATGAACGATAAAGTCATTCTATGCTAGGGCATTTTTCTCTTGATTTGTAAATGGTAACTTTCTTGACTCTTTTATACACAATTGAAACCATGCCTAAATAGCGGAAGTATTACCTGTGTACTATTGACTCGCATACTGTTTTTTTTTCCTCTTTTTTTAATTAATTTTTTTTTTCTCTATTTTAATATATATACGTAGTTAGAAGAAACCAACGAACAAACTAAGCAGACTCTACAGATTATAGCTAATCTTAATTGTGTTTCAAATTTATACTTGTGCATGATGGTTTACCATTTTTCACTTTCACCTATTTCGAAGGATATAGTGCTCAATAATATAGTTGGATTTATTGGTCTCGCCAAGATTTTAACAGAAAAGAGATGGAATTTGGAAACATACAAATATACAACTAATACATGTACAACAAGCGCGAACGAGCCCTAAGAACATCAAGAAAATATCGGAAACAAAAGAGAGGATATTCAACTTGAAAACGGAGGGGCATTATATCAGTATAAGCTATCAGCCATAGACAATCGTGTGTAAAGAGCGAGGCGGACAGGTGAATTCCAAAGATCCGCGGTCTCGGTCAACCAGAGCAACTAGTTTATCTTCGTTAGACCTAGATTCGATAAAAATAAAAAGATTTTGTAGCGCAGTAACCCAGTTTAAAGTAACTAATCTTCAAGTAATAAAAAACGTAACTTTTAAGAATCTATATTTTCAAATGTCATTGTAAGGCTACCCGTCTAACTAAATATATCGTATGACTATACATAATCAAGTAATTGGATATGTAGCATTCCGGCCCCGCAAATCAAAAATTAAGTTGGGACCGGAATAGTTCTCTGGCCACACCATTCAAACCACAGTTTTCCGGCCCCCATTACAAATTAATAATTATAATAAATCAAGTAAGGTGCACGTAAGAAGACGAATAACTAATGCGATGGGTTACGTAAGGTTAGGCTTGCTATATTTTAAAATATTAACTGTTATATACCTTTAAATATACCTTTTATCACCTCTAGGTTTAGTGTAGTTATTTACGTGTATGCTATGTATCTTAAATTAATTTGAGGTCCGAAAAGTTTGAGCCGGAATGGTTCATATAATTTTTGGGGGCCAGAACGCTTGGGGCCGGAACCTCAGGCAATCTTCAATGGCGCTTTGGAAAAGAGAGGAACCCATTTACCAGCGCAACTTTCCTCACTCGCTAACAGTTTCATCACGATTCAGTTAAGTTCATTTTCAACTCATTTTTTACCAAGCTAATTTTCTGACTTACCGATTTAAAATAACTACCGTACGCATTCCATCTGGACGTAGGAAGGCAGTGCCAACAAGTTTTGAGTCACCGACAAGATTTATGCTGATCCTAACTGAATTTTCGGGAATGTACTTGGAGAAATGTCCCAGGGCATAATACATGGGTTGTTTGTAAAATTCGTTGGCAGTTTTGTTAATGATAATAGGAGAGTCAACAAAGTTTCCAGCCCAATTGGGACCACCTTTTTCATCCAAGGCTAAGTTCCAGTCCACCCAGCCAGTAACCCAATGATTCAAGTCCTGGAAAATTTACAGTTCCGGCCATTATTACTCAGTCAAATTCCTCTAAAAGAGCAACAGCAAAGTTTACCCATAGAATCATTCTTTTCCAACTTCTTCACAATAAAATATTCATTTATACTTGTTCAATATTCATTTAAGAACTTTTACCTCAATTATGTTATGAGCATAAGATTCAAGTCGTTCCCATGATCCAAGGCTAACAGATTCCTGCCATGGCTTATCACCTGTTGTAAATAAATGTAAAGTGTTTGATTGTAAACAGCATGTCATCCATTCGCGATGTACAATGCATAGTTTTTTTTACCTTCACACGCTTCAGTAGCTAAAATAAAATGATCCGGAAACATGCCGTGAAAAGCGCTAAGGACGTTAGGTGGAATCAGAAGATCACTATACCAGTGAACAGCGACTCCGGCAACATATTTTCTCGCCTCCGGATGAGCTAAGACCTTCACAGCAATTCGCAAGAAATTAATACATAGTTCCCTCGATTGCAAGAGATCATCTCACAGTCTGAGCCCATTTTGGAAGTAATATTCGTTGATCATCCATAATCAGAATTTTAACATCGCCAAAGCCATTGGCTGCTAAAGTTGGACCTAAATTAAGACCAACAAAATAAGCTTGATTTTCCGCAGTCCACCCCATACAGTTGAAAGAAAACTCTGTGGATAATTTAAAATAACAGCTTTAGTATTTTTTTTTATTGGAGAACGAAAATTAAACTACAAGTTTTAAGTTATATTAGAAACCTGTAACCTGAAATATTTCCATCCATTGGCTCATTTTGGGCAGTGATTCCCCAGAAAGTCAAATTATGATTCTTGTACTCATCTAAAAACCTGTTTTCAAAACAAAAATAGTTTATGCATATATTTAATAAGGTTGTTCCAGATGAATTAACGGCCGGTTTCACACCTTACAAAGTATTCCGCCCAAACTTGATAATATTCTTGTAGAAGATGCCCTTTACCATAAAGTTTATTGTTACTTTTCATCCATGCCGGAGCACTCCACGGGCTGGCCAGCAATTTAATAGATTTAGAGCTGAAAGTTTGAGCCCACGCAATGTACGGTATCTGAGGTATAGGTAAAGTTAAGGTACACATAGTTATAGGTAAGACCGAATTGTGTAACGGGAGAAAGTAACGTCTGCAATATCATATGACAGATATACCTTGAAAAAAAGATCGTCTCTAGTTAAAGAAAAATTTGCCAAATTGACATCTCCTGGAACGTCATCATATGTGTAAGCACGGGAAGAAAAATCACTCCCACCAATTGGAACTCGTCCAAACCCATACTCTAACCCATCGCTACTAAAATACGATCTATAACATTGAAAGAGATTAATTAAACAACATGTAGCTATCACAATAAAAAATAAAAATGCTCGAAATATTGCGTGTACTTTATTAGATTTTGCTGAGCCAAAATAGATAGCTTAGCTATATTAATTCCTGCTGCATCTGTGAAAGCTCCACCAAATCCAAATATGTTCTGATAACGAACTGAGGCATCAATAAATACTTCATCAGCTGGTTCAACGGGAATTCCGGATATTAGTTCAATGAAAAATCAAAGCAACGACAGGTAGGCTAAATGTCTACCTAGAAGGGAATTTGAAAGCCCCGCAAAAGTCAGATTTGTTATTCTAAAGCGGGCGTCTGCCCGAGTGGACGAAATCAAAGTAGCTTCGCCGGCCGCTAGATCGCCGAGTGTAGGCAAAATGTCGCAGTATGTTGCATTACAAACGCAAACAAAACTACTTCTTCCATAGTGGCGAGGGATACATTTGTCAGCAACCACAACAACTAATTGTAAGAAAGTAAATCGTCAAATATCTATTTTACAATACCATACAACTAGAAACCTGATATTGTTAAGATTGCCGTAAGTAAAGACTGTATCGAAACAGCTTTCAGACTTCCCATTGTCGTTTTATTACTTTCTTTTCTAACCGTCGACTAAAGGCGGGATCACAACACTACTCACACACCAGCACAGTATGCACGACTGACGTCAGAGAAACCTACAACTATGAGATAACGAAAAACTGTTTTTTTAAATGGAACAGTGTGCAAAGCCCGGGTCCTAGACAACCGGCACTAAGTATGATTAAGCCCATACACCCCGGGCTACAACACAATGATCCGATTGGCGATTAGACTTCGAGGAAAAATGGTCCAAAATACAACATAATCGATTTGACTTCATCAGTTCATTTCCTTAAGGCTAATACGATTTAGACGAATTTCAGAAAATTCGTTATTGTCCAAACAATGAAACGTCATTACCCTATTTAATTGCTCGAGGGTTGAAAAAAAATCCGCAATGAATTTGACAAAATCTAATTCTAAAATAGATGACGTAATAAAATAATTTGCGGGGCGTTGCTGTGTATAAATCAGCAGGAGAGATAAATGAGGAACAGGTGTAAGAGCATAAAATATTTTCCTCTCTGCTCTCCATTCATGTTCTCATTAAAACAAATTAGTTTTAAACTTTTAGTATATAATATAGCTCCTTCACGTCAAAACGGTCAGAATATGAACTAAGATGCTACGTATTTAAATTTTAAAACGGCTGCTAGACGATTTGGCCAAATTTAATGCACATCAATTTTAATAATTTAATACATCCGACTTTTTATTTGATTGCCTGACGTTCCAACCCCAAGTATTCCGGCCCAAATTTTTCCTGCCTCAAATTAATTCAAGATATCTATCAAATTAAGCCAAAAAAAGGCGATAAAAAGGAATAGTTGCTATCAGGAATTAAGGATGTAGTCAGAAAGACTATAGTGTCAGCACGTCTAACAAAAGGACTCGCGCGATTTCCCAGTGGCCAACCTAACCTACTAAAATTAATCTTTTCAAATATAAAAAAACTTAAACTAATCCACGTCAGTATTAGTTATTCACCGTCTTACGTGAACCTTACTCTGCGGAGACAAGAAGACAAACGCGTGACGAAAGTCCTGGTGGGGACCGGAACGCTTGAGGCTGAAATGACTCCCACTTACAATATGTGACTACTATATATGGACGTACTATTCTAGTTGTCACCGGCCCGGCAGTTGGTTAAAAAAATTTTTGTAACAATTTTCAAGCACAAAATAACAGCAACTTTTTCACTATGCGTAACGACACCTCTATAAGCTTCCAGTAGACATATATATGCTATTGTTACCAAGTGCAAACTATTTTTAAAAAACTGACGATATTGGTTATTTACAAATGTAAATGTATTGAAATGAATGGCGTGTATCTATGGTGAGAGCCGTGGTGGCTCTGATTAGACCGAGGACAAAGGACATGACACGAACATGACAATAAAATATGAGAATTAAGCGACCATTAGACGAAATATTTGATGTGGCTCTTTATGGTTGTAACTGTTTGGTTTAAGAATTGTAAGTAGCTGGGATTTAAACAGGTGTACGAATTTGCCGGAAAATTTTAGAATAATTGACGGATAAACGGAAATATACAGACTACTGAAATGGGATAATAAGCAGCATGATAGAGATTCTCAATCGGCAAAGTTTGAATTCGTCGTTTCGCCTGTTGCGTTGTTCGGCCTGGAAAGCTATTGAGCTTGACACTTAATTGTCATGGAGCATTCGTCCGTACAAATTCCGTCATAAATATGTTATTGGTAGAAATGCAAATTCATTATTAAAAGTGTTGTAGACATTTGATTACTGCAGAAAAGACATATTAGATAACAATTACAGAATGTATGATGCGGAACATTCCATCGCATCTAATGTGATTTTATTGTATGGTAAGAGAATAGCAGTCTCCACGACAAGTTTAGTGAAAATGTATCCAAGGTTGATTAGGCCTGTGTTCTATGAGAAGCGCTTCAGTTGCAGAGGTGAAGTTCTTTCCTTTGTTTGCAAATGTCACATTGAACGTGGCAACACCAAACGAATCTACAGTTACATTTTTCTTCTAGGTCGATCCAGCGCGTTTGGTAGCCTCTTCCGCAACACAAGCTTTTTTTCCGACGGCAAAGTAAAGTAAAAAAAAAAAAATAACTTATTTCAACGGAAGTAATAAATTAACTAAATGTAGTATTCAAGAAACGATATATACTTACAGGCTACAACCATCAATCGCCTTGCTGGTCTTGTTGCAAATTCGGCTCTTTGTGCCAAGCACTCCCAACCTGCTTACCCATACAATTAAGAAACTTGAAGACTGGGTAAATCTTAGCTTACCAGTCAGAATTAATGATGTGAACATTTAGCTAGAACAAAAACTACCAGAAAAAATAAACTGCCATTCTTTAACTTTTTATCTTTATTCTTATTATTCTTATGATGAACCGGATGCTATTTGCATATGAAATGTCCAATGAATTGACAAGTGCCTATATTATCTGTTAATGATGTATAGTTTCCTGACTTTCCTCCATCCTAAATGTGTCCGGAGATTTTTAGGGAAAATTCCCTATGCAAATTCCCAAATCCCAATCCGCTTAAACACGATCAAAACTTCCTTTCCTTCACTATCCCCTATGCCTTCGAAACATTCGTTTTGTAGGCCATCTTCTTTTGATAAATATACTACTAGTACCGGTCAACCGGTGTACAATATACAGTACATATGTGAATATTAAAGCACAAAACGGAAAATGTACGAATTAGCTGAGTATCAGACTATCAGTGCAGTAAAATCGTAAAAACTAGTTTTGATCATTTCATGCGTGTCCTGTGCGTATCAAACAACTTTCAAAAGTAAGAGGAAATGATACTGCGGCTTACGTCTGGTTGCGTTCGCAGTAATCAGGTGAGTCGTCCAAATACACCAAATCCTTTTTCGTCGGCTTTTTCATATGCTTGTCGACAACAAGTAATTTTTTCTTTAGCTTCTTCGTGGCACCGCCAGTAGTGCTAGCGCTACTGATGCCGCCGCCGCGGTAAGTCATCTGAAAAGCTCCTTCAAAACGCTCCATCAAAGCTGCTCCAATCTGCGCAAGGAAAATAATTTTTTCTTTCAACACACCTTCAAGGATTCCTCATGCGTAACTGGAAAGACAATCTCCGAATGCGATTTCAAGTTCTGTATATAGTCTACATGAGCCGACTAACAGGCTACAAGGTCACGATACAGCCCTAACATAGCCCTATAGAGTATTACAATGCGTTGTCAAAGCAAATAGGTTTTTTGAAAGCTTTGCCTTTACGGCTGTAAACCCACTGACAAAAACTGCAGTTTGTAATAGCAGATTTTCTTAATTATAATGTAATGAATTCGATAGAACTGACCTCCGAGAATGCTGCCATTTTCCGCCAACAAACTTTCATCGAGCTGATTAGGACCGAGAAAATTATTAGATTGTTGATTGAAATGGTGAATAATTGAATATTTTGAAAAAAATTATTTTTTGTTTTTTTTTACCAAGATCCTGAGACACCGTGACACTTGCACACCAGTTCCATTCGACTTCGAATAGCCTAGATCAAGAAACAAACAATAAGATTTGTTAAAAGTTTATGTGGCTTAAAAGTGTTGGAAACCAACAAGATGAAGTGTTAATTACCCTTCTTCCAGCTTCGTTGTTATGAAGATTCATGAGGCCCTCAGCTTGCTGATCGTCTTCTCGAGCGTCGACAAACTCTTTGCTAAATTTCTCACCGAATGTGATATCCTTTTCAAGTATATAAATATTATTATTATTTTAATACCTTCGGATTAAATATAAAACAATCCAAATCAGGTATAGCCTACTGATATTCATATTGATAACGCATTCGTTGAATACTACGCCACGTCTATCAGTCTATGTTTGTACCATTGAAAGGATATTTACCTCTGAGCAGCCTCCCCATTCGAATCCTTTAGCTGATCGCTGGCGGATTTTGCCATCGCAGCCACATTCGGTAATTTCCCCGCGCGAACAAGCCCGCGTCACTGCGTAAGCAGCGCCAGCGGAACTGACGGCATACACATAGGCCCGCTCTCGACTTCCTGTTTTCGTACATAACCAATAATTCTTATAGCGCTATCACCGATTTGTTGTGTTCAATTGTGTTTCACAATGCCAGTGTTTTGGTCATTATAAAACTGATGCCCACAACTCACTAATGGATAAAACTCCTCCAAATACTGACGCGGACTCATCAAAGGTTGAACAATTCCAGCGCTGTGATCGAAACTGACTTTGGCATTCGCTTATTCCCATTTTGGCTCCCAAGCTTATTGTCTGAAAAATTTTCCGTAGAATTTTAGATTTTTATTGATTAAACGACGTCGAGTAAAAAAATCTAATTTAATGAATGATTGTATTTCCTATAATATTGGTATTAAGTTATATATATATGCATATTGTAGATGAAAATTAGACAATACCGAGAGAACGTTCTGGGAAAGTCCACATAATTCCCGTTGTTTCTCTACAAGGTAGTAGAGCCGTTTGCAGTGATCCTTGTAACTTGTAGGCGTTAATTCCAAGGTGCTTTGGTACACGCTAGGAGTCCCCAACAACCTCAAAATACAAAAAAACTAAATTAAACTAAATTCAAAACCGAAATCCTCGCTGGGTGGAACACTAGCCAAGGAATCCCGTTTGATTCTGGGAAAAACAAACAATAGCCTCTGAGGAAATTTTCATGCAAATGAAGACGTGAAGAACAGAGAAGCTATCCGTCAAGATCTCTCTCTCTCATTCCGAGTGATGAAAACTTTCGTTTCTTTTCCGTAAGTACCCATTAGAGGCAAAAGGAGAACATGGAGTAGGGGAGAGCGGGGTTATCTGGGACACGGGGTAAAGTTGGACAGAGCTCTTTAAATATGTTACAGTAATGAAAAAATGTGCAAACTTACAGTAGACTCGGGAAATGATAGGTAAAAACATGCACGAAACTTTCAGTCCAGAACCACAAGTGGTATTTGAGATATTACCGAAATATTGAAATTGCCGGTCACACAATAAATTCTCTAGCTTTGATTATTGAAGTTTATTCGTACAACTCATTTTCAAAATTAAAACGAATTAAGCGAGTCGAAAGCTCTTTTTTTCCTGTTTCTTCCCCTCTACTTATTCATTTTTTTTAGTTCATCATGGGCTGCAGAATATGTCTTTTATGGAGGTACCTCATGTGGGGTAAGCGAGGACAAAAAAATGGGGTAAAATGGGACAATTGTAAGACCTCCTAGAGACGGAGCCAAGGGAGGTGCCTTCAAAAAATGGAAACTAATTGAAAAGAAATCAAGAATTTTCGAAACAAAAACAAAAGACAATCGTTGTGGGAGGAGCAAATGACCATTGGCAACACCCACCGTCCACAACTCTTAAAAAC
Organism: Ceriodaphnia dubia; assembly: GCA_022539655.2. Taxonomy (NCBI): domain Eukaryota; kingdom Metazoa; phylum Arthropoda; class Branchiopoda; order Diplostraca; family Daphniidae; genus Ceriodaphnia; species Ceriodaphnia dubia. The sequence goes on from JAKUCG020000182.1 coordinate 776,369, forward strand.
CTGGCGGAAATATGCCGTGAAAAAGACCCTTGCCTTTTTCGAATTATATTATGGATTTTTAAGGAATATTTTTTTGAATTAAAGACACATTTGTATAGCAAATTGAATTGACATTCCAATACTGATTTTTTCATTAATCTTAGTACTAAAGTTGTCGAATTATAACATGTCCAATATTACCCCACGCTCTGTCCCACTTTACCCCATCAATTTTCAAAAAGTGGAGAAAAAGTGATCTCACAATTTTCGTTATAACTCAACGAAATCAATGCCAAAAATAGCAGGAAAATCCATGGGGGTTGCCAATATACTTGACTGCCACGCAATACAAGAAAAAAGTTAATTGATTCAGGATTGTCGTTGTTTTAGTCGAAAAACAAAAATTGTCCCAAATAGCCCCGCTCTCCCCTACACTGAGGTACATGTAAGCCGCTGAACGGATTGCTGAGATGGAAGACGCCCTTCAATATGGGCACTCGTGTTTACTTGTTCTATTTCAGTTGGGTCCTTTATTCTCCCACTGTATTGTTCGTTTTGATAGGGCATGAATATTGAACCGAGCTAGATGATGTAAGATGAGGACAAGGCTTGCGCTCCCTTCTGTGTATAATGCGCGCGCTTCAACCGGCTCCATCATTTGACGAATGGGAATATGCGGCTCACGGAGTCTGGTCCGTCCCGCCATCGTCCGCCCTGGTTGATGGAGTGAAAGTCTACTTCTACTACTAGACTAGGTGAAACCGAAGAATCGACGAATCCTAGAGCTTGGTGGCTCTTTCTTCCCTTTTCATTCCCCCCCCCCCCCACCCTCCCTTCTACTTCTTTTCCCCATTCTCTTCAGAAAAGCAGCCTTACTTATGCAAACAATAGGTGGATGTCGGATTATTATTAACAGCGACGTAGACAACGAAGGAGAGAAAAGAGTAGGGCAAAAACCCGAGAAGAACATCAATAATCCGGGCTGGTACGTTGTGTAGTTCACGGAAGCGAAAGGAACAGGCATCGCAAACTATAGCGCTGGCTCACTGTCACTCAGTACTCTTGCTTAATGCCCACTAAATAGTCATCGAAATGTGAAATGGAAACTTGTACAAAGTGAAGGGGCTCATCGAGAGGGAGGGTGCATGCAAGAGAGAGAGAGAGAGAGAGAGAGATCATGTGATATGGTTCTTCTAAGTAATATATAGGCTCTATGTAGAGCTAACCACTACAAAACCCCCGTACAAGACCTTTTTTTTTTTTGCTTCTCATTGGCTTTCGACATGTAATAAGGCGGCTGTCATAACCAATTAGTGTTAGGGGGGAGCACGCCCAAACCCTCTTTCACCTTGTTGAACAAACCCGCAGTTTTGTGTGCGGCTGACTCTTTTGTTTACTCATCGTCTCGCCGCTATCGACAAACTTCTTTGTTTATATACAAAAATATATCTCAACCTAAAGACGTTTGCAGCGCAGTTTCTGGATATACGACCATTCCGGAAGTGTATTGCTGTACGCGTACGTACAGCAGAACGCCGCGTTGCTATGTCTCTTTATGTAAAACGATCGTCCCCTTTTATTGGTACTGCTTGTACGGTCTACCGAAAAATGTCAACTTACGTTCGTCAAGTACTTTTATTACATGCATATTGTAGATCAAATATTGACCGACTCGGATCCGATAAGAAGCCGCCGTTTCGTATGACCGTATCGGTATAGGATGTACACCAACTGCATGGAGACCACATTACAATCAAAGCCTGTCGTTTGAGGCGCATTATAGTTCCGGATAACATGGCGGCTTACCGAATACACAATCTATTTCAACTTACGTGACATAAAGGTGTCCTCGTTTTTCCCCTTTTATTCCCTTTTAACTCCGGAACGTGTTAAACCCCAAAGATGGCAACTGGTAGAAAACTCCTAGTCTAGGGGCAATCACTAAACTGCAGCTTGGCCTCTATGCATCTTTTGTTGTATTTACCCCTCCGCTGCTGCTTCTTTCGCTTTTTATACCCTAGTTTTATGGGCAGAGACTTAAGCTGCTCTTTAGCTGCTCGCACCCTACATTGAAAGTCAGTAAAACTACAAAAATCTCAACAAACATTCCCAGTTTCTCTGTACTTTTCTTGTCATAAACACAATTCAACTTGTATCACGACGTAGAACACAAGGGAAATAGCAGGATAAGAGTTGCAGCCAAATATCATAACAATAATACCGTAAATTGTCGCTGGCATTTTAAACTTGCCTGCTTTGACGTTAAATTAAATAGGCTATAACGTTCTTTTGGTTTTACGAGCGTGTGTCGTATGAGCCTATCTTTACTGGAAGTTCTATTTGTATACTGGCGTAAGTCAAAAAGTTTGTAAATGGTGGGTGTAAATAATTCAGCTGACAGACGAAAGTGAAAATGGTTTCCAACTTGTGCCAGACTACGCGTTGGGCTATATGCGTTGACGAGCTACTAGTATTAGCCTAGTCACCAACAACTAATATATAATTTACCAACAGTTATTCAACAGAATAATGGGCATGAGGCATATGCATAGTTGGAATTTTACCGATCGGGCTGACGAGCTCAACAACCCCTTTGGTTTTTGACGTTTTAGAGCCTAACTGCCGATTTAAAACGGCGACGGCCGAGAGCTCTGTGCTGAACACGAATAAAGAGTCATTTGGAACGGAGCTAGGTTTTTGGGTGAATATCTGTTTTTGAGGAAGAGGGGAGAATGGAAATGGCTTTTGGGGGTTTTAGTAACACTGAACAATCCTCGTTTCTAAGCATACTTTGGCTTGTTTCCCTCATCCCTGCAATAGCGTTAGTCGAATGCGCGCCCATTGAGGCGAGGGCATAAGTAAATCTGTAGAAGTATATAGCCACCACAAATCGTAGACGACGTTGACATTTATACACCACGGGCCTTGTTGACCATCGAGACACCCTCCCGTCCTTGGCTTCATGACTCGTTGCTGTCGCTCCAGCACGGCGACGCACGGTGCCCATCAACGAGCACATCGCCCCCGAGGTTCATATATATTGAGACTCGTCGAGAGAGAGCGTAAGTTGCTCAAAGTATCGCGACAATAGAAGGAGGCGAAATGCCTCCAACGGAGATGGCGATCGCACATCGTGCTGCCAAACAGTCATAAAAGATTGCGGACGATGCTGTTCGATCTGACTATATACAGATGCGGTTTGCCATCGTTAAGGCTTTGACTCATCCCCTGTTGTGCAGATTTATGACCGTGTTGGCGATTTGGCGTTACTTAGTTCTCTTCTTCTTCTTTCTCCCCTGCTGCTCCCCCTGTCCCATCTTTCTGGTATATATATAGCGTAGTAAACCGCGCATGCAGAGTTATTGCCGCTGAAACGCCCTTCATCAAATAGTGAATGATGTTTTTCGGCCTTTCCAGCTCTCCGCAATCCGATGTTTGCCCGGCCTAACCTTGATAGAGACGTCGGCCGTCTTGATGTGTCAACATTTTTCGCTTCTTTTTTATTTCTCCTACTGTTTCTATCAGCTAGCGCAATGTCTCTGTCTTTTCCTCATTTTACGAGTGTAACGTTCTGTTGTTCCTGCTATACGAGATTACTAGGAAGATTATACCAAATGATTTGGCTCACGATCTGGCCTGCCATCTGCGCAATAAAATGAAGGCAGTGCGCGGTTGAAGCGGAGATTCGAGTGCTATCTAGAACAATATACAAAAGTACAGCAGCTGCTCTCAGAACAAGAGGCCTCATGGAGCGGACTTTCCGCCAAACGAAAGTGAAATCTGAATCCACTGGATTAGAAATCTGAATATGGAAGTCGTGCTTGAAATGGAAACCAGCCATGTCAATTGCTCTAGAAAAACAAATGAAAAATTGTCCTTGGGAGTTTGGTGGTGGTGTATTGAATGAATCGCGCATTTTTTTTCTAGTTCTGCTAGTCTTTTCTTCCTCTATTCGTGTCAATGACGGCAATAAAAAAGAAGCCAGTTGCACTGACGTACGCGTAGTGTTTCACCGGTACACGCGATCCAGCATAGCGACTCGAACAGATTATTTGTTTGTAGTTCGGCAAACGCCTCTTCTTCGCTCTCTCTCTCTGTATACATGATGCACCACACTAGTAGTTCAGGGCCGGCAGTCCAGCCATCCGACTTGGTGGGTGGCTCGAAAGAGAGAAGCCAAAAGTAAAGAAGAAGAAGGAAGAGGGATGGAAATAAAAAAAAAGAAGAAGAGGAAAACTAGTGCCGAAAAGGAAAACAGTTCAAACATCGGTTCCGTTCGACTGACCAAACAAGTATGTACACATACATTTACAGGCACCGACCACAAAGTCGAACATCAAACTTTTTCTAACGACTGCCGAACGTGTACCATAAGACCACCGACAGATCCGTTACACTTGCATCGGAATAAACCCAAAATATTCTTTAACCAGTGTGATGTGATATGTATTGGCTTGAAATATTAACCCTAAAAAGGTTTTAAAGAAACATCTAATAATAAGAAAAAGGACAGTAGCATGTCTTGCGTCTTGGTGAAGCGATCGGCTCCCACCTCGAACGTGTCATCAATGCTGGGCAACGGGTGTGCAGATTTCTATCAGTTACGAAACCGTTACCAAAGTAGGAAACGAGAAATAAAACGAAATAGGCTACTTAGTGTCTATGTAAGCCGTGGAACACAGTGCCTTGACTTATACTATTTTTTTCTTTTAGTCAATGGAAAGGCGTTCAAAGAAAAAAGTACCCCCCACTTTTTTTTTTTCATCCTTTGACGTCTTTGACGAGGCAGGGCAGATGAACAAAGATGGCTGTGGGGGTTGTATTTGGGTTTGAGGAGGATTTGAGGCATATTCCCGTGAATTTCTGGATTTTCTGGTCATTGCGTACTTAAGATTTACGACTTTTTAGGACGTTAGGGGGCCGCGAGAAGAACCAACAACGAGCATAGCATGCTGAAAAAGGGGGGAGACAAGCTATAAGAGAGGACAGAGGAGTTAATGGTCCGGTCTGTTGGTTTTGGTTTCTTCTGGGGAGCCAACTATCCCCGGTATCACTCGAAACCTGGACTCGCACATAAACACACAATAAGTCTCGTCAAGTCGTCTTCGCCGTCGACTAGAATATTCGGTGGTGAATATTATGGGGACGAGGGAGAGCTAGTATATATATACATGTATATATTTTTGCTGTATTTTTATATAGACTTGCCAGTTTCCTGTTTTTTTTGAACCCTGTTCGAGGTCGTACAGACCAGCGTCGTCAGTGGTCAAATGAACCATTACAGATGTCGTATAACATAACGCGCGCTGGCGTGCGTGCTAGACGCCAGTATGACTGACGAACCAATAGAATTTAACGAAGAAATGATATACAGGATGCACAAGTATTACTTTGCCACTATATCTAATTTTATACTACGTGTATACTTGGGGGAGGGAATAAGGGATGACTCGGGTAATAGTGGGTCGTGCACGCCGCAGTTTAACAGCCCGGCCAGGCAGGCCAGCAACTATAGGAGCTACAAGAGGAGGGTGTCTTTAGTTCTGGGTCCTTAATATCTGGAAACCATTACTACTGCAACTGCTGATGCCAACGCTCCAATGCTGCCTTTTGACACGAATTTTCTCCCCTTTTTTGTATTCTCCTGTCTGGAGCTGGAGGAGCCGGGCAGGGACTTTTGGCCGCGCGTCGTCGTAAACGTCACAGCCAGGGCTACAAATTCCCCCCCCCCCCTTCCCCCTCTCGACATCACAGCAACCCAGTTAGAGTCACAGAGTCATACAGTCTTTGAAAATCCGTGGTGGGGGGAGAATATACGCGCAACACTCGCTCAGCAGCTAGAATACTATACTATCTATATACACGAGCGCACCATCACGCACACTAAACTTTAAAATGTCGACAAAAGGGGATTTGAAAATGGGTGTTATTTCCAACTAGGCCTCGGTTGCTGAAAGTCTACAATATTCTCAGCATCGACGATGACGCTAGACGACGGTGATATCGTCAGTGATTTCAACCGTAGAACTGGTCGTAGGCCTACCGCCCTTGCCGGACTAGCTTCATTGTGTTTATTTTTTTATACGGTAGGCCTACATTGGAATTGTTAGACTAGACTGCTAAAGTAAACAACTTATGACTTACCACCAACTTGCTGCAGTGACTTGAACGTGAATGATCAACAGCGTGAGTAGCGCGAAACACCAGGTCGCACCGGTAGCTCCCGCCGACTTGGGCATCTTTGCCGACCAGACAGGACGGGCGGACCATCCACAATTGTTTATCGACAATGGAGACTTCATCTTGGCATCCTGCAGATGAAACTTTGTTGGTAAATGGTCAAATATTAACGTCGTTCTTCGTTTATGGAACCCCGATCAAAGGGATGTGGGTTGTAGCTCAGGCGATCAGCACTGTTCGGAACTTCCAACACGTCTGTAGCAACTGGCTGCCGGAGCTTCCACATTTGAGGAAGGAAGGAGAGCCAACATTCTACAACCCTCGTCTACACCTTCTGTCAAGCCTACTAGCCAGCGGTTCAGCAGCTCTATCTTCATCCGCCGCGGTTCCGCCGGCTTGTCATAGTAAACGCTAATTCCCGCTGTTTTGATTTTACGTAAATTTGTTTTACATATGACGTGTTCAACTCATGTCGATTCGAAATAACAAAAGTTCATTTGATATAGTACCCGTGTTTTGGGGTAACTTTGGACACCCAAAAGTTGTTATAAAACTACCCAATCTTCTTGTTTCGATAAATCGCTTCAAGAACTTTGGTAATTATAAGCTTTTAAATACTACTGCATTAGCAAAATTGCATTTTGGTAGCTATTTTGTATTTGGCAGAGGTGTCCAAAGTTACCCCAAAATACGGGTAAGTCGACGTACTGTAACCACTTTTAAAATTGTATTTTTAGAAAGAAATTGATTAACATTTTTTTTTTAACGAACGAAAGAAGCGTCGTCCACTTTCATATTTGACGTCTTTTATGCCAAGTCGTAATAAGCTGTTTATGACGCATCGTTTCATCGCTACACCAATCGCTCGCCCATCGTTTCTTGGTCGCAAACTCGTAATGTTCCCAAGTCCTGCTGTATCATCGCGAATAGCGTCTTTTTATTTATGTATGGCCAGTCAGCAGCATATCTCACTAACATGGATGCAACCAATTTTGAGCAGCTAGGAATTAGATGCCTTTTCCCCTCAGAGATCGCTCATTTTCTAACCAAGATATATCGCATTTGGAATCATCCTCTAAAGTCGTATTCTTTCTCGATATTTTAAAAAGCCATCCATTCTCTCCTTTCTGACAGTACTAGTTTTGTAGAGCTAGTTTGGAATGCACTGTATTCTTATACAGGTAAGCTAATTATTAAGGCGGGACTGTTTGTGTTCGTAAGGCCGTCCATCGTATAATTATTATATTGCTTTTGCATGGGGTTTTCATCCGAGTAGTATTTAATATGTACATGCATATACATACTTTGGATGAATTAGAAAGGGGAAAGCCACCACGTGCTTCAAAAATGATGAATTGATCGTAAAAATTATTCAAGAATCAAGACCAAGACAAATCGGGGCATGACCAGACATGAACGTGACCCTCCTGCCACAGATATCTGTGCTCCTGCGATTGCGCAGACACAACTGTGTGCAAGATTTTCTGTAACACAACTGGCAACAGCGCATCTCTAAACTGCAGAAAAAATTATGGTGGCACATCTTTGGTTTGCGTCTCTCACCAACCTGTATGTTTATTTGGGAATATTACAGTATTGATTATTTGGATTGATCTTCAATCGAAGAACTTGGACCGACGTGCGGCTTCAATTGAGATCCATTCTTCTGATTGGACGTATTCTACTGAAATGCCAGGTGATGGCCGAACAATTACTCCCGGCTTCTTTTCAAGAGCTGCCCACTCATCTCTTCCTTTTCCATACTAGGTGACCGAGACAGAATTTGTTACTGCTGACCAAAAGGAGAACACTATTGACGCCATATAGAACCCAAGGAAGAAAATAAAACTGTCTGGTCAATCAATATGGAAGGAGGACTGCATGATAATTTTACAGCACCAAACCCTCCCATAGAAGTATCTAGGAGATCAGTGGCTGCCAACAACAATATGGATCCGTCATTCATATCTCTCTCTTTTATTACTGATGATGACATCTTGGAGGAATTTAACACTGTCAATGAAACTATTTTAGATGATTATAGTCAAGCCAGCACAGCTGCTTTAAGCCATTCACAAGAAGCAGATATGTCACAAATGTAAATTTAACAGTGTTGACCAATTTTTTGAGCTTCTCTGAAATGTAAATTTTTCTGTTTTGTAGTGTTGCTCACATTTCTGAAAGTCCGGCAATGGAACATTTACTGAATTCTCAGCTTAGTTCGGAGCCGGATTCAAACCTCAACTTGTCCAGACCTAGTCCAAGTTCACCGAGTGCAGACACAGAAGTTATTGAAGATGAAGATGTTTTGCCTGCATCACCTGTTCTGCCTAACCAACCAAGGTGAATTGAAGAGTTTTGAAATCATGTTACAATATGTATGTATTTATTTAATTTTTCTGTAGGAGAACTCCAGTGAGTTTGTCCAGATCTTCAGCATTTGTGACAATGGCCATTGGATCACCTGTTCAGGGATCCCTTCGTACACTACGCAACATTGAGGAGGCAGCAACGAGCACTGTTCCGGATAAAGTTGGCACGTCTCCCGAAGCAAACGAAGCGGCCGCAAAAGCAGTAAAATCTCTACTTAATACGTTGTAGACAAAGTTCTAAGTTGCTTTTATTTTTCTCAGGTCTTAAACGTTGAAAATCTTGGAAGCCCCTCAAAGTCTAAATCTATGCGTCAAATTCACTTCGAAAGTGATAGTGGCTCAAATCAGTCGGTGGTTGAGTCTCCGTCTTCTTTCGTTTCCGAGCCGAATCGAGGGTTTGACAACTCGATTCAAAAACCTACCGTAACGCGTCCAGCCGAGGCCACTGAAGAGGCTGATGATGGAATAGAATTTGTGGAAGAGATCAAACGTAAGGTTCCTGAAAGTTCCTGTTCTCCCGAAAGTTCGATGAGCACCATCCCTGCAGCCCAGCCACGACGGGAAGCCGATTCTGCTTCGCAGAACTTAACTCCGCGATTAACCCATTCTCCATCAACCATTCCGTACTCTCAAGACCTGTTGAGCACTTCGCCCTTTCGTGATCCGGACTCGCAGAGCCACCGCTACATCGAGTGTTTTCAAACCCAAGATCTGGTTCCAAGAACCGAGCATTCTCTTGATAATACGGCCGAGCAACAAGGGGACACAAGTAGCGATATAATAAGTTCCAAACTGGAACTAAGCGTGGAGCTTTGTCCCGGGCAATCACCGCTGGTAAGACCACGTGGTATTTGTGTTTGCAATCTAACCATGCATTTTTATGGTTTTTCTAGTGTGAAACGTCTTTGAATCATAACCGTTCCGCCTCTACAGTAATGAACACGGATTCATCTCTAGAACACAAATCAGAAGGAGGTAGTTTTCGGGGTAGCAATGACACGACAGAACCCATCTCATCTCAAGAGGTACTTATTGTTTTGGTCACAAAGGTTATTTTTTAAATGTGTATTTAATTTCAAATTCGATCGTTTTGTTCGTTACAGGACACCTCGGAAGCGGAAACGGAACAGTGGGTTCCATTTGAAGCAGTAACTCGTATTTACAATAATCTAGAACGGACTTGGACTATTCGAACTTTTAATAAAGTATATGCCTGCTTTATAGAACCATTCAAATCTAACATAATCCAATAAATATTCATATAAAATCTAGATGATACCAATGTCGAAAATGGAAGCTGCGCTCTCAGGTTCAATTTCGGATCATGTACGAATGGGTTTATTCGATAACATGGACTCTGAAACATTGCCGGGTTCACGGCTCGAGTCTTTTGCCGAACTTTTGCATCGACACGTTAGCCAGAGTTCAAGCGGATACAATGCGGATGTATCTGGGAGCTTCAAATCGGATTCAGCTTCACTGCGAATGTCGCGCTTTTCGATTGCCTCAACTTTCGAAACAGCACCGATTGCCTGCAGTTCTATGCTGAGCCGTGCCAGTCTTGAACCGCCATCCATGCCTGGCAGCAGCGAATTTGCTATGCCTAGGCACCCTATTCGTCAGAAAACGACTCGTACCGTCAATGGCGAACTAGCCAAACCCTCCAGTCCTAATGCACAGTCAAAAGAAGATGGGGCCGGTCCTCTTACGGCAAACCCTTCTCTTTACCCCGACTCGACCGAATGTTCTTCGGCTGTTAATCCAGAGACCGAGTCGGAACAAGTCATTTCCAAGACCAAAGACGAAGAGCTTGTAACGCAACAGGCGTCAGCAGCATTTACGGCAATAAAAGGTGTACGCAAACGTGGCCGCAAACCTAAAATCCCTGAAGTGATTAAGGAAGCCGAATCTAGCACCGATACCCCGCCAAAGAAACGCAGAGGTCGACCGCCATTAGATGGGACCCCAGCCAAGAACCGATCGGGTGCCAGTGGAAGTAAGCAGGAGCCACAGAATAAAGATGCGGATGCCAACCAGCCTCCAGTTGGAGTCAATCCTGGCCAATCACATGTGGAATCTGGAAGTGATAAATCGTCAGAGGATTATATTAGGGAAGTAGAAGAAGCATGGCGTGACGGGCGCCATCGTTCTTATGAAATAGGTAACATTATGTAAAGGTCCTTGTTTAGCTTTAAAATTTCTAACGTTTTACTGTTCTTTAAATCAAGGCAAGCCTGTTTTTGCGCAATGGACAGGTAATTCACATCAGCCAACAACTTAGTATTAATTATTTATAACGCTTTATCGTTTGTTAGATAAATGTTACTATGCGGCGAAGATCACTAAACGCGACCTAGTCCAGACAGGGAAGTGGACGGTAATGTTTGAGGATGGACAATCACGTAGTCTAGTCGAAGAGTTTATCTTGCCCGTTTCACTATTGAATAAGAACCAGCCGATACTCGTTCTTAATGAAAACTTGAGTGAGGGACGACCTGGTATTGTTATCGGATACAGCAGAACCAAATCTTTAGAACAGGTCGGAAATATTTATAAGTTGACAAAATATATTCACTTTATTCTCTTGTCGTAATTCTTAAATCTAGATGGAGCACTTGGTTGAAATGGATGGTTGTGAAACTATTAGAGTTCCAAGGAAAAGGTAAGGCGAAAAATTCTCATTTCGTAATTTGTAATAAATTTGTTTAAAACTTATGGCTGAAAACTGTCTTGTACATAAAAAAAGGATTTGCTTGACACAAGAACATATGCGGCATTGGAGTGATGCGATAGTGGTCCCCCAACTTTTTTCACCCCACACGTGCAACGTCAGTCTAGATAATATCCTTGGTGGTAAACGCAGAAGAGCAACGACGGCTGAACTAGCGTTCTCTTCTCCTCAGAAGACTCCGCGTAACTCTCGCACTCCTCGATCTAGATCGGAAACTCCTGCTAGTAATGCTTTTATTTATTATATGTCTTTCAAGAATACTGATTACGAAACACTATTGTTCATCTTCCAGTTGCATCAGATCAAACACCTAAACGGACTCCTCAGAATTCAGGTTCGCTTCGCAAATCAAAAATCAAAGGAAAAAGAGACATGACGCTCGACACTTCAACCATGAGTGAAAGCAGTGGAGCTTCGGTACTTCAACACGAAGAAACATCTTTGCGAACTCGGATTCTTGATCGAATGAACGCTATGTTATCGGGTCGCCCGACCGTCCAAAATGTAGTTGAGGAAGAAAAGGAACAAGATGAAAAAGAGTCAGATGAAGATGTGGACCTTAATATTGCTGGGCCCATCCCGGGGAACAATCAGCTTTTTGCTGGATTTTCTTTCATTCTCACGAAAGCTACCAGGCCCCTCGAAGTGGATTCTGATGAAATTACTGACGAATTAGAGCCATATATGGATCCCACCCCTTACTACAAGGAGTACATTAAGCAACAGTTGTTAGCAGGAGGTGGGACTGTGCTAGAGCGTTTTGACCTAAGTCAACTTCAAACGGACGAAGAAATAGTTTTGATGGTTTGCAACCGCCCTTGTCGCACGGAGAGATACATTCGGTCTTTGGCTGCCAACATTCGGTCCGTCTCACATGATTGGGTAAATTAATAAGCAGTGTGTTGGTGTGAAATTTACGTGGAACTAGTCATCTTTTCTTTTCTAGGTCTATCAGTGTTGCAAAACGAACGAACGATGTAATTACCAGCGTTACCTGCAGCCGCCCGGCATCGATCTTCAAGGAAATATTGTCGAGTGGTCTCCTACTACTGGTCGCTGTTTTGTTGGCACGCGCATCCTTTTGCATGGACCACCACAATTCAACGACCTTTGGGTACCTATCCTCGTCCAAGCGGAATGTATAATTGTTTCTCGTTTACCTGCGCGCTCAAGCAAACACGAACCTGAAGGTGCAAATGGTGACAGCACCGAGGCTGAAAAAGCACTTTGCGATGATGTTCCATTTGATTACGTAGTTACAACCAAAGACTGCCCTGCTAAAATTGTCGATCAGGCTCGTCGAATGAAGATTCCGCTTGTCTCATCTTTGTGGGTTATTCAATCATTAATTCAAGGCAAGATATTAAACCCCTCGTCGAGTCCACAGTTCAATTTTGACTACACAAAGCCGTGATGTTTTGTTTTATTGTCCCACCGATTGTTTGGAATTTCCACGTCGTATTCAAACACAAAAAAAACTAAATTCCGTATAACTGTTAGGTTATTGTGATTCTCTTTTTAATTTTTAAAAAATATTCAAAGACAAGACTACTATGGATTTAGTGTCGAGTGCCATTGTGTGGCTTCTCAAGCCGTTTAGTTTTTTCCCTTTTCTTTCCATTATGGATGTACCCAGTTTCACATCCCATTCACCACAAAAAGTATGTTTGTTGTGAAACAATCTAGAAATACATTGCTGGTGCTAAAAATATTGTGTTCTTTCAATTTCAGTATTTGAAGGGAACGACAGCTAGAATATTTTTTAAAATATCTACACGGATGAGTTCTGTTTAATATTGGTAACACTTGCACGAGAACCAATCTATCAAGCCCTACTCTCTCTTCAGCTAAATTGGTTGTCTCACCTCAGACTTAATCAATCAAGTTGCGCTGAATGTTAGGGCCAGAATTTTTAAACCAGACGGAAGGAGCCAACTAATAACACTGGCACATCCTTCCCGAGAATTCCACAACCAAGAGTACTAGTGTGTTAAGTATTACTGGTCCGAGGAACCGTGCAAAAATAATCTAGATTGACAAATTATGTGTGCGCCCTCATCCCTTTCCCTACCCATTCCGCCTTTTATCCTTCGAAACGTCTTCCTAAAAGTTACATAACCAGTTGGTTGGGGGCGCTACAAAATCCACATTTGGGATTGCGCGCCTAAATATCGAAGATTTTAAAGGAAAATAAGTAAAATATGAAGATATTTTGGCTAAACAAGTATATAATAATAACAACTTTCATCTACTAATGCTCTAATGCACCCCGCATAGGCGGCTCTGAGCGAAAACCGAAAATGTTTCCAGGGGATATCCGATAGGGGCGATGATACCTCTTTTTTCTACGGGGCCTTTATATGGGAGAAACTCGGTTTTATTTTCAAATGAATTCACTTTACCTAATAATAAATCGAGCTTTCTATCACGGGTGAAGATTAAAAAATACGGTTTTTTGGAATCCAGTACATAGTTTTAGGATAATTAGAATATTTTAAGTGCATTTTTAAAATGAATGCCTGCTTGATACATTCAGCATTAAAAACAGCACTTGCGTTCAGAAAATCGAGGTTAATTGAATAAAGTACAAAAGTACATAAAATACATAACAACATTTCACACTCTTCACTTCCATCGACGCCCATGAAGTGAGACGTAACTTTTCAAAGCTGGATTTTCACCAGTTTTGGGTTTCCGTTGGCAATATGTTTGTAGAAAAGGCGGACTAGGACCGCTATCAGAGATAGAGACGCTAGCGACAAGTATAGCAAGTTTTCACTGTGCGCCATTCACGCAACGTTTTCGCGTTGTATGCGGAATGGTGTCACGTGACTGAGTCCGCTGGTTACATGTAGCTTTATGGGTTCTCGCTCAAACATGTGTCTTAGTTGTTCACTTTCCACTGGTCGTTAACCATTTTTTCGCTAGTTAAAAGCGAAGGAACCGACTAGATTGAACGACCTGACAGATCGAACGACAAGCACTGTAATGTATAGGAAGAAATATTACTTTCAGTGGGTAAAAACTTGAGGGGCAGAACAAAATTATTGAGAATGAGAACAATAAACAATGAGAACACAGAGATCGAATTCTGAGACATTATAAGATCCGAGCGAAACGAAACATTTTTGAATTTTATGAAAAATCCTCAAAGCGCAAATACTTAGCAAAATCCTCCGTGAGATGCTCAAAGCTGTTTTTGCTCTTCGGATAAAGTAAGGAATGGAACTTTTTCTTCGATCGTAATAACTTCTGGCGCAAACTCCCCTGTCTCCTCATATGAATCGGCGCAGGCTTTCAGCCAGCCGCACACTTTAGGGCGGAGGGTTTTTGATGAGAGCCTCCTTGAGATCTGCCAGCGAAATTAGGGCCCCGTATGGCAAATTGATTTGCAACCTAACCGCAAATAAAAAAAATAGATCCAAGGGGAATATTCCTGTTTTCGATTTCGTCGCAGAACTCGAGCTATAATAATAATTAAAAATATTAGCTTATGAGTTTATTATATATCTATATTTATATCTATATGAACAGTTAAATTTGACCTACCAAGTAGCATGGTAGTACAAGAAACGAAGAAGGATGGGTCATATTTATGATGACGATATCCCCGACGCGGAAGCTGAATTGGACAAAAGGGGTAGATGTCCGCAAACGTATTATAGGTCAGGTCTCCGTTGGGTGATTTGAATGGGTTGCACGGAGAGGTCATGGTAGCAAGGGAGGACTTTCCTGACCCATTTTCGGCAAACTCAACAAAACCCATCGAAAGGCATTTGTTCAGCAACTCCGGGAATCATATAGCCATTATATAGCCCTGGTCTCCTTGATTACAAAATTCATTAGACGACTTAGAATATAAGTACCTAAAACTTAAGGAATTGTAATTACTTTACCGATAGAAGAAAAGACTCTTTGATGTGTTTGAACTCTTTTGGATTTGTTGGCAATCCGGAAGAAGATCGGGTCAGTAGTAGGGTGGTGATTTACCTGCCTTTCCCGTGCACAAAATTTTTGAAACCATTGACATCGAGCAGATGTACTTTTGATTCTAGTGCATGAAATCCATTGGCGCAAGTATGGCAAATGCTGCCTTTGAGCGCGAATATGGGCAGCAAGATCCTGTAAGATGAGCAGCGCACTTCGTCGCCAGAGAGTGCTATCTAGCTTAAAACCATCCTCGTACGTGATTCAAATATTAACTGGTCATTGTGTTCTAAAAAAAACTGATTCAGCATCGTGTCATTATAACATAGACAATGAATCAAGCTGTTTCACTGATCGAAGCATATGCTGTTGTCAGTGACGAGCAGATCTGGTCGAATATGAGCAAGTTCATCGCAGGCGCCTCTTCACACTGATCTACATTTAGGAAAATATCCATGCGCTGTTTCACAAAAAGTTTTGATGGGAATCCTCCTTTCTCTTGGACGGCTCCTTCGTTTTTTCATTGGATTTCATCTCAGATTAAATTCGCTCTTTCGCATATGCTGTTGTCAGTTTGCCTGAACGAACAACGTTATCCACCTGGTCGCTCCATCTATAAACGGTGTGCAGCCCAGGAGAGAAATCAAAGCTTCGACCGGAGAGACGAGTCGCAACCTCGTCTCTCCTGGACGGCTCTTTCGCGAGATTGTTGGATGTCTTTCGCTTGCAGTATGTAAATAACAATAATATGAATAATAAAGATAACTCTGAAATACGCCAAAGGAATCTGGTCGTTCATTCAGCACTGTCTGCAGCTAACCGTCTATATGGAGGCAATGCCAGTGCTTAAATTTCATCAGCATGTTTCATAGGCGGATCCAAGGGGGGGGGGGGGGGGGTTGGGGTTGGGCGGGGGCCATGGCTCGGTACTCCCAATCAAAAATGCAATTCCTGTGATAAAATGTTCACTACTAAAATATCTTTGTAAATACATAGAATATTTATGCTATGCAATCTTGGTAGAAAATGTGATTGTATTAATATTACAGGAACACACAGTGCACGAAAATCCCGATAAGAAGTGCCCTTCTTGTGATACAATGTTCACTATTCAAACCTATTTGTAAGTATATAGAATATTTACGCTAAGCAATCTTTTTAGAAATATGATTCAATTAATATAACAGAAACACACATAAAAAAAGGTGCACGGAAATCCCCATAGGAAATGTTCTTGTGATAAATCTTCGCTATTCAAGCCTATTTGTAATTATATAGTAAATTTACGGTTTGCAATCTTATTAGAATATGTGATTCTTTTAATATTACAGGAACAAGCGCACGGAAATGCCGATATGAATTGCCCAGTGATGACTACGATTTGCAAAAAATTTACAAGGCTGCTACAGGCAAGAAGAAAGCGCAAAATGTTTCTCTGCTATGCCAACTATATATATATAGCTCCGTTCAGGCTAAATGACACAAAGGAATAGTTTCAGAAAAGTTCAACGAATTTGCAGTTCAATTGTACCTGCAATGTTCATGTATCATGTTATTTTAAGTTATTCTAAAATATCACAAGTTCAATATGTACTGACTTAGCGACTAAGATTATAGCGACGTAACAACGTCGAGATAGCACGTAAGATAAAGCTCTATTGTAGGGGGTCTTTTACAAGTTCTTTATTTTATTCAAATAGAACCAAGTGAGGGATTTCAACATCCTTCAGGGCCTATTCAAGAGGATTGGCTTTCTGCCCCAAATAAAACCATGTGTTTCATGTGCGAACAGCCCTGCTTCTACCTCTTTTCTTCGATTGAAGGGTATAATGTTGGAGTCTGCTGCAGCCATATCCATAGTACACTTCATCCACCAAAAATGGCAAGACAAAAAATATCACCAACTTTTTTACCTCAAGGTAAATCAAGTATTTTATTATACTTTATTTCTTTGTCAAATTTCTATAGCTTTAGTTAAGGTAATCATGAATCTCTTCA
Organism: Ceriodaphnia dubia; assembly: GCA_022539655.2. Classification (NCBI taxonomy): domain Eukaryota; kingdom Metazoa; phylum Arthropoda; class Branchiopoda; order Diplostraca; family Daphniidae; genus Ceriodaphnia; species Ceriodaphnia dubia. The sequence goes on from JAKUCG020000182.1 coordinate 793,556, forward strand.
TTAATTAAGAAAATGTCGAACATCATTAAGCAAGAGATATAACATTTATGCACTGCATTTGAGTTGTAAGGGAAGTTGTAAGGGAAGAAATGCTCAATTTAGGTGACAAGTTCAAAATGAAAAATCAGTGGTTTGGTCCCCAGCTAATAGGAAGCTGAAATCTTTGACCATCCGACAAACATTCGACCTCCAAGGAAAAGTATAGAGTTGGGGTAAGGGTTACGTATCCAACCTTCGATGTCCGTACTTTTAAGTGCCATTCCCTAATTTTTAAAACGAAAAAAAATCATATAATTTCGGTTGTTAAGTCCACGATAATTGCATGTATTATTAATGGTTTTGTAAAAACTGTAAGAAAGCAGAAAAAAGGGAAAATATTCCCTAATGAAAGTGACATGCTCATGAGTTCAACATATTTTTACGATAATAAATTAGCCTGGTGTATCAATATGCGAACGGCTAGAAGCTATTTTAAACGGGAAAGATTTGGTTGTTTGCATTGATGTTTGTGGCAAGCGTTTTACCAATTTTTGAACGTAAGCCAAGAGCCCAGGACCACATTAATTGTTCATAGTTGATGCAGCGGCAGTGGACAACACACCAATGAAAGTCAAAACAACGAGCCACCCCAGCCAGCCAGGTGCCACTGTTACTACCATCTGGCATTGGGAGTTCGGAAAATTCTTAGTACAGTGGCCCACCAATACGCGCTAGTAGCCCACCGAATAGAGATCGGATTTTAACACGCTTACATGGAGAGAGACCAAGTAGCCCGGCCTAGTGTTACAGTAGGTCATGAATTGACTTTAAAGAAACCTTTTTGTTATTTTATTATTTTTGCGTACCCACATACGCAGGTGCTGTCCAATTTTGGTTCTCATGGTCCTCATGAAAGTAACCGGGACACACTTATGTGTATTTATATAAAAAATCTGCAACCTCTTGATAAAAGTTCCTTATCTCTTCATTATATTAATGCGCAGCCTGTCTGGGTGGGTAAGAAATTCTAAATAAATAAACAAATGAAATAAAGCTAAAATAGCTGCTATTTTAAGGAATCACCGAGACATGATGTCGAGACAAGATGCAAAGAAATAATGACTCTTAAAACTAAAAATAAACTACGATTACAGCTAAGGTCTTGAGGCTAGTTAGAATTAAATTCACCGCCCCTAGTTCTAAATTCTACCGCTTAGCGCTTGCAACGTTTGAAACTTGTCGTCTGCTTGGACCACTGAAAAACAGAAAAAGTTCAAGTCTATCGTCGTCCGCGTACGAAACAAAAGTTACATAACCAGTTGGTTGGGGGCGCTACAAAATCCATGGAATTGCGCGCCAAAAGCCATTTCGTCCGCGTCCGAGTGATTGTGAATTGAGAACCACGTGCTTCGTCACTGGAAATCGAAATTAAACAGTGTTAGGCAGATTCTTTTGATATATTTGATACTTAAGTGTATTTGGTTGGCGTGAGAGGTAATCAGGGTTCATTTTTTACTAACAAACTTAAACTTTACCAAACCATATTCTCAGAATAACTGTTTAGGTTACACTGTTTTAACCAAAATTAATATTTATTTTAGGTAACAAATAAGTCTTCATGAAATGGCTATGTCTCAGAATTTTGGAAAGGAAGAGGGAATGATTGGTATGTTTGTTTTATCAAATGCTAATGCAAGAGATAAAAGTAAAATTGGCTAACTTTTTTTTTCATGAACAGACCTTTCGGATGACATCATCAAAGAAGGAGAGGATATGAAGAGAGAAATTGAGAGAGAAGAAGAAGAAAAGCAGGCAAAATTTATTGAAGCACAGAAAGAAGAGAGTTCATGTGAGCAATCAAGTAATGAAATGAGATACAAAAGGCTCATGTGCTTACTAGATCGCAGTAAATTTTATGCCAATTTTCTTCTCCAACGAATGGCATCTAAAAAAGAGGAAGACAAACTTAAGGTATGGGCTAGATAAAAGTTGACAAAGAAATATTTGCAATAATTGCTAATTCTTATCTAGCAAGAAAAATTGGCCAAAAAAGAAGATAATAAAAGAAATAAGCAGAAAGAAAATGAGAGCACAGGAAAAACTGAAGCAGAACCACCTAAATCTGGAAGAAAAACCAGGGGGGCAAAGAGGCAGCCAGAAGTATTAAGCCCCACTAGTGAAGAAAATGATATAACATCAAGAAAGAAGCGTAAAAATAACATTTCTCAAACTAACATTTTGAATGTGATAGATGAGGAAGAACTTCAGAAACGAGCCGCCAATGTAAGTTTCCCTTTTTTAAATTACAAATTAGAAATCGATCCTACACTACGATTTTATTAGGTGGCTGAGGATGAAAACGGCGAAGATGTTGATGCGGAACCCAGTAACAAAGAGGTTAAAATTGAAGAGAAAATTCCTGATCTCTTTGAAGGAGGAACAATGAGAGGTTATCAAATAGAAGGGTTTCGTTGGCTTGTGGTTAGTATATAATTCTGAATTCCTGGCTAATTCTAGTTAACTTGAAGAACTTACTCTTACCCCCCCCCCCCTTAGTCACTTTACGAAAACGGAATGAACGGCATTCTAGCCGACGAAATGGGTCTTGGTAAAACCGTACAGTGCATTTCCCTAGTTGCCCATTTAATGGATAAAGGAGTAACTGGGCCTTTTCTCGTCTGTGCTCCTCTTTCTACGCTCCCAAATTGGATGTCGGAATTCAAGAGATTCTGTCCTCGGGTGAGTGCGAATAAAGTTTAATTCTTCTTTTAGAACTGAAAATTTGAATAGGCTGCGCGACAATATTTATTTTATAGATTCCAACGGTGCTATTCCACGGTAACCAAGAGAAGCGAGATGGACTAATTATGGAAATCAAACAGAAATTTAAGATACCTGGGATTAATGGTCTTAAATACTTCCCTGTAGTGGTCACTTCATTCGAAGTTGTTATTCGAGGTATTATATGCAGAGAAAACCCAAGCATAACCTAATTTGAAAAGCTGTATTTATTTTATTTGTATAATTTTCAGAAAGAAAAAGATTGGAACGTCTTCAATGGCGTTACATTATCGTCGATGAAGGTCACAGACTTAAGAACTTTCAGTCCCGCTTAGTTCAGTGCGTATCATATATTTCACTCTTTTAAGTTGAAGCTGATTTAATCTTGTTGCTAAATAGAGAACTGAAAATGTATCCCTCATCCAATCGTCTTTTGCTAACTGGAACACCTTTACAGAACAACTTATCGGAATTATGGTCTTTGTTGAATTTCTTGCTTCCGGAAATTTTTGATGACTTAGACGTATTCACTGCATGGTTTCGCGTCGAAGAATTGCAGGGATCAGACGCTGACCATAAAATTGTTGAACTTGAGCGTAAAGAGAGTATTCTTTCCATGCTTCATCAGGTATTTGTGAACACCCCAGTGTAGTAAATTCCAGTGAATTTATACGTTTGTTTTAGATCTTATCTCCATTTCTTCTTCGCCGTTTGAAAACGGACGTTGATTTGCAAATTCCGAGGAAAAAGGAGCTTTTGGTATATTGCCCCATGAGCAAAGTTCAAGATGAACTGTATCGCGCCACAGTAGACAATACCATCTCGTTCTTGTTGGGATTAGACGAGGTTACCTTGTTTACTCCGCTTTACCTTGATATCAAATTCATAATTTATTTTTACTGTCGCGTATCACAGCATTCCAAGAAAGAGGTCACCGAGTATCAAGAAAATGGTCGACCTAAACGTAAAGCCAAAAGGCAAGACATTGACTACTCAAGTATGGGAGGGGAAGAGGTGACGGAAGAATTAAAGAAAAAATCGGCGGAAAAGGAAGATGAAGAGATTAATGAGTGGTTGAAACTATCGAGTGATCTAAATTGGGAACCACGCCAACCGTACGTTTGCAATAGATTGCAAATAATTAACATTGTGCGAGTATTTAATCTTTTGATTTTTTTTCCCATTTTAAAATTTTCAGAAAGAAGATTGTTAAAACTGTAGGTACTGACATTAAAATGCAGAATCCAATGATGCAGTTGAGGAAAATTGTGAATCACCCTTATCTTGTCAAGTGGGAAGTGGACCTGGAAACAGGTCAGTTGCCGTCTTTTTCACGAGAGTGGACTATCTTTGTGCTAATGTCTTGGTAATGTGTAGGTGACTATGTTGTTAACGAGGAAATGATAAGCGACTGTGGGAAGTTAGCTGTCATGGATCAAATGCTGAAAAGGCTTCTCAAAGATGGTCACAAGGTACTAGAATTCCATTTTAAAAAATATCTTTGACCTCCACTCAAGATTTTTTGTTTTCTAGGTCTTAGTATTTAGCACTCTAACGATAATGCTCGACATTTTGGCTGACTACCTTGCGCTGAAAAATCACAAATTTTGTCGTCTTGACGGCCGAATGAACTTAGAAGAAAGAGCCGTAGATATGGATAAATTTCGAAATGATCCCGAAATGTCGGTGTTTCTCGTCAGTACTCGTGCGGGGGGTCTAGGAGTAAACTTAACTGCTGCCGATACGGTTATCATCTACGACTCGGATTGGGTAAGTGCTTCAGGACTCGGGAAGTCTGCGTTGAAAAATGGAAGTCCGATTGTATTTATCCACCTCTTTGGCTCTTTTTTCTTTTCGTTAGAATCCTCAATGTGATCTGCAAGCTCAAGATCGCTGCCATCGTATCGGCCAGACGCGACCGGTGATTGTCTACCGCTTAGTAACTGCAGACACTATCGACGAGCGGATCATTGAACGTGCTGGCGCCAAACGAAAGCTGGAAAAATTAGTTATTCAGAAAGGTATTCTTTCCCTTTACATAGGATGACCCGACTCTGTTCTATCTGGCCTTCTCGTTGATCTTGTTGTAGGTTCGTTCTCGCAAATATTGCTTATTTTACAAAGTAATTACTTGGCCTTTTATTCGCCTTTGAAGGGCATCAAGGAGCGGTTGTAATGGCGGGTTGTTTCTTTTGACGGTGGGCTCAATTAAAACATCAATTTCTTTCTTTCCGTAGGCAAGTTTAAATCGGGTCTTCAGGCCGGCGGCACCAGCAGTATAACAACAAACGAACTGATTGAGTTGCTGAAAGCCCGCGATCATAACGGCGAATATCGACAGTTATCCGGTCAAGGTGATACCTACCCTTTGACTAACACGAGTTGTTATTGTATTTATCTGTATACGTTTGTTTACTTCCTCTCTAGTGTTTACGGAACAAGAGATGAACGCTCTGATGGATCGATCTGATCTTGTCGACGGCGCCCAGAGCGATGTTAAAGGAGAAATCGCTCAGATGGAGGGTGTATTTAAACGTGTGGATACTCCAATAGACGAGATGAAAAAGTAAAAAAGAATGTGAAAATTGTGAAAGTAAAACAAAAAGGTGAAATGTTGGTGTCGCTTGGAAAAAACTCACCACCACGAAATTTTACCATATAACACTCGCTCATATTCTATTGTAAAAGAAAACTTGGAAAGATGGAACGTATTTAATTTGCATTCGAAGTATTCTTTTTCTAAATTCAGTATTCTGTTTTTATTCGCAAATGTCGTTCGTAATGTTTGTTTAGAGGTTAGCGCTTTTTTCGTATATTGTATACCCTGATATCTTGCAGTACACAGATGAAACGAATTTCCACAATCCGATTGTATTTCAATCTTTGTTGGCAGATTCGGGAGCAAAAGAGTTTGGACAACAAGAGCCATTGCACTGAGCCTGTGTGAGACTTGTGAGAATGTCTTTTGAGCAACCAAGCGTCGTCCTCGATCTAGATTTAGCAAAGACCTGTTATTGCTACTCGAGTCGCCATGGCACGCTGTCGGTCTCTTGGCAACCCTCTTTTATCCTCTCAGCCCTTTTTCTTTGTCTTTGTTTCTAGTCCATACTGAATTTCTCTATTATGATTCGCCCTGTTTTGATGAGAGAGGTAGGCCATAGTGTTAACGCATTGTTGAGGTGTTCAGCCTTCTACGTGTTTTGTGTGAGTGGGTGTTAGTCATCTTAATTATCTTGAAACATAGACGGGCGTCACATTTTTATTTATAATGAGCGAGAGCCGAGTGTTTTCGGAGTCAACTCTCAACAAGCAGGGGGGGGGGTGACAACTGACAAGCCACCCGGTTTCATCTAATTCTTTTTTAGACGTGAGGGAGGCGAGGTGTTAGAAGAGTAGATACGAGACAAAGACGTCATTCCCATTTTCCGTCCCTGTTCTGTATAAAACGAAACGTCATAATTATAATGCAAGTATTGGTTATGTGGTTTCTTTTGTTGTAAGCATAATAATGCGCAGTGCGACCCGTTTCTATTTTTAGCTTTTCTCAATTCATGGTATTGATGTTTTGCCGCCGTAATATTGCGAGTAAATAAGCAAATAACAGATCGGCGATCGAAAGTAGTTTTCATGAACTAAATTTTGCGAAAGGATCGGTTGACTGTATTAGTTGACTTTTCGTCCTCGATCCTGTTATGAATGCGTCAGGCAGTTTTTGTAGTTTTTAATCCTCAATATTATATATACTAAAGAACTTGTGTGCGCGATTTCTTTATCGAGTAAAGCCGAAGTGACAATCGTGATGACGCACGAAGGGAATTCCCATAGAGCACTTGGCGTTCGAGAAGGCCTATAACATAAAATGGTTGGGTGCTCATATGATAGGCTTCTCGGTATTCAAAGAGAGTGAAGAAGAGGATCTCGAAAATGATTTACCAGCCAACGTAGAAGGTCCTAGACGACAAAAATCTGACTGCAAAAGTTGGGTGCCTAACTTTGGAGAGTGATACTTTTTTTAGGTAAGAAAAAATAAGCTACGCACTATCTATAAAGCGTTTTTTGGCTGCCTCTTCTCTTAGATCTCTGTCGCGTCGTAAACGGATATAGGGAAAAGTTGGAAATGGAGGAGGATACCGTGGGTATTCCCTAACATCAATGAAAAAAGGTAAGGAAGACACTCTCTCTGACCGCCGTTTCCACATTGAAATTCATCTGGCGCGTCCTTTTGCTGCCGTTTCCCGGCTGCTTTGAATTATGTGCCATCACACACACACACACACACACCCTATGACTATCAAATAGCGTTGTCCAAGCGTGAAGTGCAAACGAAATCAAACTCTCTCGCCTCTTTTTCGTCCTTTTCATTTCCCGTCGATCCGGAACCGATGGTCACGCGTAAGCAGTTCATCTTTCAGAATAACATAACACACGGTCCGGATGATTGCAGATATAGGAGGAAAGAATCGTTTTTCGGATGGACGAAATAGATCGCCATCCTCTTTATCGGGCGGAATTCATCAATGAACGCGCTCTCAGCCGCGCTCCAATTCACCTCTGCTGCACGCACCAAAGGAAGAGTTCCATCATCCATCAAATGATGAAGATTTACGGAAAAGCGAGCGCTGGGGAATCGTTCGTCATCACTCAACTCAATGGGAGAGTCGATCCATCGAGTCACACGAACCGAATAATTCTACGCATCTCTGTGTTTACTGTATCTACACAGTCACAGTCTACAAAAGTATGACTCTATGTATAGAAAAAATAACATGGTATAAAAACCACCAGCATAGGACACTATTGTTTAGAGATCCACACAGCCCGGTATTAGAAGAACCCTTTTGGTTGTTTTTTTCTCATTTTTCTCCTGTTTTGCTATTCTTTTTCCTTGTTTCCCAATCTCTTTTCTTTCCATTTTTTTTTTTTTTTTTTTTTTTTTTTTGACGTTCTACCGATGTTTGATCCTCTGAACGTGGAAATAAGTGGTGTTGGTATTTTGTGTTTCTGTCAATCACCAATTCACGTCCTTTGTTAGCGGAACTCGTTTGCCTTCATTTTTTTCCGTTCTCAGTTATGGACGAGTGTCAGGCCATGTCATATCGATTGTCTCCATTTATTGATGCAAATACCGTCGAGCGATATTTACGATAAAAGAAACAAGAAAGAAACAGTTTTTTATGTTCTTTTGTAGGAGTGAAACATGCGACGTACACGCATGTGTGTCGTACAAACACCACGGGAAAATATATAGATATATAATTAGATCCCGTCTGGAGAAACCGAGTGGAATGTCGGCTGGCGCTTATCCTTATCGATATGCGGCTTCGGTCAGAGATGATTTGTCTTCTTTAGTCCGCGATGTGTCATGCATTTCTCCAAAAAGGGAATGAATACCGTGCCCCAGTCGAACTCTTTCCCCTTTTTTCCTTGTTGCCCTTAGAACGACGTCGACGAGACACAAAATAACAAACAAACAAACACGATGAGGGGATCTTTAGCCACTTTTCTTGTCTTGGTTGGTATTTTGCCAACCTGTCTGTTCTGTATTGCTTGGCGATAGATTCGATTGCTAGAAGAAGCTCTTGTTACGCGCACTTGATATGATTTGTGTCGGAACAGGGACTCGATGTCGTTTCTTTTTTTCACCCTTGTCGCCGGAATGATAAAATGTGCCAAACTTGGAACAAGTTCCGTTTTCCACTGATTGCTTCTCTTTCTTTCTCTGTATTGTTTGGAAACCGTTTCAAAAGGTGGCCATCCCATTTCACGGCGCCTCCTATGTATAATGGAAGTCTGTATATGCTTGTTCGTGTATCTGTCGTTTGCGTTTCTTTTTTCTTTCTTCCTTTTTTTTCTTTTTGTGTCCTCCCCTATTTCTGTACGGCAATGTTCGCGTCGTAAAAGATGAAAGCGATCCATAAGATAGAGTTCTTGTTGTTTCCTAACTTGTCATTCCAAATGTTATGACGGTTATGACAGGAAAACTGGAAATATTAAGGATGGCGGCTTGAATGTGAAACGGCCGAACGGAGCGCCGAGTCGAAAGGTAACGTAGGATGATTCGGCTTCAGCCGACGGGTCACGATTCACGAGCAGCCGACAGAGATGTCCAAGTGCGTCCCGTTGCCAGAGCATTCAGAGTTCATCAAATAGAGAGGTCCTCGTTACATATAAATATATGAAGCGCCAGCCTTCCAACTATTTGAAAAACGCGCCCAGACGGCCCTATCTCTTTTTTACGTCACGCATTCTTTCTCGTTATTCTTTTGTTTATTTTACGGGTCTTTTTTGGTCTTGTGTGGTTTCTTATTTTATTTAGTTGTTTTGGCTGTTTCCAGGAATTCACCCTCCTATTTTGTGCACATGGCCAAAAATAGAGTTTGTTGCGAATGTCTGGTCGCGTCTGCTGGTTAGGTCGGGAGAGTCATCCCCTCCTCGTTGTATTTTGTCACGCCGCCCAACATAGCAGCCCATGGTCATCGCTCAGTCTCTACATAGCTCCCCCGACTGACTGTAGGGTGAACGAGCTGCCAAACCATTGTCCATTGGACACCCGCTGATTGCTGAAAGAGCGAAACAGTAGAGAGTTCAGCAGCACACTACTGGTAAAGAATGAGCTAACAGAGAAGGAGAAAAAGAACGAAAGGGCTACCTAAAAAAGAGTACCCTCTGGTAATAAGCTCGGGTCGTAAAGTGGATCCTCGTATTCAGACAAAAACAGTCGAAATGCGGCTTGTTATGATGATATTTACGACGACATAACCATTGCCGTATGTCGTTATTTTTAGCAAACCGCCGAGTGGCCGACTGGATGATACACATATAAGAGTCATAAGATGGACCTTGGGAGTCTGTGGTAGTAGAGGAAGGAAGGTAGGTGCTGCCTAGTCTGCTGGCACAGAACGATTCGGGTCGTTTTGCGACCGTTGGCAGATGTTCTGACGGATAAACTTCCTCTGCCGGTCAGCGCCGACGGACATAAGCGATGGCGAGAGAGGAAAAGAAAAAAAAAGGAAAAAAAAAGAAAAAGAATCTCACGCACTTCCCCTTCTACTACTATATAGTATTTCGGTTTAGAGCCCAACAGCAGCAAAGAGCTGCTGCACTGCACAGTTGCTGTCGTCAGCTGACTCGAGCTGTCCGCTGGCAAAGGCAATGGAGGCGGATCGGGCGAATAAAGACAGCCGGCATCTTGAACATAGAGACACAATCCCATCGTCGATCGTCGTTGTTGCAGAATGCGACATGTTCAGGGACCCATTCTGATCCATACCGATATCACTCTATATACTTCATTGCCTTCTCAACCGTCAAATTGCTTCCGAAAAGGATTTTTTTTTCTCCGAATGTACTATGCCATCTGCTTGACAATACGTTTTCTTGATAAAATTAAATTAAATGACGTGTAACAGAAAACCGTCCACCGGCGAACGTCTTGTTCCCCAAATTGAACACGGGGCAATATAGAGTTCATGCAGGAGTGGCGGTAAGGGTGTCCGGGTTTACCGGCTCGTTCCGGTTGCTTAATGGGCGCATCATTGATTTCCGGGCCCAGAAATCAGTCGATTCCATTAGTGTGGTCTAGCGGGGTCCTCGCTTCGTTAGAGTTGCGCAGCCACCTTCGCCATCTCATTCCATTTATTTATTCCCGGCGGGACGAGAGACCAGGTCTTGATTCTTGAAACGATTTGCCAATCATTCCCACGCCAGCAGCTAGAACCAGCCCAGCCAAAACTTTTACCTTACGACGCCAACCTCCTAATAGGCTTACGGTACCGACCGGGCGTCGTGGATCGACGAACTGTAAAAGGATTTTCAGCAGGATTATTTTGATTATTTCGGTGTTTGTGTGCGTGTGAATTGGGAATAGAAAAGTAGAAAAGAGTGAGACGTGAGTGACGTAATGATAATAAAATGATGTCTTTTGTACTTTTTAGATATAATAGGCTTCTTTTTGTTGTGTATAGCCCTGTGAGCCCCAACAGTTATTGATTTTCGTTTTCTTCTTTTTCTTTTTCTTTTCTTTTTAGATTTACTAGTACCGTAGTGTATTACGTATCTCTATTGGATGTCTACCGGTTCCGGAATATGACGAGACAGTCAAACCGAGCGAGATGGAAAGGTCAGAGTGAGAGCCAAATGGACTTTTTCCTCTTTTTCTTCTTCTTCTTTCTCGCAAATCGCAAATCGTTTCTCCTAGCTGATGTAGGCGCATCCATCTCAACGCGGGGCAACAACGCGAGCGACCCCTCTCCAACGCAATTCCGTCAACGATGTCTTCTGCAAACCGGTCGACAAAGTTTACTGAAAATGACTAGGAGGCGATATAGACTTGGTCCCGATCACGTAGGCCCACGCTGAAGTAGTAACGTCGTTTCGCTGATGACCGACACACTTGGAAGAGCGACTAAAGCGGGTGTCGAGAGATCGCTGCCCTCTTCGCAAATCGCCCACTGTCTGGCCCGCAGGGACAACGTTACAAATGAGGCCGCCAGGATTGTCCCGACAGCAGCCTAGTCCAAACTCTCGCCAATAGCCTACGTACGTACATAAAAGATTGTAATCTTCCATGAGAAATGGCGATCAACACGCCCGTGGCTAACTCTAGACGTATAAGCAATAAGTATAGAAGTATACGGCGACGGGTGAAAATGTCCTGAAAGATTTTCATTTATACTTAAGCGACTAACGCGATTTCATTTTATACGCCCAGCCTTATGGCAACAACGCACCGTACCTTGGTTTCTCATTTGCAAAATGGTGTTATATATTTGCGCATAATGGAAAAATCCTGTTCCTGTTCCAGAAACTTTCGCCCGTTGCTGTACGTGTACCCGTATATACTGGGGGAATCTCTTGATGTCGTCAAAGCTAGCTGCTTGCACTCATCTGGACGATCGCTCTCAGAAGTTAAATGCTGAATGGGCGGGAATGTAGGCGTCAAACACAGTTCTTGAGTGTTGCCAATCTCCTTCCCACTCACTCACAATGAGCCATAGGTGCTGTCAAGTGGGAGTGGGTTAAATTTGGCTCGTTAATTTCTCCTCTTCTTTTTGTGGAAAATATTTACAGAAATACGGGAGACCAACAAAAAAAAAGAAACGCAAGAAAAAATCGGGTTTTGGTTGGAGGATTTCATTTGGTCTTTGTTTTCTGTTTAGAAACGGTGCCAGAAGACTGATTAGTTTTGGGCGTGTTCTGTTTACTGACGAACGATGGGCGCTTGCACTTTTGAAAAGTGCTGTTGAAAACAAAAACAAACTCGCTCTCGGTTGTTGCGTGTCGAGTCGAATCTCTCACGGTCGCTCTGTCCGAAAATGCAGAATTCTAGAGATGCAAGTCGTTTTCATACGTGGAACTGTATAGAGTTGTCTGCGTATATACCGAAACGCGTCGCCGAGTCTAGACGTTAGACAGAACAAAGTGTCAGTGGGGAGACGGAAAGAAAGAGAGAGAGAGAAAAAAAGTGCGGGGAATAAAAGAATAACCAGCAGAGAAAAAGAAAAAAGGAAAAAAAAAATTCTCAGCAAGTCCATTCATCACTTGCGCTTCCTTTGACGGGCCTCTCATTCTCTTTCCCTCATTCTCCATTTTCTTCGGCCCACAGACGACGTGTCTATTTTTTCGCGTCTCGGACGCTTTGAAACAGTAGGTCAGCCTATCTGTTGGCTGAACGGCCGTGTATGACCCTTCTCCTCAACGGACAGTGCCACATCGTTTCACGAAGACAACCCTGACCTCGATGTGTGACTCATTTTTCCCAAAAATTGTTTTTGGTTTTTGTTTTTGTTTTTTTGCGCCTGCGACGAACCGCTTCCCTTCTTCCATGTCCCTTAGCGCGGCTCCCTCTATCCCAATTTCTACAATCATCTTCACAATTATTCTCCGTCAGATCAATAGCCGATATGCAAATACAATAGATACACATCGCTGTATCCTGGTTCTATTGAGTTTCCCAATAAACTTTGGATGATATAAAAGGAATATATCCAAATATGACGAGTGAACCGATAGGATCAGACAAGGTTCGGCGTTCTCGATATTATATGGTTCGTTCCGCTCAACTCGTTCCACTCGTTGGCATATTTGCAAAATGTATTGTCAACGAAGATGAATGCCGTGACGTTTGGAATAAAATAGTCTTAGAGCTCTGCTTATTTTGGTCGTGTTTTAGCCATCAACGTCAGTGCACACACACACACGCAGGTAGGATCATTAACGATGCAAGATGCGCACCAAGACATTACACACTGCTGGATCTTCCGTTGGGATGTTTTTTTCTGTGTTGTGACAACCGAGAGAACGTGCCGGCTCGACTCCCATTTCACCTTGTTTGTGAATGTCGATCAACTGGATCAGGCAGCAGCTGGCAGGAGAGAAAAAAAAACGAACCAAAAGAAGGAAATTCAATCGATAAGCACGTCGCGCGTACGGCTTAGGGGTTTGCTTTGCTGCCCCGATTTCGGCTCATCGATCGCAGCAGCCGTTCCGACGTAGCACGTGCTAGTCGCTATCTGATGGCAGCGATTGTCCGTCTTCTACTTTAGAGAAGACGGGCTAACTGGCTAGCTTTTTACTTGTTCTTTTCACTCCATTTGACATTTTCATGGGAGCAGGAAAGGCCAAAGGAATTTCGAAAAGAAAAAAAAACAACATAATAATAAACAAAAAGAAAAAAAAATAAAGAACCGGAATCATAACAAGTTGATCTCGTCCCGAGCTGAACAACCGCCGCTGCTGTTGCATCGTGTATACATACATACAGCAGGTTATATTGGAACGCTAGCCGAAAGCTTACCCCGCTTTAAACAAAATTTCAAAACTTTTTTTTGGGTGCGCTTTTAGTGTTTTCCAACCTCATTTATTGTGATTTGGCTGCTGGGCGTATAATGGTTCAAACTTTCGTATACTATAAAGAGTGGAACATGTGGGGCTCGGCTTTCTTCTTTCCGGCCGTTTGTATTTTGTTGTTTAAATTGACGAAAAAATTGAATATGGAACGGTCGACACGCAATGACGGTCGAGAGGGGGGAGGCTGCGGGTCGAGTCTATACTTTTGGGGATAAAGCCTTGCGGTCTTTGTGCGTGTCCCCGTCTCTACTCTTTTTATAAGTTGGCGCACGGCCTATACAAAAACCTGCCGACCGGTGCCGTCGCGGCGTCTTTAGCTCCTGCTGCCTCTGTCTCTTATATAAAGATGAAAGAGAGGCAGAAAAAAAGAGTCGTACGGTTATAATCGAACACTACTGTGTCCCTGAAACTACTCGCTCATGATCACTGACGGCTAGGCGTCTGCAGCAGTAATAATGCTTCGTCTCGGCCATTCCTTTGTTCCTTGGTGCACTTTCAATGTTACACGTATGGGCCGCAGAAACGACCGGACACCCCGAATTGTAGTAGAGGGTTGCGGCAGCCGGGAGGGAAGCTAACTGACGTAACAGCATTAAGGGGCCATTCATGTACGGTATATGTTGCATGTACTAGCATGGTTGGTAGTCGACTGTTCTGTACGTTGCTTGGCAGTGGACGCGGGGGAGTCGCGCTTGGTCTATGCAGCCGCTGCGCCCTTATTACTGGGCGAGTGCGGCGATGACTGTTGTACCGAGCCGTAAAGCAGAATTAAAGTTAAGTGGGCGAAAGCCGGGCTGGCTCTATATAGGTCGGCCCAAGTCATGGTCCGGCCGAGGATGAAGATCGTAACGAGGGCTTCCACAGAGTTTCTGATAGATCTAGGCCTAATATGACGTCGTGTTTCTCTCATTCGCCACGTCTGTTCTCGAGAGAGTCGCTATTGCTTGCTACAGCACTACGCCGCTGCTCATCAGTGGCAGAAGAAGAAGAAGAGGACGAAAAAAAAAGATGATGGGAAAAAGAAAAGAAGGAAGAAAATGGGGGAGGAGCCGACTCACGTGACCACCTTGCGTCACTGAAAGGGAGAGAGAGAGAGAGAGAGAGAGAGAGAGAGGAAAAAGACAGTCTCGATCGCACCGCACAGTGTCCAGCCTCTCATTCTTCCTTCTCGTGCGGCCCCGGTGACGTCGGAGCAAGCGCCAGAAAACTCTACCATCTCACCACAAGAAGCGAAGGTTGGAGAAAAACCTCCAAACACCAAGTTTCTCTCTCGCACACAGCGTCCCGTTCTTTTCTTTTTTTTCTCTCTCTCTCTCTCTCTCTCTTTTTTTTTTCTTTTTCTTTTTTTTTTTTCATTTCCCGCTCTACTATAGTAGTTCAAGAACAAGTCCCTATCCCTATGCGCTCTCAGTCGTTGCCGGATTCCCTGTGCGACGAGGCCGCAGCCGGTGCTATCCCGTTCCCCTCTTCCCTGTACCTTTATATTCATCGGGCTAGTAGATTATTATCATCATTGTCTCTGCTTGCTGCCAGGGCTCTGCTGTGCGCTGTCTACGTGAGTTCATCGGCCCGCGTTTATCGGCGCGCGCGCGCTGTTTCATCGGTTTAAAAGCGGCGCAACTCATCGGTGTGCGTTTCAGTGGGGTGCTCGTGTCGTTCTCCTCCTTATATTCCTCCCCTCCCTTATACAGCACCTACCCTTTCAAAGCGCAGACATATTAGCCCTTCTAGTGTGAGGCATATGACGTGGAGGTGATGGCATTCGGCAGATGTGCCCCTACTGCCCCAACGACGAGAACAACCCAAACCGACGAACTAGTTGTGGTAGCTGTAGTAGTAGTAGTGCGCTGTTGGACTGATTATCGCCAACCAAGATTTCCAAGTTGATCACATCGACATCGACAAATGATTGTCGCCGAGCAGCTGGTCCGGGTCACGTCAAGTTGATGATCACTTCCTCAACTACGGTACCACTTGACCTCCACGGCAACGACGACGACGACGACGTCCCAGCAACTTGACTGTGTTGATTGTTGGACAAAGATTTCCAAAAGTCCGCGGCGCGACCCGTTTCAGCCTCGCCCCTCTCGTGTTGTGGGCGGTTAGACAGCGTTTTCGAAAATTACGCCTCAACAAGTTCTGTGGCAGTTTCGGTGTCAGTTGAAAAGCTGAGAAAAACTCTTGTGGAATTATAGCGATCGGTGAATAATAGTGCCTCATTTGCGTATCGCCAGCGGCGACTGCATCAACGTCATCTGCTGCCACATCAGCGCAGGACGAGCAGCAGCAAGAGCAACAGCAGCCAAACATCAACGTCAAGACACCCAAGTAGTGGCACCGGCAGCCGAAAGAAAAACGAAAGAACGAAAGAAAGAAAGAACGAAAGAAAGAAAGAAAGAAAAAGAGACGAGTTTTGCTAATGGAGCGAGTGACGAACGTGAGCATCGTCGGTTTGGAATATTCGACTCCTTGGGGCGAGGATGCGGAAGGGATCAGCGGCAGTGGCGGTAGCGGGATGGGCCAGCCTTTTTGGTTCGCTACCGACGGCGGCGGCGGCGGTGGCGGTGGCGTCGCGGGCGTTGTGGACGACGGCACAGGGAGTCCCATGACGGTCAATGCTGTTGGTGCCACAGCGGTGGGGATGATTGACCCCGATGGAATCCTCATGTCTACAGTGTCTGGCATGGGGGTTGGATCCTCTTCGGCAGGCGGTGAACTCGGCGGTTCGACGCCGACCTACATCGCTACGATTTGCATCATGAGTATTATCCTTTTGGTCGGCATCACCGGCAACGTCCTCGTCCCCATCGTCATCGCCCACAGCAAAGATCTTCGCAATTCGACCAATATCTTTCTGGTCAATCTGGCTCTTGCCGACCTGCTAGTCATCCTCATCTGCCTGCCGACCGGTTTCGTCGAACTTCATTCCACTCCTGGTGTCTGGTACCTTGGAGAAACCATGTGTAAGTCATGATGAAACATCAAACACATCCGTTATCGAAATATAGACCCTTTTCTTTTCTTTTCTTTTATTTTATTTCCTGCTACTCATCTCCTTCCTTCTCTATTCAGCTCCATTATTCTTGCAAATGTATGTTTATAGTTCATCTACACGAGCACCAGTCCGTCTTCCGTCTTTATGCTCCACATAATCTTCTCCGCTCTCGATCAGGCTCGTCCGCTATTCGTTATTTATCAACGGTTTCTCCTCCAATGATGGATCATACAAAGACGTCGTTGAGAGTAATATCGTGCTGACGATCATCACAAGTTTCCCGTCCGAATGTTGTTTTCAAGTTTGGCGTAGTATTACTAGACTTACGACCGAAACTTCATCTTGTTCCAACTTTCAATATCTCTCGTTGCACCAAACGCAGAGAGAGAGAGAGAGAGAGAGAGAGAGGAGCGTGCACCGAGTGTTGGCTGCTGGGTGGGTCTGGCATCCGGCCAATATATTTCTATATAAGGACGTAAATGGAATGACGGACAGCGCGAATTCTCAAAAGTGAATGCAACGCGTTATTCAAAAGGTGCCGTTTCCCCTCTCTCTCCTCTCCACACTATTTCTACTGCTACTACTACTGCCTTCGTCTTTATTATATTAATAGTGAAGTTGGCGCCGTGACGTCAACCTTCGCGCCATTCGTTTCCATCATACGGTCCAACGCGTACACAAATCCGCTACACCAGCAACATCGTAACTTTGTTTCAATAGAATATATCGAAGCGGGAAAAGGCGGAAAGCTACACCCTTTGGTGCCCGATAAAACAAAAAGAAAACAAACAACAGCGACGAGAGGGAAAATAGAAGAAATAAACAAAAATAAGCGAGAGGGAGAGAGAGAGAGAGACAACGAGGAAGGCGGAGAGAGAATGGATGGATGGATGTAATAAGTCATCCATCACGGTTGATCGGGGTCGCGACGAGAGGGAGGGAGACTCTTTTCAAGCAGCGCAGTAAACAGCTTTCGACCGGCCGTGTCAACGCCTTCGTCGCCGACGTATTGTCTGTTTAGAAATTCTCATTTCGGACGATTCTTTTGTATTGGCTACCTCGTTCTCACCAACGTCGTCCAAAGCCCCCCCGTCACCACAACTACAAGACGCTTTCTCAAAATGATACATTGGGGAATGGAGAGCCAGGCTCCGTCCGTCGAGAAGACAGAAGGGAAACGACTCTTTTTTTTCTGACGTCAATCAAGACACGGCCAAAAAGCGCTGGCTTCTTCTCTTGAATTGTAATCACAGTGTTGTACTGGCACCTTCTTTTATTCTTCCTCTTGCTGTTTACTTTGATGACATTTGCCGCGGACGGATGCAATGACAAGCCGTCTCCGCAAAAAAACACACACATAGACTCAAAGTGCTGGAATTAAAAGAGTCAGCGACAGTGAGTTTTTCTTTTTTGTTACGTCTAATTTCCCTCCTTTCGCGGAAATGATGAAGACAACAAAGGAAACTCCGCATCACTTGGTCTTATACTCTTATTCCATATGTCGCCTCATCCGCAACCTCGCGGAAACGAGGCGTCCTATCATCTCCTTGATTTACCACTAATTCACTGCTGCAATCGCTAACGGCTATTCGCAGAATGGTCCTGCTATAAGAAGAGGAAACAGGAATCACTCTCGCTTTGTCGCATGACAATTACCGGGAGGAGCACGTGTAGCCTCTGCGATGCGTATCTGCTCAAGGGAGGCGCTGGCGCGGTGGACGTGCTCTGACGTAAATGCGCACACATGTCCAATAAGTATTATTGTGTAGAGAAAAAATCGTGCACTGACCGGCAACCAAATTAAAACTTCTCCAGTATCTTGGCAACGAAATCCGACCTTTTCTTCTTCCAGGGAAACAGGTCGATTTTCAGATGTCTTTGTCAAAGATTGCTTGATATATGGATCGAGACAGACAACAACTTGTTTGTGTTTGTCGTCGAATCCAGTTGATTTGACGATCGATATAACCCTGTAACCCCCCACTCGGGATCCGAGCAATTTAATGTGGAATTATAGGGCGATGACGCATTGTCCCACCGTCATCGCGTGCTGAGCGCTTTTGGTCTTAGCTTTCGCGCGACTGCTAATGAATCCGGATCTTTAGATGGACACATTTATGACGCGCATTTGTGGCAATCCAGTGGTGACGCAGTGTTGACGGCCAATCGTTGCCCAAGTATTCGAATTGGTGTCATAGAAAGGGCGACCTCCGTGACCAGACACCGTATCATTTCTTTTTTTTTCATTTCTTTTCCCCCGCAATATCTTTTAGGTGAAACGAGTGGGCAGCGCGCGACGTTATGATTGTCGTCGTCATTTTTCTCGTTTCCTCGACTCGTGCAGCTGAGAGAAGGAAGTGGAGTAACACACACACACACACACATATATATATATCTATATATATAAGATAAGGAATAAAAAGGAAGAGAGGAAAAAGTCGCGACGATATGTCGAGCCGACATCACTTTTTTTGCGGTAGAGTCGCCAGCGTCACACAGCACACATCCGCTCGTGTCAAAACCCGAAAAAGACGCGTTAGATAGATTAAGAAGTGACACAGAAACGGGCTTTCGGAGCTCTAGGGTCTTTGATTTGTGGCGACAACGGAGTGACGCGCACTTCTCCCCCGGTGCGCTTAGATCGGTCAACACCAAACAGGAAGCGACGCATTGCGCTCGTTCCGGATTGCACATAGAATATCATATGAAGACTTTTTCTACCCCCCATCCCCCTCCCCAAGTCAGTGTCAGTGCATTGCCCTAGATTCTATCATCAAGTACGCAAAAGAAAGATAACGCGTAGCAGCCACCAACTCTGGGACAAGTTAGGGCTACAGGGACCGCCGGTCCGCCGTCCTACGGCTGTAAAATACCTTGTAAGACAGAAATAAGGAAATAACACATACGTTGTCGACGAGGACATATCGTAATGGATTCCCGCTGATTGTGCCAAACATTCCGTTCGGCTCACTCAAAGTCCTCTACGTCCAATGGCCCAAAACATTTAAGGCTAATACGGAACGCGCCTTTTTATCGATTTTCTTCTTCTTTGGATGGAGGAGGATGGCGTGCACGTGTGTGTCCTTGCAAGGACGACTGCACGTCGTAATCAATTGGCAAAAGTCAAAGTTGTTTGTGCACATTGAAAAGGACCGCTCTGGCTCTGCTGCGAGACTTGGGTATGCGACTTAATTCGTACGCATCGTGCGTCCTCCCGAAAGGCTAGCTGTTACGTGCCCCAATTACAATGTAACGGACGCACTGTAGATAGATTACAAAAGGGAACCTAAATGTACGCTATAGACGAGTAGGCCAATGAAGTATTGTAGTTGACGTTCATTTCGGCTCAGCAGCTACGGAGCCGGTTAATTAGTCCGTTTCTAGAATATATCAAGCGTTTTTCGAAATGCCAAGACACACGTTTGGTATCTCGACGCTCAGCCCAACAAGTCAAACTCGTTTTCAGCCGCGCGCCATCATCTTTCGCTCCGTTGATGTCGTTCAATTTCTATTAAAAGGCTTCCAACTGGCAGAGTGGCAGTTTTCATCTGATCAGAAAAGAACGCCCCAAGGCTGAGCGACTCCTCTTGCGACCTTTTTCCTGCCACGCATGAATACCTAATCTTGTGCTAACCTTTCGACGACGTCGATGGATTTCTCTGACTTGCGAAATGAATTTCGGTTAAGCAATCGCGTCGTTTATTGTCGCTTTATTCCACAAATTCGCTTCCAATTTGTCTCTGCTGTCTCTCTTTTCCTTCTTTTCCGTCAGGACGAGTTTTGCATGCTGCTGTTACACTATCCTGCTCTGCCACCCATTTGTCGCGTATGTTTCAAGTGTATATACTACGTCTAACAAGGATTGCCTTTTCAAGTTTTCAATACGGATTGCCCTCGGGGTTGATTCGTGGGCCACTTACCACATACAGCACACACACACAGCACACAGCACACAGGTTGAACATTTATGAGAATAGATAAGACATGGACAAAATGGGGAAACTCTTGCGCCACTTTGCCTTTTCAACGTTGGTATCTCCAAATTTCTCGGTGGCCCGTTCAATCCGTACCGTGATGCCGCGTGTAGCGCGTGGCCCTCGTGTTCAAGATAGATGGAAACAGCCTTCGCCGTTCAACAAACTGCACTGTCAGCGCCATTTAGTCATTTGCCTGATAAGTTTTCCATAGCAAGTGGGTCCGAGGTGTATAGTCCACTAACGAGCTTATTGAATTGTTGATCAAAGTTCTGCAGAAAAAGAAATGCAAATTTAAAGATTAGATAGATTTGCAAGAAAACTGGGCGCGGTCCTCCTCATACTAATTTACTAATTTGCTAATTTACTAATTAACTAATTAAATGTGTTGACGATGCTTTCGATTCTCCGATTAAGCCGGTATCTAACTCTGATTTTATCATCTTGTGTTAATTATCGTCATGGCGGAGAGAACGTTTACTGATTGCCAATTGTTGGAAGAATTAGAAAAGTTTCGGTGCTATTGACTCCGTCCCGACTATTCGATATACGACTGTTCGAAGGATTGTCAGAGTATATACGGTCCTAATAAGGCAGAACCGTTTCCAATGAAACCTGCCGTTGGAACACGTTGAACTATAGCATACCGACAGATTATAGCTGCTTGGTCACATGCAAAGTCCTGTAAGACAAACTTTCCAGTACCGACAGACTGCCAAGGCTAGGAAATTTGTCATATTAAATAGCCAGTTTATTCAATTAGTAGCGACTCTTGCTGTAGGAGAAATGTTAACTAGGCATTATTCTATACGCAGAGAATCGTAACGGTACACGGCATGACTTGTGTAATTTTGGACAATGATCCTATTCTCGAAAATACGTAGATAATGAACCCACGCTCAATCGTTAGGGAAGAGTTGGTGTATTTCATTTTGACAGTGTCGAGCAGTGAAAATGATAAGGGAGAGATGTCAGTTGGTAATACAAGGGAGGAATGGCCTGGGCTTTTTGTGGGATGTCCTGCATGTGCCAGAAAATGACAATGTTGCTAACGGGCACGATCCTGAGATGAGAAAATAAAAGCGTCGCGCAATCAAGACGGATGCTGAAGACTTGCAGACAGAGCTCGATGCTCGAAGCACGCGGATCCATTTCCATTAAGACGTGGATGTTGCGTTCCGCGTTAGGCAAAAGCGCCAACAAGAAAGAGAAGCGGAACAATGGCCAAACGATTCTAGATAAGAGAGTTGAGAGCCTGTACATACTATAGCATATGCGCGCTATGTATGTATATCATCAAGAAACCAAGATCTGCATGACCTTAGTTGGGGAACACATTGGGCAAACGGACGAACGGGCAGACGACGATGGTTGGGTGGAAATGGTGAGTAGGAGAGCTGTTATGCATAGACGACTGCGGCACTTGAAGATGAATAAATAAGGAATAACGTACGTCCTCCGTATTCCGAGTCGACAACTCTGTCTGGCTACGTTGGAAGCTTTGACTATGTCGGCTTCGACCATGAGATATCCGAAATAACGTCCATGAACGACGAACCAAAAAGTCTCTCATTTCCATCACAATAATCAAGCGGTTTCGGAATGCGCTGACTTTTGTCCAGATAAGAATGATTCGTTGGAATTATTTCAGAGTCGTCGCGTCACGTAAATGTACGTTTTAGTTTTCTCTGCTTCTTTGATTCTTCCTTTTTCTGTCCCTCGCCACTCGTCCGTTTAACTGTTCCATAGCTGGCGATACTGGAACGCCCCAAATGACGATAAGCATCACGTGTTGCTTATATGTGCGACAGTTTATGTAATACGCAGAAAATTCCCCCGTGTCATGAATAAAAGAAATGGCGTCGCCAAAGGTTTTCGACAGCACTCTTGCAGAAGCTTGTCAGCTTTTATGGAAACAATTATAGAAGAACGCCAAGTAAGTATAGGACAAGCAGGAACAGCATAGAAGATTGCATTCCAAAACACGTCAGGGAAATAGCACGTTGCTAGTGCGCCACTGTTGCGCGTCCATCAAGCAGGCCCGTCAATCGAGATGTGCGCACTTTTTTCTTTAAAAATTATTTAAAAAATAAATTACAAAGAAAAATGTGGACAGAAGCACGCTCGCTTCTTTCCAGCGTTCCAAGCATTGCCACTGCTGCTGTTTTGCAAAGAATTTTCTCAAGAAAAATGATCACGCGTTCCTTGCGTGAATGTCGTTTCATTTAATTCGAGTTAATGAGTCGCTTTGCATAGCAATGCTCGCCTCCATTAAAACACTTGATTAGATCTACTAAAAAGCGAAAGGTTGGCTCCTTTCTTTTCCTTCGCCTTTGCCAATATCTTTAAGCTATCAAGAAGATAAACGACGGATCTGATTTTCTGCGCATGTAGGCAACATCGCTATTACTGAAGTTCGCGAGCTTATAAAAGCAGGTTACGTATTTGGTATAGCTTGCTGCGCTTCCGCCATCGCTTTTTATAAGCTTCTTGGTGGGATTCGGGTTTCTACTTTTTTTTCTCTTCACTCAAATCCATCGATTTGAATAAAATACTTGAGAATGGAGAAGACTTATGCATTTCTATT
The DNA here is from genome assembly GCA_022539655.2 of Ceriodaphnia dubia. Lineage (NCBI taxonomy): Eukaryota > Metazoa > Arthropoda > Branchiopoda > Diplostraca > Daphniidae > Ceriodaphnia > Ceriodaphnia dubia. Next base: position 816,720 of record JAKUCG020000182.1, read on the forward strand.
TTGAAAGAAAAAGAGAACCACCAAAGATCCAACTTTAACAGCTTTTGGTTTTTTTCCCCCTTTTTACGAGTGGGTATATGAATATCAATAGATTTCGCAACCTTTTCTCGAGTTCATTCCGCACGTGGAATGGCTTTGGGAAAATGGTGCGCTGGCAACAGAGAACAGCATTCGCCTCAACTTGATAACAAAGAAAATCAATAAAAAAAAAGTTCCTAAGAGCTGGGCCGATTCGAGTTCCGTCTTTGTAAGATAGTTTGCTTTTTTATCACCTGAAAATGAGTAGGCTATGAGCTCTTCTTTCTTTTCGGCCGCAGGCGACGCCCTCTCTGTCTACCATACCTGATGGCTCGACCGTTTCGACGATGCAGCCGATAGCCGTACATGGCGAAAGATATCGAAATCTTGGAGTTGTATATGAAAAGAATTACGGGACCTTGCTGTCGTTCTGGTTCGGGGTTTACAGCTGCAAATTGGCGAGAGGATCGCGCCCGTATTTTTGTTTCTTTGTTTCTTTTTTTTCACAAAAGGAAGGCCCTGCCGACCCATTTTCCTTCTACGAGTTTTTTTTGAAAGCAAGTCAATCATCCCTCTACGGGTAGCATTCCGCAATTCAAATAGAAAAAAAGAGCGCAACGACAGTTGGCTCGAGGAGAAGAACGAAAAGAAAAAGAAACGGGAGAGAAGAAATGGAAAAGAAAAAAAAATCAGGGCCGGCATTTTTGGAACAAATGACGGCGGCGTTTGATTCATCACGACGTTGACACTGATGGGCCGTCGGACGCGGCCCATGGAGCGTGCCGATCGTCGAGTAGGTATAGCAAACCATATCGGAATTGGCACTCGCCAGATTTATGTTGGCTATATTGGACGTATAGCTTTTAGACTGGGCCTGATTCTGTCGACTTCTCCAGTTCCGTAAAGATCCCATATCTCTTGAAAAAAGGGAGAAAGGAAAGAAAGAATTCAATGTTTCCCTCCTGTGTACGTAAACTCGTAGAGTCGTATAAGCCAATAAAAATGAACTGCAATGGCATCGATAGCCTATGCTTTCTTATATTTTCTTTTCCTCTTAGCTGATAGAGTTGGCCGTCTATCTTGGGTGAGTAGTAGAGGCAATAGACAAAATAAAAGAACAGCTTACACACAGTAGTCTTTTCCAAATAAAATAGGAATAAAATCGACGCTCTTTTATATTCACAACTCTCAAGATCCGTCTACCCTTTTCAAGAGAAAAAGAAAAGGAAACAGAAAAGAAAAGAAAGGACTTGCACGACAGTGCGTTTAGCCATATAGCCCCAGCTAAACGTGTGAAACTTGTCGGGTTGTTGGGATGGAAAAGAAAAAGATAGAGTCGTAATTTATGGCTCCCTTACTCTTCTCTCGATGAAAAGAAAAGAGATAAGAAAATCCTGTTCTGAAAATAGCTATTTTTTGATGGGTCTACGGGCTACGACCACTCTACCATTCTTTAAAAAAAAAAAAACACAAGAAAAAAATCTCTCTTTTGTCTTTTGTTTTTGTTTTCTCTTCTTAAGTTTTTTCTTCTTCTCCTCCTCCTCCTCCTGGAAATGATACAACACGGTTTGGCTTTATTCGCGTGACAGGGAAAGGGGACTAGTATGTGTGTGTTGATAGAGTGTGAGAAACAACGCGTGCCGTGCGTGTGCTGCCCGGATAAGAGTTGCCGACAACTGACCTACCGTGACACTTTTGGCTGCCGGAGTGCCGGTCTCCTCTGTACGACCATCGACAGCAGCAGCAGCAGCTGCCCCTGTACACACTATAAATCTATAAATACAACAACACGCACTTTTATTTATATATTGGAGCTGCAGTGCCCCATAGTTTCTCCTCTATGGTAACCTTTTTTCCGCTCTATCGTAGTCTACCACGGGCTCATTCTATTCTATGAATCACGCGGTGCGATGCCCTCGTCAATTCTTAATACTGTACCGCTTTTTCTCTTGATAGGTTGGATGGGTTAAGCAACACAAAAAATGTCTGATGTGGCGACACTCTTGAGGTTGCCTTTCATTTTGAATAGCCCTTATAAACCTATTATACCATTCGACGACACGTCGCGGTGCCGCCAAGCTGTGGCAAGTTATTTCTAAAACGACGTGCCTCAGACTACTAATGCCGCGCTTGAAGCTCTTTGTGTATACGCTTGAGCGATTCGCTTCATTTTTCCATAAGCAGGACGAAGTGAGATAAAAGGTAAAAAAGAAAGAAAGAAAAACGATTTTGGTTTGATGCATAAAGTCGGGGTGAAGCTCATGGAGAAGAATGTGGCGTACCGGTACTACTTTCGTTACCCGAACCGAAAACAAGCTCGTGCCTCGCGTGTGAATGTTATAAAAAGGAGTCATAAAGAATAGACTGGATGTATAGGAAATCAGCCAGAGGATTGATCTTTTCGCTTCAGAGACCGTCGGGTCATCCAAATTGAACAATTCCGTCCGAAAAAGCTTCCTAGCCGGCTAGCCCTACTCACCGCCCTCGCCATTACCGGAATACTTTTCAATCGCGGATGCCAAGAACATGGGCATCAGATCCAATCGACACTATCCGTCTTTCTTCTTTGGTCAGAGAGGAGATGTATAAAGTCTAGTCTAGTCTAGTCTAGTCAGGGGCGTAGGGCGTACACGAGGTTGTATAAGTAAAGAGCAGGATTGAATATAGTGTACTCTATGGAGCGTGTCATGTTCGTTTCCTTACAATTCCACAGATCCGTGTTTAACATAAAGAGCCGGTAGCGCGCTACCTATTAGACACCATGAACTAAGTGCAGCGGAACTGGCTAACAGGCATGCACCTTAAAGTAACGGCTAACAGCCCGCTCAACTTGATTCTATATAAGAACCTTAACTAATACACCACGTCGCACTCGATTAAGCAGCTGAAAAGGCAAACAAGATACGACGAGGCGCAAGTGTATATATATACCGTTTCTCCATTAAGGGAAATGGATTGAGGCATTGAGGGTAAGAGCGGTAGCAACAACAGCACCAGTAGCGACCCACCTCCAATCTGAAACTGCTGTGTCAATAGCCTATCTCCGACATCGCGTTGTAAGCCGCAGGGCTACACCATCGGGACTTTTGGAGGGCACCCCGCAGACGGACCTCTAGAGACTAGACAGAACTGCTCTGGCTCGATCTATATCGCCTTGTCAATACGGTCCGATTGATACAGCACGAACGACGCTGATCGATCTGCGGGGAAATGAAATAGGATATGGAGAAAAAGCACAAGCTATGCAATCAAAGAAAGAAAGTAAAAGAATTATTTACTAGTTCAAAAAGTGAAGTGTATACATTTGGATTAGACGGGCAGAAAAAGAGAGCACTCTCAAAAGTTTCGATCTTTTCGGCATTTCATCTGTATGTTGGTTGATGGATATAACTGTTCGAAAACAAAACAAATAAGTGTAAAAAAAAAGTATGCGCTTTTACTTTATAATGGTAGTTCTCTGGCAAAGGTTACCTATTATCTTACCCGGCCTTACTACCATTTGAAAGGGGGTGAAGGGGTAACCTTTTTTTGATACATGCAACTCGATGCAACTATGAGTGTTGTAAAATAAAAGCCCCCACTTTTTTAAAAATCCTGTCAAGAAATTTTTACCCGTCATTGTAATGCTGGAAGAGGCTGTGAGTGGAAAAGTTCGAAAAAGTTGCGTCGATCCTCTCTGTACTATACTATTATACTGAAAACCTTGTTCCAAATTGTTGAGAACAACCAAGAATAACATTCAAGCGCTAAATAGTTGTGACTTCTTATTTTCCATGTCCTTTTGAGTTCCATATGTGCAAGCAAATTTCAGATCACTGAATCATAGCTATATCAAGTAAAACCCATGAATTCTAGAATTACCTGGAGGAGAAATTGGAAATCAACATCAACAAGTACGGTACCAAGTTTAAGTTTTAAAAAAGTTGGGAACTTCCGCCAAGGTACAGTACACGTACGTTGGCTGAGTTGGCCATACCGTATTGATAAAGTTGATGTGATCCGTGCCATTCCTTCATTTCCTTGGCACGGATCACTTATCACTTGGAATCAAGAACTTGATTCGGAGTTCAAACTCTGGTTCGGGCTCCAAAATCCAGAAAAATACAAAAGGCCAGCCCTGGTACTTGAAATGGCTCTCATTATGCATTTAAAATTTAAAACCAGTCTGTCTTGATAAGTCTATTTCAAGTAATAACATACTAATTTTGAGTGACATAGGCCCATCAATGACAATATACTGGCCTTATATATTGTCATTGGGCCTATGTCACTCAAAATTAGAATTTTACTTACTACTCTACTTTACGTAACAAAATTCCGTTTCGTTCTCTTATATATCTACATATTTTATTCACCCCCATCATTTGTGATGCAAGGAGACAAGCTGGAGACAATCCAATCTTTAAAGGGTGTGTTAATTTCGAATGCCTCGCACCCTTTACTTAATAAATGTTTCCTTTGAATTAAAGTACAAGTTTACTTATCGGAAGTCCCTATTTTAATTCGTCAGTCAAGGAGGAAAAAGTTTAGTTATGTTTCAGTTTTTCAGTAGCTCGTAGTAGACGCCTAGGCGGCTACATGCAGGTTTAACGTATTTTGGAAACCTGAATTTTCAGTGACCAAACTTTTGGCACATGCCTTAATTGTTGCTCAGTTAGGTAACGCAATTATTTTCGTTGATTCTCTTTTTTTCGCTGTTTTATTCCTTTTGTTAAGTTAAGTTCCTTTTGATCTAATTTATCTTGTATTTCAGAAAACTTTACTATACTACGTAGGCTACCCTAGCTACCCAGTCGTCCCCAGTTTATATAAATCGTTATTCTTACTTGCTATATTGCCGGGCAAATTAAAAAAAAGTTGTTACTCGTGAACTAGACGGAACTAGTAAATTAGAAAGCTAACTAGTGAGAACTACGAGGGTGAAATAAAGATAAGATAATAACTTGAGACAAATTGTACTGCTTATGGCTAGTGGCGCGTGGGTGTTGTGGGAAAAAAAAATTCGAATAACCCTTTATACTCTGCCAACAGCCCAACATACGGTACCCAGTAGTAACCAAATGTCGTTTAATCCCCAAGCAAAACCAAGTGTAGCATTCAAATGAAAAGCGGAAATGAAACTCGTCCAACTCGTCTAGGCTCGTCAAGTTGTTGACTTCACTTATAAACTGCATAAAGAAGTAGACTAGCCCAATCACCCTAAGCATATACTGTAGGCCATATACAAATCTACAACGCAATCTCGTTATATGTAGGAGAATGTTGCGCGCGGAAAGGTCGCGTCCTCTCTGTAAAGATAGCTATTATACTGAGAATCTTGAATCAGATTGTCGAGACTAACATTCGAATCTTAGATATATGTTCCTTCGAGTTCCATGTGCAAGCAAATTTCAGATTACTTATAAATCATAGCTATCAAATGAAACCCACGAATTCTAGCAGTTTCTAGTACGAAAATAATTTCCGCCAAGGACCCAAGGTACACATTGGCTGAGAACTAAAGTTGTAACCAGGGTTAGGCCGCGCTCTGAGCGCGATCACGCTCGTCGATTTTTCAAAAAAACTGAGCGCGTTCTTTTTGTACTAAGATAAATTTAAAAAAGTAACTTGTGTTGATCCTCTATCGTGCACGGAGATACATATACATATAGCTAGATAGATACAGACAACGTTATTCTTGGAAAATGCAGGAAAATGTTTCAACAAGTTCCGAAACTTTTAATTTCTCTTTGCAGTTGGCATCATTGATGTGTCTGCGAGCCCTGTTGGAGTGCGTAGTATCTGGTTTGCGGTCGGCTACATCGTGCATGGGAGCACTTTGAAATCGAATTGCCTACTGGTCCGCATAACAAATGCTTCCAAGATCGATTTAATGAGCTATTTTGTTGCATTTCTCTTCCCGGTCAACTGTATGGGCTCCATCATTTGGTCTTTCACCTTTTCTAATATGATTGCAAGGTTTTTTCCGACAATCTCTTTTACGAAATTAGGGTCCGACCTAAACAACATCAAACAGAACGTTTGATAAGTTCAAATACTTCACTGTCATTATCTAGACAGAAGGCCAGATTGTCATGGGGCCTGCGTCACTCAAAAGAATAATGTATGTTACGTAACAAAGCTCAGGTCTTTTATACACATAGTCCCGTCTAGGATGCAAGGAAATGTTTTAGTATATATTGTATAACTTCAAAGGGCATGTCAAATGCCTCGCGCACTTTGTGCATTAATGTTTTGTTTGAATTGAAGTACAACTTTCTTATTTACCGAGAATTCATATTCAAACACTCTTCAGCCTTTAGGGAATCATATCAAATATTCCCAAATTAGAACCGACACAACTACATTCATGCCGTCTTTTGGTAGCCGTTTTGTTCATATTGTTTACAAAATACAGTAGTAAAGGGGGAGGGAGTTTTGTGTAGTTTTAATTAGTGTTATGAGAATAATAGTGCGAGTAAGCTTTTTCAACGAAACTTTGCATGCTAATCGATAAGTATTTTAAAACTGTTAAAACTGTTGCTTCTCTAGGTAGCACACACAATTATCTTAGACAAGAATAAATAAAGGAAATTGTTTTCCTTTTCCTCCTGTTATTATTTGCTGATTTTCTTTTTGTGGCTTTGAAATTGTGTCCCCATGCCTCATACTAGACCGACCTAGAGATCAACTCACCAGGCCGGTTCCGGGAGCCTCTCTCATCCTATATCAACTTGTTGCCCTTTACATAAGAATCTGAAAATACTTTTGAAAGGTCGTTTTCAAAAAATGTACGAATGAATGCATATCTGCATCATTCAAGAGGAACTACTTTTTTTTAAATCTCTGAGGGAGAACATTGTGAAATCATACCAAATGGCGTAATAAGTAAAAGCCTGGTAAAAGCCAATACGTTTCAATACTCAACAAGAAAGAGAAAAGGAGAAATAAGAAGCCAATCAGAAAGCTAGTAAACGGAGGACGATATGAAGATGTAATACAACTTGAAGCGGCTTGTGCGGCTCAAAGATCGCTGCTGCGCGTGGCGGGTGTCGGCGGGAGTTGCAGGATTGGATTGGATCGATCGTCTTTTCAGAACGAATAACATAATTAAAAATTCAATTTCATATGATGGTTGGATGGAGTAAAAGAAAACAACATACGCGTGGACCCCTCATGATACTCTCGGCCATGACTGTTCGCCTTTTGAACACAAATTGCAGCACCCACGTCCAGTAAAAAAAAAACTGTGACTATTTTCCTTTGGAAGGACGGTTTTTCTTGTTAAATACAGGAGTGCCCATGCAGTAAGGCACTGAACGTCGTTCAGCCACTTTTATTAATTCCTGCCTAGAGGGTATAGGGTTTCCCAAGGCACTTCTTTCAGTCCCTATCAAACGGCCTCTGCCAGGAATCCGCGGGGGGAAGCCAAAGAGACGGACCATTAGCGTTTACGGGGGCCAACCGCGAATGACCGTATCAATCCATCACCAACAGAGGGGACTCGCTGGCTCCGATTTCGTCCTTTTGGCAAAAAAAAAACTAATAAACAGCCAAGACCGTTCGTTGGCATCGTTCGCGAATCGTTCGTCCCGCCTACCACCCATACCGACTGCTACCGTGCAGCTATCGAGAAGAGAGAAAAATGGACAAAGTCATTAGTCGCCGTCAACGACCTCCGTTCGCCTAGGCTTGGAATGACAGAGTCCCCTAGTCGGGATTTACCTACATGCCAAACGGCCCGTCGTCCTTGAAAAAGAAACGGCGGACTTATATATATATTTATACTCGGGTATGGTGTATACCAGACGAGTACGGGGACCAGCAGAGAAATAAGTGGCGGCGGACAGGGCGGTGTTGTAGGCGGAGTAGGAAGAAGGAGGCAAAGATGAGCTGATGTGTATTTTCGGTAGACGATGCATCTTGCGTCACCAACTTTCATTCTGTCCTCTGTCTCTCTTCGTAGTTCTTCGTCGTCGTCAACCTTGTATTACAGCAAGCCCATAAATATCCGTATAAATAGACTATTGCTATCCCTACCTCTTTCTCTCTAGAAGATATTTATATACATGCGAGTGAAACTATTTGGATATGAATACTCGTATATATGCAATAACTCGGCAAGAATATTGTCGTGATGAATGACTCCCGACTAGCAGCGTCATTGGTAGTTAAACAACTTGTCGGCAAGAATGTAAACAACGAAGACGACGACCAAAAAGAATAGAAGAGAAGAATCGAAATGTCGACGAACTTCGTGAAGGCCACAGAGTTTAAAAAACAACACGCAAGTTATAGGTGGGATTAGATACTGCAGAAAACCCGCCCCATACGCTGTCTGTATTTTTTTTATTTTTTTTTATTTTTTTTTTTTTTTTGGGGGGGGGGGGGGTCTGCGATTATGGCGATCAGTACGAGCTTTTTATCTATCATGATTAAAATCAATATCCACTCGACACAACGGTGCGGATTCGATTTCATTTCCAGCCCTCTTCATCAACTGTCAGCGCATGATTCGTCTTCTTTCTCAGGTTCCAGTCTTTGGTGAAAGCCATCCGCATGGGGTTTTCCTTTTCATGCCAACCATAACTTAGCGGTGGTACTTAATTCTTCATCTCTTAAATTTTTTTTCCTTTTTTTTCTTCTCGGGGAAATGCTCAATTAGACTTTAGCGTTTAAAATCGGGCTTAATGTCCATATGTCGATGAAGGGGAATTAAACGGATGACGGCGTGATTTTTAAGTGCGTCTGGCTGCATTATCATTGCGTTTATTACAGACTTGAGTGCCAATTGCTGCTGGTCGTAACACTCGATCGGTATAACGACCAAAATGATCGGGGTATTTGAACGATCGCAGACGACGGAAGACGACGTTGACTGTCATCCCACTCCAAAGTGTCGGTCGACGTGACGATGACCGCAGATGCTGAAGCGGTTATCTCACCGCCGCCCGCACCACCCGCCCACACTCGCCTATTTTCTTTCTCAAAGACATTCAATAATAATCAGGATGGGTGCAATTGAACGTGACGGATGCTGCCGGTCGCTAACCGGGTCTTCATCTTGAAAAAACACGAGAGGCTTGTTCGCTTTCCCCAACAAGAAAATGACATCGAATAAGTTACCGTACTTGGGCATTGTGTTCCACAGACACACAATGCCAGGCGGTCAAATAATAAAATGATGGCACGCATCGTTCTGTACTGTGCGGTCGTGCGGTCATGTAATCAGATGGTCACGGTGGCGGGGTGAACGCTCTGCTCTCCTTCCCCTCTGCCGTCATGATGGAATGGGTTCCCCTTCCATCGCCAGAACAAATGATGATGGCCCAATCTTTTGCGATTTCCTATTGATTTTACGGTTAACTAATATCGCCAGCAATTACATCCACGTTCCGCGATTGCATTTTCCTTCTCTCTTATTTTCTTTGCTTTACTGTTATGGTAGGCTGCTATGTATATAGAGGAGAAAATCATCCAATTACGTTACTATCGCCGTAAACCGATAATATGGTCTGGTTGATTTGATTTCCCTGCGCATTGCGACGTATTACGATAAAGAAATAAACATGCTATAACCTGATTCTCTTTTTCGTTGACGTGCAGGTTTGGTGGTGACTTTTGTGGAATTGATTGCTCCGCACACCTCAGTGCTGACCATCCTGGCCATCAGTTTTGAACGCTATTACGCCATCTGTCAACCGTTGAGAGCCGGCTACGTATGCACCAAAAGCCGTGCTATGGCCATTTCCCTATTCACTTGGCTATGCGCCGGCCTTCTCACCAGGTATACGCTTCTTCTCTACCATTAGTACTTCAGTAGCATGTCGACTTATGCATTTTTAAGTTGATGGACTCGCAGAGCATAGAGAATAATGCAGTAAGGAAAGCTCAGAATTGCTTCTTCTTGTTTCTTTCACGAGTTTATTCATGCAAGTATTTGGAGTGTTCTATATTTCTAAGTCTAGTTTTTAAATAGTACGTACTAGATACAAGTCACATGACTGAAACTCACGTGCCCCCTCTTGCTGATGTTAGCGAATTCATAGTCAACACGATGTAGTCGTTACCCGGGACGCCGGGAGGAATCGGAGAACATTTAGCTAGTTGAAAAAAAGGAAGGTGGGCCGCCAATGTGGGAGGCTTCGGTCTCCGTTCAGTACGGCATTCATCAGGGCGTCTATTTTGTCAGTAAACATAACCGGTCGCAGGGGTGCTGTGGAGACGGTGTTAGTCAACACAGACACAGCAGACGTGGGTTGTGAAGTCGGAGATGATGGGTGTGTGGGCCGCGTGTGCAGTACCGGTGAGTAACGACAATGTCTGTCGAACCAGGTGGGGCCGCACTCAGATAGCCGATGTGTAATATGCACAGGATAGCAGCCTATACAGTCGTGTCTTTAGTGTGCCTCGCGTTCGCCGATAGGATACCTCTCTCTCTCTTTTTGGTTGATTTCCATGATTTGAATTGCAAAATAGGACGCAACTCGCAAAGACATGAAAACATTCAAAAGGAAAGAAAATGACAAGCAAAGAAGAATAATAAGAAGAATACAAGATAGCGAAAGGAAACAAAGTTCCGAATTCTTGGCAGCGCTGGCTTATAAGCTATTTTCAGTCGTAGTCCATGACACTAGATTGCAGCGGCAAGAGCCGTTCTGGCGACTCCCATATTGCCTAGCATGATGCCGATGTCCGTGTGTAGCCTGTAGAGTATGGACTATGGATCTCGTATTACCTCTATAGGTTTTATAGGGTTGCCTTGCAGGCCAAGTGCCGTACAAGGTCTAATGGGTCGATGTTGATTGTTGACGACGCCACTTTTTCCCAAGTAGGCAAGGCGGGGTCATCGACCTCGTGCACTCTCCGACTCTCCTCTCCGTCTCTTCGCCGCCCTTTTATGTTGTCTGCCCGTCACCCCGTTTTGTATATCGAGTGAATACCTCCTGCGTACACGTAGATATGTAGCCTGCCTGGTGTACAATAGGCCCATGTTTACGTGCATTTTATTGCCGTAAATATCTGACAGGACTCTGACTCGCCAGGCGATCGCGGTTATTATTTTCTCGACACGAACTTGCTGCATAACATAAAGAAATGAATGGGCAACAAAGCAAAACGAAAGAAGGAACGAGAGAGAAAGAGAGAGAGAGAGAGAGAAAGAGAAGACAAGAAAATGATTTGGTTTGACTTGGAGGTGTAATATACGTATATGACCTATATTTAGGATAGCAGCCTCACATATAACGCAAGATACGGCGTTAAGTTCCATGGAGATGAACTCGATACTCGGAATTACTGCCACCCTTGTGCTCATCCGTAGTCCCACAAATACCCTCACACATATACAACGATCAAATCTAGAGTTTTGGGAACAGCTGTCGTCCCCATCCCCTACCGTATCCTACACGACACGACAATGCGGCGCCTGCCCTCATAATAAATACAGTCGTCGACGATGGATTTGATCCTGTAACAGCAACAGCCCGAAACGATAGTAGTCTACTGTAATACTTCTTAGATACCTAGAATAAGCCTATTGCTGTTGGCTTCAGTCTCTATTTGCTTGGTGTAATAACAAAGCGCGGTGCTGCAAAGCATTGGATATTAAGACACCTTTCGATCAGCGACGCCAACTAGAGGCTGCGCGTCCTTACGGAACCAAGCTATACGGAAAACGGAACCAGGGCCAACCATCATATATATATATACATATATCCAGCAACCCAGAGATACCGGGAAATCGATATTGCCTGTCCGTTGATGTGTCGCTTGCACAATTCAATATCCGCTGAAGGGAAAGAGGGTAGAAAGAAGGAGAATAAAGAAAATATATTAAATCTAAGCCAAACAGAACCGAGTTCCCTCTTGTTTTTAACAGTATCGGCAACGGCGGCATCAGTGTAGAAAACGGTTCAGGGTTCATCATAACTTCTCGGTTGACGTCTGTTGTTGCTACTGCTACGTCGTTTGGCGTCGTCCAACCGAACCAATAACATCCTTATAAACTAGCGTCAGGATCTACATCAAAGGGAAACTTGGGGCGCTTGACACGTCTTCAACGTCCTTTTCTTTACTTCTGCATTACCATGTGGGTAGGTGTTGTAGAGCGGACGCAAGTGGCTGTCCTGTCCAATAAGTTGACCGTGCGATTCGATCAGGTCCGCTTCCGTCCGCATCAACCCTACGTTTGTTATTTGTTCTTGGATTCTTTCACTTTCCGACCAAAATGAAATGAAAGAAAATGATACTATACCAATACGATATCGCCTAGTATCCGTTTCACAATTTCAGTGTTACACGGGAAATTTTCAATAAAAACCGTAGTGCACCGGTAGGCGGTATCACATAACGCAACGCAGTTCTTTAAATCATTTAAGACTACAAGGATGTTGGCCTACTTCTATTGTCTCAGCGGTCTTTTGCTACCACGGTTCCGCGAACAACTCGTCGAGCAGTAATGAAAGACGTTATCTATGTGAAAGACAAGTGATCCGAAACTTCGACAGCCTTTTATTAGTTTCCGTTTCTTCGTCTGACATTCAAGTTCCAATATAGACTATCCAATAATTGGTATGGCAATACACATTTATTAAAACTTACTTGTTGATCGGCAAACAAGTATAAACTTAAATGTTCAATAATGAACTTCAAAGAGGCATCCACTTTAGGCACTGTTATAATAAAGTAAAGTACGGTACTGTTATAATGAATAGATTACAATGAAAAAAGAAGCAAATATTAGATGTACATAATTGCGTTATAGATCAATTAAATTTCTTATAATTTATCTTTAATCAATATCGACGCTCGTGTTTTATGTCCAGTGCGATAGCGGCAATATCTCGTAATTTATGCACTCTTTTTTATAAAGGGAAATTTGAAACAACAAAGGATATTGAGAATGTTTCTTATCAAATAAAGCCGCCTTATAAATCAATATGACACATTGTAGTTCAGAGAGTATGCTCTATTACACAGAAGCGCGTTTTGGCCTTTAATTAGCTCTAAACTTTATTACTGCATCGCTAGGTCGTTGACCTATATATATGAAAACAGTCTCAGGATAACTAGACTAACTACGCAAATCTTGCCACGTGTAGACATCAGTTCCTCATCAAATTTGGCCCACACGGACCAGTCTGGGTAATGAGCTTACGTACTTATTATCGATTAAAGTATGTGTTACAGCGCTAGAGCACGATCTTCTGAAACTTATCGAACGATCTTGAGCTAGTCTATTGCCTCTGAAGATAAAATTTAATAAATTAAGAGTGTAATCAAATGTTTTTTTATACGTCTCATGATCCTTTTGTCCTAATATTCAAGCGTATTCAAGCCACTAGATAGAAGTCCGAATTGCTTTTAGAAACGCACGGCTAATAAAGAGCGTCCTAACTAGTAAGCGAAAATAAGAAATTTCTTTGGGAACGTACCTACATTTTCAGAATATATATTCATTATATTTCAAAAAATGCCAATGCCGCCTGACTAGACGAATCAAGATGGATCGTCCTACACATCGGCCAATAGTATGCAACATACTAAACAAACTTTGGTACAAAAAAACAAATAGCAATAAGTACGACAAGTACATTTAAAGTACGTATTGACGTTTCACGTTCGGTTACGTGCAGTAGCCTGGTCAAGAATGATTGAAGGAAAGAGTGAAAGACAGCAATAATGATGGACTTTTTTTAGACACCAATAATTGGAGGTTTGGAAACTCCTGGGTAAGCTGTTATTATTTAGAATGGCAGCCTTTGTGTGTGTAACGGAGAAAGGTCATGTATACGTATTACAGCCAGAACCACGACTGCCTATGTGTTTACCCAAGTGCTTGATTATATGAGAAATTAATACATGTGTACATTGATGGGTAGTGATCATATATGATGTTTTCGTCTTTCCTACTTCTTTTGTTCTCTCATTTCTCGTTCGATGATCGACAGCCCAATCATCGCGCTGACAAAAAACGAAATCGCCGAAGGTGATACGGAGCCATCATGTGGACCTTCGGCCGAAGATTTCTGGACCAAGTTCTATTTCATGGCTTCGTTTACGCTCTTTTTCCTTATGCCTTGCGTAATCCTTCTGGTCCTGTATGCTCTCATTGCCCAACACTTGATCCGGGAACCGGCAAGGATTGGTAACCCGTCGCCAGTGGGAGTCTCATCAGCAGCGTCAGCAGCGGCAGCGATAGTGGCAGGAGAGAACCATCACGTCTTGGGTGGCGGCAGCGTCAGTAGGCAGCCTAGGAGAAGAAACCGGCTCCAACGTCATCAAAACTCAAATCGAGCGCGCAGGTGACAACCAGTTTTTTGAATTTTTTCCCGTATATTTTATTATTTCATCTCGGGTTTCTTATATACCTCTGACAAACCTCATGCGCCATCTAATGCTCGAAATTCAAAGTTGTCATCAACACAACAGTTGAAGCAAGCGTAGAGCAGCACTAATTTAAACAATCTATGGTAATAAAAAAATAGATATAAAGACTCGGTGCACTTGATTCGATGACAACATACCGCAAATCGTAGAATAATTTTGGACTTGGATCATTTTGAAAATCTTCCTTGTGATAAATGATGCTGCTTGTCGTGCTGGAGCAATGATTGCAAGTTTTGCAGTTCATCAGATTTCCCGACAGTATATAGGCCTACTGTCGGTTATGACGACAGAGTCATAAGTATAGTTATACTATACTTTGTACGCATTTTCAATCGCATTGCAAAAAGTTTCCTCATGTACGTTGCAATATCGATGCAAGTATCTCACCAAATTTAACAGAGGCACCGGCTATCTTTTTGGTAATATATTTGAAGGCCAACAATTGAAGAATGAACGTCAAGCATAAAATAAATTGTACTCTTATTGATTTTCGATGTTGTGGAAACGGGGAACGTATGTCGTCGATTAACCGAAGTTCTTCAAAGTGCAATGTATCGATACCGTTGGCAAAGATCCAATCATTGAAAACAATAGTTCTCTTGTAGTCGCTGTTGGTGCGTTGGACCCATTGAAAAAAAGAAAGAATCAGCTAGCATAATTTTTCAAATAAAAAAGACGAAATTTAATCAAGGTTTAGCTGTACAGACCAATTGTAATCAAATCTTGCCTAGGAATACAGTGAAACTTTGCGAACATTTGGTAGCTTTGAAGGATGTCCAATTACTCGCCATTAGGGTCGATTACCATGAAGCGAGTTTTTATGGAAGTGGGGAGATCCCTTATAATCAGGTGAACTTACGGTTCCAAAAATATACTATTACCGGCCAAAATGGTGCATTATTAGTTTATTACACACAAATCTGCGTAAGTGGTAGGATACATTGCCACAGGCGTATTTAATCTTTTTCCAATTATAAGACCTTCCATCACGAACCACAAAAAAACCGATATACTAAAGCAATCAAAATTTTTATTTAGGCAAGTAGTGGCGATGCTGGGTGCTGTGGTGGTTAGTTTTTTCGTCTGTCTACTACCGTACCGACTTTTAACGCTGATTCAGGACGACAGCATTCCTCCCGAAATATTCTACATGCTGGTTAACTTTTGTCGCGTCATGGTCTACCTCAACTCGGCCATCAACCCCATCTTGTATAATCTAATGTCATCTAAATTTCGCAACGGATTCTTGCGCCTCTTCGGATTGAAAGGTTTTGCTCGTCAGGGTACCGTCAACAGTTCTTCGATGGCCAATACTAACACCAACACGACTAGCACCACGTCGTCATCGGCTGCCGTCGCTCAAGCAAATGCTTCACTGGCGCATCATGGGGCACTCCATCGACCGCTTCACTACCGCTTGTCTAGCCAGCCACAGCCAGACTGATAGACTACAATTTACCAAACGTACAGTTGCAGTTGCTGAGTTTGAGCAGCATCAGATGATTTACCTACCAACATGATTCTTTCAAAATCATTTATCTTTACCTATTCTTCTGATCATTATACGACCTGGTCGTAATGATAATACTGTCTTCTATTACGTATTATTCTTTGCTTTATGATGAATATCTTTTGCCAAATGTATTGTATTTATGTATGTGTATATTTTGTAAAGCTGACACGGATAACCAATTTATCGATAATTTGCTCATGCATAACCACCTTCGGTTCGGCGATGAAAGAGCATATTCATGGAATCGCCGCACCATATAAATTGAAAGTAAAAAATACGTTTTATCTTGTCATTACCTCTCAAAACACGGTGTCGTACGTATGGCCTATTAGGCAAACACTTTCATACTTTATATACTTAAAAGAAAAATTCAATCATCATCGTGTTTTCTGGGAACATTCCCTTGCTGTTTGATTTCTTTCAACTTCGTCTTTGTGGCGGCAGGTTGTTAAAGCGCGTTGCAGCTATTATACGGTGGTGCTTGTTTGATATATTTTATATAACTCCATATATCAATTCTTCGACGTCAAAAACTTCTGAATTTTGTATTTTGTATACACAAAAACGCCTGGATACATCAGTTTTCCATGTGACAATGTTCCTTATGGGGCTTTCAGAAATCGGCTCACCAGTCACAAGCAACAACAACAAAAAAGAAATCATCGTCCAATATCTTCCTCTATGAAGACCAAAATCTCCTACTATGTACGTGTCAATAAACTCCGCCGTGTGCAACCACTATCTATTACTACGCGATTCATAATTACATTGCGCTTGACGACTGACAATGTGCAATAGTCTCGTGAGACGACGTCGGGATCGATACAAGTATGCCGTGGTGTTTATGTCGATTATTTAAATTTAAACCTTAGCAGAGTCTGTCCCATCCAGTTATTAACAAACTGACGTGATTGGTGAGTCAATTCGGCCTGGCGAGTTACGATTTCAAGAAACGTATCACTGGAATATGGTGAATCCGTGAAATACAATCCGGTTACGTTATAATACATGGAAAAGAAAAAAGAAGAATATTAAGGTTATAATTCTAGGAAGTCATTAAAAGAAACTTCGAGGTAGTTGAAGGAATAGGTCTTTGACCGTGTAGAAGATGGATAACTTTCCAGAATTCAAGGACATCACATAGGTCGCCAACCTGCAGAAGGAACACGCTTCAAATTTCTAGTTGTCGCTAGATCTTATTTACATAGTTTTATGCTGGAGAGATGAGTACAGGTGCTAACTAGAGTAGGCTATGGCTTGTATGGGTTGCACTTTCTTATTTTCTTGCCACACATCCTTTTTAAAGCTGAGTTCAGACTTGCGCCCTTTTCTTTTGTTTTGAGGGCCTTATGTCAGGAGAATTTACAAAACACCAGTTTAACAGAAGAATGAAACATAAGAATTAGCATACGAAGTAGGTTCAACCCTAATCTTATATGTTTTTAGATTTTTTGGCTTATTTTCATTATGTTTCCTTGTCTAAATTAAAAATTACGACATAAAAACCCCAAAAGGGTGCTGCCAGTCTGAACAAGCCTTTAATTTAAAATTATCCCTCTTTGCAGTCTTTGGTCTTGTAGAGTTGTAGATGACGTCAATTTTACCCGACCCGAGGAATTCATTTTATTCCAATTTGTAAGAATATCACAAAATAGTTTCGAAATAACTTCTTTAGAAAAAAATTCAGCTGCGAAATAGAGATGAACACGTACGTACGTATGAAACCCACGAAGTTGACCAACTCTCCTGTACCGCTCCTTAAATAAATACTGAAATAATAAATGTATACATTCGTCCCTACGTCCATAAACGAGAATGTGACCTTCCGACTATCGAACAAAGAAACCGCCCCGACCACTTCTTTTGCTTCGCCCTAACTCGAGGGCAAATATCTCCTCGTCTGAAGAAGCATCTTCTTTCTATTCTCAAGTTTTGTTCTTTTTTTCTTTCCGTTTTTCAAGCCAAGATTTAAAAATAGATTCCTCAATCTCTCAGCATTTGTGGAAGCAGTCGTTCAGCTACGTTAAACCATTTGTGGTGGTAAGGTCCAGCTAATTTGTCTTTCTTTATTTTTCACCATATTAAACATAAAACCATTGGATTGTGAAATTGGTGGCCACTACTATCGTTAGAAAATTACCCTAATATTAGGGCAACATCCGTGCCCCTAACAAGCCCTAACAATCCCTATCTCCTCATCCCTCGTTAGTGCAAAAGTCTTCCATCAATTAGGGGACATTGATTGTAACGTATAGACGAATAACTATACTTATCCTATTTATATATACAGCACATGCCGCAAAGGACTCCTTATTTCTATTTTTCTCCTCTTCCTTCATGAATTATTAAATCTAACCTCTGGATCACGTGACGGTCACGAACGAAGCTCTGGAACTTCTACAACTCTAGGTCGTTGAACGCAGCCCAAGAAGAAGAAGTCTCCGCCTTGATTTTGTTGTAACTTTCTTTTACCCTTTTTGTCTGTGACTTGGCGATACGGGGCGTACCGTAAAGGAATATGGGGTGGCTGGGTGGCATCGTGAAAAAGAGAGAAGACAGCACTTGCCCAATCGGAGCTATATCCTATGGCTAGACGAATAAGAAAAACACCGTAGCTGAAAAAAGGGTAGGCAGAAAAAATGAGTTTTCGACCTTGGTGGAACGGGCTTAACGTCCCTGGAGTATAAAAGCTGGCGTGATCGCCGCAGAAAACACCATCAGTTCCTCCAAGACTTTTATCCGTAAAGCAGCGCTTACCCCAGCAATTCATTCAACATGAAGGCTATGGTAATAAGGCATTTTTTTTTTATTCTTAATTTCTAGTCATCGATTTCTTAATAAATTTCAAGAGGCTCGTAATGTGTTGATGCATGCATCTGCCTTTCTTTTACTCATTTTATATAAATATTTCTTAATGCATGCTAATCTATTGTCATTACAGATTTACAACTGAGTTAACCTTAATGTTTTTGTCATGCAGTGCATTTTTTTCGTTGCATTGGTTGCTTTGGCCGTTGCTGAAGAGCCCAAAGAGGTCCGTGAGTACAAGGCCGTTCCCGCGTACGCCTATGCTGCTCCTTATGGTTACGGTTATGCAGCTGCTCCTTACGGTTATGGCTATGCTGCTGCTCCTGCCGCCTTCGCTGCTGCTCCTGCTGCCTTTGCTACTTCTCCCTTCAAGTTCGCCGCACAAGCATACGCCTACCCTGGTGCCGGCCAGCAGTACGCTGCTTACCCGTATTCTGCCCCCCAACAGTATGCCGCCTACCCCTACAGTTACGGATACGGTAAATACAGAATTTCAGAAAACATTAATGGACGACGTTCTTATAAGCTGATATCTGTCGGACAGCTCCTAGCGCATACAGCTTCAAGCTGGACACTGCCAAACAGCCCACTGCCTATATACCCACTGCCTATCTACCCACTGCTTATTCTTATGGGTACCCTGCGTATGGTTATGCTGGATTCCCTGTCACTGCAAAGGAATAGGCTAGATGTTGATCACCACCTACCCATACAACGCTATAAGGTAATTTATATCTATTATACAATCATACAGAGCTTATTACGTAAACTTATCTTATCGAAAATATAATTGTTTTTCAGTTATCGCCCCACTTTCAACTCAGTTGATGGAGAGATTCTTCGGCTAACCCCATATGAATGCCCTTATTTGAACACCATACAGTTTGAGAAACGGTTTTTTACTCTTTCTGTGGTATAAATTTAATAAAAAAATGAAATTCTGAATAAAAAAGTTGTTCAAACAAAAATAGTTTGAAAAATAATATAGCATTCTATTCTGTTTTAATATGTTATTATTATTTAACACTGGACAGAAAATGACTGTGCTACGTAGGTCTAATTGGTACATGTTTGGTACATGTTTTAAATGTTATGGTAAATGGTTGAGATAATTAAGGCTTATATCGTAAGTATAGCAGACTTCGGCTATCCAGCTAGACAGTCGCTTTCAAACGCACTATTCAATTGTAGTTGTAGGTAATCATGTAAGACCTCGAAAAAATCAGCCTGCTAATATGAAATGTAACGTCGTTTAATTTGATATTTCAATTATCCCACCTCATCTTATATACATTTACACTAGTAATTGATTCATAAGGATACGCTATGAAGCTTTTTATAAATGGAGGGTAATTTAATTATATTATACTTTCTCAGTTGGCTTACTATATCGGGCTAAACTGGATACAGGGGAAGCGACACACAAATTCCATTTTTATTCAAGCAAAAAATAAATATAGCAATAATAATTGCATGACATGTAATCTGGAGAAAAGGATAACAGTAACACTAATTCAAGTTAATGACATTTTACATTTTGTATCGACACCCAAACCGATTTGAATTGCCCCCGTCTATCCTCAATGCCCTCTATAAAAAATTGTGCCCCACGTATATTGTAAGAATTATCAAAAGTTTCCTGGAAGATCGAAGTGGTATAATACTCGACGGGAACAAAATGCATCACCAAAAAATTCATATCGGATGCCCACAGGGTAGTGTCTTATCCCCCTTTCTCTGGAGTATTCTAATTGACCACATTCTCCGTTCCACCTTCCCTTTCCCATATAAATTGATAGCGTACGCTGACGATATTGCCATTATATCCTGGGACAGAGACCCGAAAAAAGCCGTTGCCAACCTTCAACTGATGTGCAACTCCATTGTAAAGCTTTTCAAAGAAATCCTGTTAGACATAAACGCGCAGAAAACAACTATGATCATTTTTACGAGATCCAGATCCTCTCTGCCTTGCCTTGCACTAACAATCAACAACATCGAGATCACCCCATCAAACTCTATCAAATTCCTAGGCCTAGAGATAGATCACAAGCTAAACTGGCGTAAACATATTGATAATAAATGCACTACTACTAAAACACTAATTCACGGCATCCGTAGATATCTGAGCCTCACCTGGGGCCTCGACACGTTGAAACTAATAAAACTCTATGATACAACTGTGATACCTGCTTTTCTGTACGGATGCTCAGTCTGGGCGGGCGCCCTCAAATCAAAAGCCTTAACGAAGAAACTAAGATCCATCCAAAGAACTTTCCTAAGATATATTACGCGTTCTTTCAAATCTGTGTCCACTGCTGCTCTAATCACGCTCTCCAACTCCCTTCCAATTGATCTTAAAGTCCTTGAGATAACATGCAACAGATATTTTATGTATAAACCTACATTTGCTCCATCCTCCAAACTAGCTATCAATTGGGTACTCGGCAAAGTAGGTCCTATCCCCGATGTTGAACGACCAAGACGCTTCCTTTCTCCTTCACACCCCCCATGGTCCACTACCAAAAACTTCATTCTTCACCCCTTCCAAAGAAATGTAAATATACCCTCAACCACCCCCTGTTCGGCTGCTGTCGTCTTTGCCGACGCCTCAAAAATCAAATCGGATATCGGCTTCAGCTCCATATGCTCAACTAGTGAAGGACTACTGGACTAGCCTGGTCTCATCAGGAAAAACTGCCGGCGCACACATCCATCTTCCAGGCCGAAAGCATAGCCATCAATCAAACCATTCGGCTGGTCAGAGAGCGGAGTCTAAGCAAAGATATCAGCTGCATTCTCCTTTTCTCAGATTCCCAAGCGGCACTTACGGCATCGGCAACGAATGCAAAATCCTGCTCAATTTCAGCAGACACCCACCGCCTTCTACTGGAAGCTCCCCGGCCTATTCATCTCTACTGGTCTCCTGGCCACGCCGGAAACGAAGGAAATGAGCGTGCTGACACATTAGCTAAGGAAGCAGCCGCTAATCGAACAGACCCAACGCGCACTGTACCATACGACAAGAAAACACTTCTCAACGCGGTCAAGATCATACTCCAAGAGAAATGGGAAGAAGAGTGGCAGTCTTCGGACCAGGATCGGCAGACAAAGGTGCTTTTTCCATCAGCATCCGACGCAAAAGTCCTCCAGAACTCGTTCATTCATCACGAGCTGACCCAAATCCTCACCGGCCACTCAGCTCTAAACGTCCATCTACATAAAATCGGCATCGCATCTTCTCCGTCCTGCAGCTGCGGCGTGGAGAGAGAAACAGTCGAACATTTCCTACTCCACTGTCCCATGTTCTCCAACCAAAGAAAGGTCATTTCCTCCTCCTCATCCAGCTTGGGCCTACCCTTTCCTCCGCCTATCAGCTCTTTCCCAAAGCACCCAATCCTGTGGCAATCTCTAAAATCTTTTATCTCCATTTCAAAACGCCTTACTCTACCAAAGGACACCACCATCCATCGCGCAAGACATATCCCCCCAAAAGTTCTATCTTCTGCTCTCCCAACTTCTTCTCCCCCCGGTAACTTTTCCCGATAAACGCCTCTCCTCGTCATTCAATAAAGTCTTTTCCACTATTTCTTAGTCCATCCGAGCCGAGTACCAATCAAAAATATATTTTCCCACATACAAGTTTCCCTCAGACTGCATCACATTTTCCCTCCCTTTCAAATGTGACATTTTACCTCCAATGATATACCCTTAACCCAAATCAATGTGCAAATTACCTCCCCTTTAATCACTAGTACGCGAACTTTATGTACATCCCGCATGCAAGGCAAAGTCTTCTCGAAATACAAACAATAGAGCAACACTCATGCTGAGTACGCCCTCAACAGAAAAAAAAACGATTTGAATAAGTCCGAACCAAAGCAACAGAGAGGACTCTGATCCGAGTTATCTGATAGCTAGATTCATTTTCTTGTTTCACTATCGGAACCATTTATTCTATATATGGTCTATACTCTATAGACTTGGTAGTGCTTAGTCTACCTCAACTTTCATTATCACAAGTAATTAAGAAACGGCACCACAGGCTCCTTTTAGTAGGATATCGCAGGTTTGTAGTCAATCCGGCCCCAGTCATTCCGGCCTAGCTCAAAAATATGTGGCCGGAACGGCTCGCCACATAAGCTATTCCATCCCTCCCTACAGCGAACATGATATCTTAACAAGTCAGCTAATCGACAGAATTAACCTAATTAAACGTCAATGAAAAATGTTAAAGAGGGAGCAAAAAACAACAACAAAATATAAAGTGTAGAATTTATGGCTTTTCCGAAACTTAGATTAAAATATACCATAATAGTTCTTTGCAATCAATTTATCATAGCTTTTACGCCGGTTTGAACTCGGATCATATAAGATTTTAGAGAAGTTGGATACCATGCATTCAATTTAGATGATTAGATCCTCGATTTTTAAAAAATCCTGTTCCCACTTCTACTTCCCAACCCCTACCCTAGCGCCTGTCTTTCGTTCGAAAACCAGTTTTAATAGGGTTTTTTGAACGGGTTCAACGAAAAAAACCGGTTCAAAGAACGGGTTCAAAAACCCCCAATTTTGCGTTTTTTTCCTATGAAAAAACCCTTGCAACTTGAATTTGTTTCCGAACAGATGCCAAGTGAGAGCACGTGCGCGCATGGCACGCGCGGTATTAGTTGACGTACTAAAAACCGTTAAAAAACTTGAATAAAAACCATATTAATTGAACGGCATATATAATGCTTTATGATAGCTGGATACCAATTGATAATACCATATTTTATCGGCCTACTATTACTAGAGCACCTTATTCAGGTACAAACGCGGTGCTCCTGTTATTTAATGAATATCCGATTAGCCCTTCTCATTATCAATTATTATATTTATTCGTATTTTGACTCCCGATCTTCGCCTGATGTCGTAGGGAATCTCGATAATTAAATTAGGGAATTTTCACTTCAGTATGTGATTGTCATTGACTGAAGTGACCCATCTGTAAGAGGAGAGCTATTGCTTTCCTAGTCATCATTGAGATGTACATGTTTTATCGCGTAATGAAACCGTCTGAGTTCTTAAAGGTTTACGTTGTGAGAACTTCGTTTGCACATTGAACTGATTTCAAGCGAGTTTTCTCGTGCATCTGACGAGGGAGATGAACGATTTAAAAAAGGTTCATGCAAGTCATCACAAGTAGAATAATGCTCTTTGTTACAATCAATTGAATTAATCAAACTGCGCATCTAATCAATAATTAGGTGAGAAATTTCATCAATTTGGCTGTAAAGACGTTGAAAAATTGCCTAACTTAAGGTTTTTTATCCGTTTTTGGAACTGATGCGACTGAGCTGAGGGGCCCAGCTCAGTATTTTGTTTTGAGTTTTGGGGCTTTTTTTCAAAAACCTCTAAAAAACCCATCAGTTTTGGTGTAAATAAGAGTTGAAAAATATTTTAGAAGCATGGTTCAAAAACATAAAAATGAACCCCATTTGAACTACAATTGAAGGGTTTTTCAGCAGTATTTTGAACTGAACCCTAATAAAACCAAAGACAGGCGCTAGGGTAAGGACAACTCCTCTTCTAATTCCAATTTCCTCTTCTATTATTGTCATCAATAATTTAAATATTGTCGTGGTTATATATGCTATGTAATTTTGCCACATTTAGCAAGCATTTAAATTATTAGTTATCTGTGGCATGTCTAATATCTAAAAAAGCTAGCCTGTTTTTGAGGTTGTCAACCACCCAGGTAAAAATAATGATCCCAAATTATTGCCAATATGAAAAATCATGTAATTAATTACAAAATTTCGTAATAAATCACGTAATTTTCACCATTAATTACGTGATTCATTGAATTGCCAATAATTTGGGACCATTATTTACCAGGATTTTTACCTGGGCAAGTATAATGTAACTATGTAAGGGCCCCGACAGTTATAGCAGAAGCTTTTTCGTTGCACAACCCTAAAAAACCTATCTTTTTTAGACATTAGACATCCCCCTGGAGTGTAAATATTTATTAAACCCTACAACGCTACCTAATGGCCTTTGCAATTAGAAAAGCAACTCCTATCTAAATGGCTTGGGCCAAAATGGTTTGGGCCAGAATGGCTTTGTTGACGAACCATTCCGGCCTCATGTTTTTGGGACCGGAATCACTCGGGCCGGATTGACTGGCATTCGTGAATAGATCGGAATGGACCTAGGTGTAATAAAAGTTGAAACTAAACTAATTGTTCTGTTTTTGAACTAGACACAAAGATATTGTACTCAAATGTCGGAGTGAAAAGTACGGCAGTGAAGTACAGTTACAAAAATTTCGCTGTCATACCTTACGGAATACCAGTACGTTATCCCATATTTATCACCCACAACTCGGATAGCTGTCAGGCTTTAAACAAGTGGTTATACATCTGAACAAACAAGATATAGGTAGGTAGTTGGAGTTGGAGCTGCAGTGACAGCAACTGTTGGATTCGTCAACGATGAGTAAATCTTGTTAAATACAAGTAAAATGAGGTAAAACGAGCCCGCTCCTCTGATACACGGAAAAAATTGTCG
Organism: Ceriodaphnia dubia; assembly: GCA_022539655.2. NCBI lineage: Eukaryota > Metazoa > Arthropoda > Branchiopoda > Diplostraca > Daphniidae > Ceriodaphnia > Ceriodaphnia dubia. The sequence continues at coordinate 841,984 of JAKUCG020000182.1, forward strand.
TTTCAGCTGATGTGTCGTCTGTAATAATCAAGACTATAGGTGTATAAGTACGCAAATCGTGCGAATTGCTGACAGCGCGTAAAGCGAAAAACAGTAACATTCTCGGCATTTAACTCGGACGAGTAAGATGTTGTCGTGTCGTATCTCGAAGGTGAGTTCCATAAATTATCTATAAGGGTTTCCGAAAAAGTCTTATAACTTAATAAATAACTACCGACTGATCCTTCAATTTTTTACGATTTTTAGATTGAGGGCCTGATGAGTCTAGCGTTGTTTTATTTCGTTGTATTTGTTGTGACCATCACTTTTGCCAGTCGATATGACGATAATGAAGAAATCGATCAAATTGTTGGTGGAGTAAAGGCTAAACGCGGTAGCCATCAATTTCTGGTATGGGAATAAAGAAAGACGTACTTTTTAAAATTGATATACAGTATATAATTGCCCTTTGTCTATCAGTCAGTGTTGTAATTTTTTTCTCCATTTTTCCTCCATTAAAATATTGTATAGGCTGCTCTTATACGTAATGATGACACATTTTGCGGTGGATCGCTTGTCGATTCGACTCACGTCCTGACAGCTGCTCATTGTGTTGACTAGTATGCGTAACTTACTAGTAACTTTTTAGATATTCGTTTGACCTAATTTGTCAATGTCAATTGACATTATAACTCTTTATATAGAATGAATTCTCAACTGACACCATTATTTTTTATTTAGCATTAAGCCAGATATGTATTCCTCGGTAAAAGTTATGTTCAATACAACGACCATCAACCCACCTGATAGCGGGGCGATTAGCAGAGGCGTGAAGAAGATTTTTCCCCACAGGAGTTATAATTCAGAAACTACCGTATGTACGATTTAAAACTTTAAGCATCAGTTTTTTTCATCTTTGTTGACAACAGGTAAACGATATTGCGATTGTGACGCTAGATTCACCCGTCATAGGAATTACACCGGTCAAGTTGCCTCGTATCGGCTCAACCTTAAGGTGATTCATAGTGATTTTTCCGTGAGATTCCGTTACTTACGAAACACCATGTCGAACACTTGATTCATGATATACCGTTCCAGCTAGCGCATCAGTTTGCAAGATCCGGCATTTTTCCGATGCTCTGATCCAGTTAGCCCAGTATACATGTTTTCTCCCCACTGGCGCCAAATAAGTAAACATTCCAAATGACCTTAGCTTATTGTCCCATCTTCTCGTTTACATAGTTACGCCGGCATTTGGGCCACAATTATTGGATTCGGTCGCACACAGAAAACCTTGGCGGATGAGGAATCGAGCGGACTAGGTTCTAATCATCTAATGGAATCTACGGTCCAGATCATTTCCAACTCCAACTGCTCAGCCATGTATGTCGATACGAAAATCACCGGCTCAATGATGTGTGCCTACGGCAAAGGAACGGATACGTGTCAAGTGGGTTAACACAATTAAATAAACAGAGCTGAATACTAGAATAAAAAATGCCATTTCTCCCAAATGGGTTTATATTATTGCAGGGTGATAGTGGAGGACCACTACTTGTTGACGGAACACAAGTGGGCGTCGTCAGCTGGGGCTACGGCTGCGCTGACCCCAAATATCCAGGTGTCTACACCCGCTTGACGTTTTTCTACAGTTGGCTCAAAACCAACCTTGTTTAATTTCCTGAAACCGGATCTGTATGAACCCGCTTTGTGTTAAAAATTGACATTTGTAAGGGGATGAAGTCACAACTTACTGATAAAATCTGAAAACTGCAATGCATTGGAAAAGTTGTGTTTAGTACAGACTAAGAGAATTTGCGCGGTTTTAACATATTCAAAGAACAAATCATTCAACTTCTGGAATCCAGGGTCCGCGTGCAATTGTGCAAAAAATAACATTAAATTCACAACGGTAAAAATGATAAATGTAGCAACAAAATAAAAGTACCAAGCCAAGTACCCGCTGAAGGTAAAGAAAGAAAAGTAAAACCAGGCCAAATCACTCGAGTCCTTGGGCTCCGCCATCTATTTTCGACAACCCGCGCTGGTAAATATTGTATTTCTGCGAAAAATGTGTGGATGAGCAAGGGGGCTCGTTTGTTTTTTCCAAACAACCAGTTAAATGTTTGCAACAGTTATAGTGGGGTTCGTATTCTTCCTTCCACAAACTTACATATAGCATAACATAACCTTGCGATTGACGTGTATAACCTACATAGAGCTTTCTACGTAGGTTTCGATACGTACCAGTTTTCAAGGGCGATAGTGTAAGAGAATTTAAATCGCACTTTTCAGCCGTATACTTTTCTTTCAGTTTGCTCCATGAAACATGCAAAACTGGACCACCGTAAAATGAAACTGTGCCAATTTACAGCTAAACATGAACGTTTGTTGATTATGTAGTTACGCAACAGCAAACTATATAAGGTGGTTTGTCCATTTATGGCTTATTCCTCGCCTTTAGGGGTTATAACGAAATGCCTCGGATTTAATGATGAATAACTTTCACAGATGTAAAGTTGAGTGGTAGAAAGTACCACCGACTTACACACGAGACGGACATGAACAAATATAGGTGAGATTGTACAATTGCGAATAAGCTTATTGAAGATGGTTTTTCCCCGCGCTACACTTAACAGACAGAATTGAAAGGATATATTTATTTTCGAGTTTCGCAAAGAACTGTTAAACAATAAAAGGTTGGAAAAAAAATCACAGACTAGTTCCCAATAACCCAGCTAAACACTATTACAGCCAAGTGAAGTTGTATGCGATCTATTAATGTAAGTAGTAGCAAATAACCGGAGCTTGGCATTGTCACTCGTCAGTTGAATTTAATTTGTGCTTGATCTCGTCGGGGAACTGTACCCTGAGCGGTTTCGTGGCCAGCGACACAGTGTGTCGCTTGAAGGCAGGGGATGAGCGGAACATCCTGTCGGTTCCGTGGAGGTAATCAAGAATTCCCAAAAAGCCATAACACTCATTAAATTTAAGGTGATGGAAATCGTGAGCCTCTGGTGATGGGAAAAACGGCAAATGGTATCCGCTGTGATCGTTTAACGTTCTCAGGATTGCCATAGAGAACCAAAGCCACGACGTGGCGATATGCGAGCCCATGATGGCTGTACCCTGTGACAAAGAATCGAATTCAGAATTTGTACTTGTTACGGCGTTCTCCACAACTTATTTGTCAATATTTACTAGTGCTGGAGGTAATACGTTGGACAATAAATGCTCAAGTGGATGGCAGTAAATTGCTGTTACGGCTATTGGGGCAGTCCACTCGTGATGCTTCTTGTGAATGTGTTTATACAGTCGTCTATGATGCAATAGCCTGGATTTTCATGGTAAAAATAAACAAAAAAACACAAAAAAACATTACTTTAACCACTTTATAACATTATTAACTTGGTATCATTGGTAAAAACTCACCTATGGGAATAATAAAAGGCTATCTCTTCAACGACAATAAATACGACCAACTCTGTTGGAAAATATGAATGTATTTTCGAAAAACTCAATAAATACAAGTTGAAAACAGGTATGTTTGACCTTAGCGACTTACCTGTTAGCACGCGGCTGAAGGTCGGCAAAACATGGATGGGTGGTATAGGATGACGCTTCATCATCCAGTAGCCAAAGGCTGCGAAAGGAATGCCAACGAATGTTTGGTTGAATAGCACACGTCCGAAAACCTAAATTTCAGTACAAAATAAAATTAATTGTTTTCAACTGCGCGTAATTCGTACTATTTATTTATATCTACATCAACCTTTTTTTTTTGTTTGTTAATTGATGCAATTTTGTTTTGATAAAGGAAACGTAATTTTATAGAAGCATGACTTTGAATTATATTATTCTTAAAATCCTTTAACTTGCACAATACGCTAAAGCCAACACAAAGACAATGATGGAAGTAGGCAGCATGCTATAGACAGAACGTGTTATAGATAAGACATAGTCGACTGACCGAGAAGAGGCGCGCAGTGTCCACAGGTTCGTTGGTACCAGGCTGAACTTTGTACTTGCGTATCCATTTTGGCCAATTGAAGTAATCCATTAGAATATAAATCGAACCAACTCCCCAATAAAGACACATGGTCAATATAGTCGTGCCTAAACATGAAAACAGGAAACGGAGAAAAGGTGTGTTAGTCAGGTAGAGTATGGGCTACGTGATGTTGTCATTGTTTCTCCGCTTCCTTATACTGACTGACAGATTACCCACCGTAAACGTAGAGAGTAAACTCGTCATCTCCAAAACGAGCGAGGAATCGGTCCCAAAGAGATTGCCATAGCTCCCCTGAAGCTCCCCACAGTTGTTGTAGATGCCTGCCAATAAGACATGAATGGGATTTTTAGATTTCCTTTCACGCTGGCAGAAACCCAACAATGTTTTAGACACATTCTGTCCCATGTCCGATGCTCAGGGTCAACGAAACAGAGAATGAAGGTCGAATTGTTGTGCGTTACCAAGTAAGACTGTTGCTAAACGCCGCAAAAATTGCGACGATAGTAGCGATTAGAAAGGCCGACTCCCGCGCCCAAGCCCAAAACGACGGACGTCCTTTGTCCATGGTTGCAACTGGAGGAACGATCAAGTTCGAACTGTTTGAAATTGAAAACTGTGCACCAACACGTGACACAAAGTCACAAACTAAGTTGATTAGCCAAGTGCTGATGACGCAGCACTAAGATTTACTGTCCTGATAAAAACTGGAGCCACCATTAGCGAAACAAATAAAAACACAAGATAAGAAGAGGCAGCAAAACGATGATGACTGAAGTTCACCAATATCGATCCAATTGTGATAAAATAATAAGGCACGTCACAGAAATGCGTCGTTGCACGAACTCTAAAGTTATGTCAACTGAAATGTCTTTCTCTTTTCGGTTTAACTTAACCAGTTCGGGAGACCGAAGTCCCGTGCTGACTCGTCCGGCTCAGCGCTCGGACTTCAAATACAAAGGAGACAACAAGTCAAGTCAACATAGTGTGCCAGCAAAGGGGTTGGTTGTTGTATGTTTGGCATGAAGCCTGTTAGGTAGTTGGTTGTTTAGCCCACCACCCGACGGTTCTCTCTCATACTGGCTATGCTGTTTCCACGCACCCCGCCTGACCTTAATCCTTTCACGCTGAAATTTCAAGACGGAATAACTGGCGTCGGCGATCAACCTTGGAATGAATTCTAGTCTCGTCCGCTCTCGACTTCGTATAGCAACTTGCAGCATGAGAAATAGACAAAACGGCCTTGAGTGGGAGGGTTTTGTGACGTCACGAGATCCTTCGTTCGATCTCCCACTTTCATGTACGATATACAAGAGAGCAGCAGAAAACCCAGAGGTAAACAAGAGACTTAGAGAGGCGCAAAAGGCTAAGCTTTTTCTCGTCTCTTCTTCTTTCTTCACAGTTATCCTGTTGCCAGGAAATTAAGTGCTCACTGCTAAATGCTAATAATTTCCCGTCTAGTAGGCTACTTTATCCTAATCAAACATTTCTAAGAAAACCATCAACAAGTTACTTTTTGATGATCCAAAAGGGACGCGATTCGCATCACAAATATACATTGAACACGCAATGGAGCTTTTGGTGTCATTAGTAATGCGTAGCCTAGTAATACTAGACAATTACAACTAGCTATTATCATTAACTGAATTCAGTTTCTTTCTTTCTTGTGAGCCTCGGCTGACGAGGTGGCTTTATACGAAGAATATCGCCCAATTCGCTCAAACATGCACAGCTGTCTCCGTATTGATTTTACCATTAGCTTGTAGTGTATTGCCTGGCTTCGTTCGTTTGATGCTGTCGCCGGCCGAGGTCTCGCACGCACTCACCAGGACGAGTAATGCCGTAATGGAAGTATTCCCTTTCCACCATGCCTCGTCACAGCTCTATTACGACACCTGGTTCCCTGGTTCTCTGGTTGGCCCGTTTTCAACCAAACAATCTCAGACCAAGTCGCTCGCTGGTCGCTGCTGTACTTATTGAAAAATTAGTATTATATAGACCACCAACCCTAAAGTACGACAAGAAAAGTACGACTGATTTTTTTCTAGAGCTGCGGATGACAGTAATTGAGAATTTCTCCAGTTTTCTCACGACCTAATCGCCCAACGATGATGACCCGTTTCATGATAGTGGTAGTAACATAAGTGCATTTTCATTCCCAACAGAAGCAAAAACAGAATAGCAAAACAGGGCGAGGCCACATGATCAGTCAAATTCACTTCCATTAAGCTTTTGTTTGTTTGTATTGTTTTCAGTATTTTGCGAGCTGTGTGATTGTTGGCAACGTAGGTACCGCAAGGTCATTTGCGACCGCTACCAACGGTAAAGACTTTACGAGTCCTAGCCCAACTTCCTTCCCAAGAAACTGCCGTCAAATAAGTCGAAGGCTGGACAGTTACAGTATGTATGATTTTTCACATTTGATTTCATCAGTATGATCTTCAAGGTCAGGGGGAAAATATATTTAATGCTGAATCACGATGAAGATGAAGACACTTAATTTCCTTAGTCATCCAAGCTGACACTTCGAAAAACAGGGTAGAAGATGACGAAAACGACCAAATCGTCGGTGGCCTTACTGCCAAATTCGGTGTCTTTCCTTTCCAGGTTGTTGATTTAGGTGTCCGTTGAGACGGAATAGTTCCCATTAGCTGACTGATGTTATTTTTTTGCAAATACACACAATGTCAGGCAGCCATTCTTAAAGACGGCCTCCAGTTTTGTGGTGGATCTTTAATCGACGGCATGCATATCTTGACGGCCGCTCATCGCGTCGATTCGTAAGTTATTATATGCTCTTGTCACCAAAGTTTGTTTTCAGATTTATGTACGAATTTGTTTCCTGTTATAATAAGGTTTGAGACTAGTGATCTAGCCAACCTGACCGTCTACTTGAACACTGTTTCACTCAAGCCGGACGCATTCGCTATTGTTAAAAATGTCCAGCGTGTAGTCTTCCCTAATTACTACAATTCAGAATCCCACGTAAGAATTGTCTATTTTTCTGCTGGGCGGTTCTCAAAAGAATTACTCGAGGTTTCCTTTTCATACGATAATGTGGCAACGATCGCCAAAAACTAAACCCAAAGGAAAACGACATCGCCATATTGACTCTTGAATCTCCAGTCGTCGGAATCAAACCGGTTGCTCTTCCTCCAAACGGTTTATTACAATTCTATGCAGATGAAGTAGCCAAGGTTATCGGCTGGGGAACCACCGCATACCGTAAGCAAACTTTCCCCTTTCCGTTTGAATTCTTGCGTTTTTTGTTTTTTTTGTGCTTTGTTTTCACATTTGGCGGCGACGTGAATGACGCAAGGTCGTCTGAGTGCTGTGTTTCAGATATAACAACTTAACGAGTGAAATCGTTCGGTATATAGAGGGATCCTCCTCGGCAAACTTGTTGGAGGCCGACGTGATCGTCATTACCAATGAAATTTGTAGTCAGATGTACGGCAAGCCGGTGGGTGAAGGTTTTCTTTGCGCCGCAGCAGCAGGCAGAGATAGTTGCCAGGTGAGCATGATTTCCGTCAAATTACCGGTTTGAATGAAGGTCGCGAGACTTCGTGATGATGGATTTCATTTGTTCGTCTCTTTCTTCTTCAAGGGAGATAGCGGTGGGCCGTTATTAGTCAGAGGCACCCAAGTCGGCGTTGTCAGCTGGGGATATGGCTGTGCCAATGCCAAATACCCCGGTGTTTACACTCGTATTAGTAGTTTTTTACCCTGGATTATGGCAATAAAGCAGCTTGTTGAACTGCTTATGCTATTTTTGAAAATACAGCAGTATAAAAACATAAAACTGGACGTACTGAATACAAATATGCAAGTACTCCATCATTTTACGCGTACCGTATGTTAATGATATCTACGCGTTGACAATATCTATAACTATATTTCCTATTTTTTTTAAAGGTCTGACGAGCGTACTCAGGTTTGAGTATTGCCCCATTTTATTGTTGCATATTCGGTTGATTTTCACATATTTACCTACATACATAAATCATCGATGACGCGCCATCGCAGGTTTGCGGGAGCTAGCTGGGGAGAGGGACAATTTGATAGGGTATATTTCGATCATGGAATATATTGGATAGATGTTTGATGGGACTGATAGATATGATAGATGTTTGATGGGACTAAATTTGGTGAGTTACACTGAGCATGAAGGGGGGGGGAGATGACCAGGATGTGATTAAATTGAGATGTAATAGGCAAAACGAGCAGACATTTGGGGAGATGATGATCGGGGCTGGGGCTGGGACTATATTTCCTATGTATTTTCGATTTTAGTAGGTTTGATTGAGAAATCCAGATTACAATTCATTCAGCTAATAGCCTCGAAAGGCTCGACCTATTTGTCAATTTAAAAAACAAGTTAAAACAGTACTAGTGAGATCACTAGATACTAGTGAGGTTCATTTGGTTGTTATCCTTTCCGGCACTATTTTCCGGCACTTTTGAAAATGCCCGTTTCGGCACTCAATGTAATTACCCTATACCTTAATAATATAAAGAAGTGTCCGTTTCGGCCCACAAACTACCCGTTTCGGCATTCAACATAAATTTATGCAAGTGCGGGGAACCACGGCTGCTGAGTTCCAACCCTATTGATGACATTCACCCTCATCATCTAACGGTGATGGAAATCTTTTAAAAAGGATCATACTTGATGTAGAAACAAATATTAAGATTGCGATTAATCCTCTTTTTGGAAAGAGTTAGTAAACAGTTGGAGGAATGGAATTAACATTTACAAAAATAGCCTATATTTTTTTACGATTACGCCTCTTATGCCTATATAATCTTCTTCTTACGCTTACAATTTCCTTCCAGAATCCAGACAACATTCCTCAACTTCTTTCAGTCCTTGTTAACCTCCGAAAGTATTGTCCTACTGTAGTCGACCCGCATTAAAAAATTCACGCCGAAGTCGTCAATGCTCGAAGCAAATTTGAGAATGAGTCTAAATAGAATTTCACGATCTCCGTCCCTAAGCCAATTTCAACAAATTCTAATATTGGTGCCGGAAGGGATACATTGGGTGCCGAAACGGATACATTGGTGCCGTAACGGGCACTTGCAAAAGTGCCGGTAAAAAGTGCCGGAAAGGGTACACACCGTTCATTTCAAATAAAATAATACTACATATATTTAACTCCTATAGCTACACGATGTAAGGATTGATTACGTAAAAGCAAAACTGAGCAAAGTTAATATTAACTTTCAAAGTGTCGTCAACATGTGTGCATGACCAGATCCTGTTGTTGATTCATTTACACCTGAAACTTGCGTTATAGAAGAACTGCGTATATAGTGATGAACCACTAACACTTTCCGGGTCGTCGTAAATCGTTTTTCCCCCTTGAAAAAAGCTGTGTTGACTCGCCTCGTGTTCGTCGCGTCTACAGCCCAGTGAAACAGTCGTTCTAGATCTAGAATTTTCTAACACCACAGGGTAATATCCTGCAAATTGCTTTGATAGTCAGACGTCTTTCATTGTCCTCTAACTGCAGCAACGAAAATGCGAACTCTCTTGGTAAGTCGATTGACCATTCATTGCTCTTAATTGAATTAAAACCATACACTTTAAGAACGTTAGATTTTAAAAACTTGTCTTAACAGATGGTTTGGTTTGCTACCGCTATCGTTTTTCCATGGTCCGCTGTTGAAGGTAATTATTTTTGCCTTGTCATGTTTTACTTTCGGTACGGTAATCCATTTTGTAATTATTAGAAATTTAATGCTAATAATTGTAAGTTATTAGAAACAGTGATGCGTACAGGATTTTTAAAAAATGCCAATGTTACTTTTACATTTGTTCTTATTTCAGTAATATAATTAAAGTTTAAATCAATTTTTTCTCGTTTACAACAAAGCGGGTACGACTCGATTTTTTCTCGAATAGCAAAGGCAATTCTATTATTCGTACCCCAAAAAATCTTCTCGGGTGCAGCATATTGCTGCAGATCTCAAATGTCCCTTTTTAAAATGACTTGAGATGACATGGCGTCGCTAGTCAATTCCCTTAATAAATAACGATTTCTAGAAAACTTCCGTTGTAAAACAAAAGAACATTTAAGGACTTTGTTGCTATTTCTATGGGCATTACTTTTGGGTCACACTTCAAATTGCCCACATCGTGTCGCGCGGCGTCTTGCGCTGGGTACATATAGGTAACATACCGTACTATATTCTTTCATCCACGTATAATCTTTAAATATCCTATTTTAAATTTTAAACTTCTTAATTTTTTGACTGACGAAGAGTAGTTTTATATTTTGCTGTAGCAATATTTATTGAAAACATGAAAAGATTTACGATAAAAAATTCAGCTGGTTCTTAAGGGGTCTCAGTTAAAATAGTTAGAGATGCCAGACGATCGAGGCCAACGATGAGGCAATGTCGGTCGTCACAAGCATTAAAGTAAACAATCGGAAAGAGAATTAGGAAATACCAGCCTTATGCGGACTCTCGTATATCAAAACGTATACCGGAGTCCGGATCGTAGGAATATATATATCTCGTGAGAGACAATATATATATATCCAGGCAATTAGTATGGCATTACTTTTGGGTCACATCAAAATTGCCCATATATATATTTTCTCGCGGGGGTGTATATATTCTTTCGACGCGAGATATATATTTTCACCGCGAGAGTCCGCACTAGCTAGGGGTCCGAACTCCGAATTCCCTCATTCTTTTTTCCACTGTTCATGTTTTTTTTTGTTTTTGTTTACCGAGACATTCGCCTTACAGTAACTGTTTTTCAAATTTGCATTCTGTCGGTTTCAAAATGTGCTTCTATTTAACTTTTTTTTAGTAAAGGACCTTTTTGCTAGGTATTGATGCAAATAAGAAATGCAAATGCCAAATTATGTAAATTTCAAATCAGACAGCGATCATCAATGACGCAGTATATAAACATATGGATGAAGGATGAGCAATTGGAAAAGCAAAAGAGTATCTAAATATCATGATGTAGAAAATTGAGGGGGAAAACGGACACCGAAACGTGCGTCTCTACACATTACATTTAGAAATCTATACATTTGAAAGCGTCCGGTAACTGTCGCAAATTGAAAATCTTGCCCGAATTTACACGAAAACATTCTAACGCCCCCCCCCCCCCCCCCCCCCCCCAAAAAAAAGGCCTTTCTTGTCTCTTCCACCCGTAACGTTTAGCTATCACCTTAACTTTCATGAATTTAGTCATTCTGATTAATAGATTTCTAGTCGGTATTTTTCAAACAGAAATATGTGAAAAGGAACACGCAGTCAAAGTATGTCTTAGTGGTGCATATGGGCTTTTTTTTTCTCTTTATTTAACGGTCGAATATTTAGTTTAAGCAAAAGCAAAGAAACCTAACAGCGGAAAAAAGAATGAGGGAGTTTGGACCCCTTAGACTGTGCGGACTTCCGCGGTGAAAATATATATCTCGCGTCGAAAGAATATATATACACCCGAGAGAGAATATATACCGTATATGGGCAACTTTAATGTGACCCAAAAGTAATGCCATATATGTGGTAGCGCAACAAAAACTATCTAGTTTCATTTAATAAAAAAAAATTTTTACCTGTCGGTGCACCAAGGACCCATTTGGCTATTGCACCGACACACCCGTTGGTGCACCGACATTTGTCTGTGCAATAGCCTCCACCATAAAATATTCGCTAGTACAGCAGATTCTGACGGTTTGTTGGTTGATGACGATGAAACAATCAGACATACCGTCAGGGTAATAGAACCGTAGAGCTTAATTTTAATTGAATGAACCGATAATAGCTTAATTAATTTAATGTTTTCTACGGCTGTTCATAGCCGACAAGCGTTCTTCCGATTATGATGACTTCATTGAAGAATCTGGAAGTATTATTGGAACGCCGACCAAACGGGGTGCTTTCCCAAATGTGGTGAGCAAATATTCTTCCTTATACTTGCTTATGCATTAAAATGCGGTATACGATTGCAATTGATTGCCATTTCTTTTATACTGATAAAAGAGAGAATTTGAATTGCTAAGAGTTTATATTTTTAGGGCGCCATTTTGTTTGAAGGTCGACACATTTGTGGAGCTACTTTGGTCGACATCAAACATGTATTGACTGCGGCAAGTTGTGTAGCTTTGTAAGTATATTTCTAATACTTAATACTTATAGTTCAAATCCTTTGTTGTAATGCTGCAATGCTTTTATATTAAAGACGGCGCGACATTATCCTTTTTTTTTGGGGGGGGGGGGTGAGGTTACCGCGATAATGATTTTTTGCCATTTTGTCTGAGCTTTTCTGGCCCATATGGCCACATCAAAACAAACCTTTACTGATTGGCTTGTCTTCAGTGATGTCCGGTATTGGACTTTTAAAAATTAAGTTTCCTATAGCTTGCCCGCTACCGGTACCGTATACACGCTGATTTCCGCGGTAGAGTTTAAGTTAATTTGTAAATTTAAATTATTTATTTTCTTTGGTGCTGGAGTTACTTTAATGCTTGTATATTTCAAATAGTAAAACCAAAAAATAATAAATTCTGTATTATTCTTCTTCCCGTGCTTAGTACGTATAGTGTTCCGGAGAAATAAAAGTAACTTTTGGCGACATAATTTTAGTTAATAAAAATGAAGCTATGAAGCGTTGGAAGTCTCATGTTGTTGTTTTTGTTCCCGTGAAGATGATCTTTTTTGTAAATGCAGTTTGAAAAGCAGCGATCTACCAAGAGTTAGTGTTTATTTAAATACGGTCGCTTTGAAAACTTACAACCCTGGCGCAGTCATAAGTAAAGTAGTTAACATCAAGTCTCATGAAGAGTTCAACAAACAAACGCAAGTAAAAAAAACAAACATATATATTCCCCCAGTCCCGCGTCCTCTCGTTTACGAAATTTTAACAACTGAAAACTTAGGCCAATGACATTGCTTTGCTTACACTGGATACCAACGTCACAACATTATACCCATTGAGCCTTCCTGTGGATAGTACCGCGGATGATTACGTCGGCAAGAACGCGACGATTCTTCGTTGGGGAATTTCCAAAACAGGTATATATTCGACGGCTGACTACAAATGTCTCTTAATGAGAAATCCTTTTACTATTTTTCTTCGTCTTTCTTCAAGGAAGCGCATCCCATAAAATCATGTTGCAAACTTCCGCGTCCATCATCTCTAACGCTCAATGCGGTGAAAAGAATGGTTTGAAGATTTCCGATACATCTCTGTGTGCTTATTCTGGTTCTGACGGAATAACTTGTGAAAAAGTAAGACGCCATATCCATGTTACTATTATTAATAATTTTTTTTTTTCTTTTAGTAAATGGCTTAAATTGAATTCTATTTTAGGACGATAGTAGCGGAGGCCCAGCCATCGTTGAAGGTCGTCAAGTAGGCGTTATGAGCTGGGGAAAGGGTTGTATGGACTTCAATTTTCCTGGCGTATACACGAAAATCACCTCTTATCTGAACTGGATTACAACTAACTTGGCTCTCCAGTAGTGGATTCATTGATTCTCGTCATCAAATTCGGTTTAGTTCTTTCAAATGTTTAAGACACTGTAAACCCATATGGAGATGATGGCGTAATTGGCGTATTATACAGTACAATTGGCGTAATTACAGTACACTTTCATACATGAAATGCAGAATACAATTTTTGAATTGGCCACACTTACATCGTGTTTGTTACAAGAATTAATCTCATTTGGAGTGGTCATTCCAGAAAACTTGATTACGATAATTCATACGTATTTGCAGTTTTGCACCACGAGTGGGCGCAAAACAAAGCGCATCCGAACGAAATTTCTAACATACAATATACACTGAAAAGCTTCCGCCATTCCATCTTTCACGGGTTAAATACGTACTCCTCTCGTGCCTAGATGCGACACTGCAGTGCGTCCATTCCTGGCTATTTGTAGCCATTTTGGCTATTTCAAATGTTTCGGGCAATGGGGCTATAGCCTGGCTATTTGGACGGATCTGACTAATTTGGATAATATTAGAATTTTTACAATGAAAAATGAAAAAAATATAAGAATTAAAATATCCCTTGTAGGTATGTCTCAGTCACAGTCATGGGGATGGTTGGTCAACCGCGTGTTGAAAAGCCCATAAGGCTTTGAAGCAAAATTCTGTTTATATAATAGGGTGCTGCTCTACATTTAAGATTTACATGGGTGGTTTTTGAGAGAACTACACCAGCGACAGCTAATAAACTGAATACGTACCGTACGCTGGATTTTGTTTACGAGTAGGAATTCAGTTGAGGAATTCTCTTGACTTTTTTTCAGCTCGTCCTCAATACTCTGCACGGAGGCTGTACCGAATTTTTTAAGGGCGAATTGGTGGTCAGTCTAATTGCTAATAACTGCAAGAACCAGGCAAGAACCAAATCTTCGATCATGATACATAAGGACTTCCTCTTGTATCATGCTTCGATGTTACAGTCTATCAGAGACGAGATGAAAAAAAATATTTCGTACAATTCGCTTCAAGTACGGTACTAAATGTTACGTTTGTGTATCATAGATTTTAGTACGTCATAAATTTCGAAAGCGGAACTGTTGGTTTGGTTTACAACTCACGTACATCACGTCTTCCCTTCCACCAATACTTCGACTGACGTGGTAGAAACGCACCATTTTTTTAAGACTGCCCTGTAAAGTCAAAGCTCGTGTCAGATTACTTTCATGCTGTATAGCTAATAGGTTTACTGCTTATACATAAAGTGAATAACTGCAAAAATAAAGTCTGGTTGCCAGTTCGTGCCAGTCATTCCGGCCCCAAACTTTCCGGCCACATATTTTCCAAATTTCCAAATAAAATCTTCAGTACCGTAATAATTACTGGATTCTAAAATACGTAAGTAATTAAACGACAGAAAACGACATCACTGGCTCCATTTAGCAGGATGTCGCAAGACAACATTATGCTATTCTTACCTAATCCCAAGCCTAATTCACTCCCCATAAATACGGTATGAATATTGTTTACTTCCCCTACATATTGTATATTAGTGTGTTTATTATACGGTGTTACACTCTCGTAGATTAGGAATCCCCTTTATTCAAAATTGCTACCAATAAAGTTTTTTTTATATTGGGAAAACTATGAAGATCAATTCTATCGGAGCATATAAATTGTAAAAATAAAATACGCCCGAACCTATGGCCGTCGGCGATTTTTTAAAACAACTAATTCGTATATTTTTGTTTTATTGCTTTCTGCATCGTTTTCTGTATTGATGTTTTACTTTGGTGACGTTTCATATCTTTAATGAAGGTTCAGCAAAGTTCGCATAATAAGGTTTAATTTGTGGCCGGGGCGGAAAGTTTGGGCCGGAAGGGTCCGAAAGTCAGAATCATTTCGGCCTAAAAAACGGAAAATTTTGGGCCTGAAAGTTTGGGGCGGATTGACCGGCGTTTGTCGTTAAAATCATTAAAATAAATAAAGAATGCAAGTTTTTATGTTACAAGATTTATAACTTATAAAAGAGAGGGGGCACCCGGGTTTGAACCGGGGACCTCTCGATCTGCAGTCGAATGCTCTACCACTGAGCTATACCCCCATGACTCTCTGGAATTATTCGATCGTTTATACCATATGGATATTACCGTATGAACTTTGTTGACTTTAAAAACAACTTTAAAACCCTTTATTAAAACCTATTTTGATCCAAACTTCTGCGCGCTTCTGCGTCAATAGAGATAATACCAATGACCTACTTTTTGCTTATTTTTCCCGTTTAAACGCTAGAAGACCTACTACGTAGTTCGTCCTTTTTTATGAAAATCAAACAGAAAGTATTATCATATAGAATAAAAATCTTGAGAAATCTGCAAATTTTTCTATAGGGATTTTGTCGTTGTTCGCTTATGACTACAAAACCATACACAATCCAACCAACCTAGAAACCTACCAACCCACAATTTACAGCTAATTTGCTATTTTCATTAACAGCGTTCATCAGCGGTTTGAAACATAACTAAATGGGGAAAATCGTACGGCTGGAACTTTTATAATCAATAATTTTCGTTTTTCAAGGGTTTGAAAAATAAATTTGCAGTTTCAAAAATTGCCGATTTACTCACTTATATTAACAAATATCAAGCTTATTTGACATTTTCCTTAAGAGTGTTTATCAGCGGATCCGAAAATTATTAAATGCGAAAAATTGTACAGCTGGATCGTTTTTTAATCAATAAATTCGTTTATGTAGGTTTGAAAAAAAATTTTCAGTTCCAAAAAGTGTCGCTTTGGCGTATTTTGTAATTTATTAAGTACCGAAACTCTATTATCATAGAATACTAGTACTGCTTCACCTTATTCTCATCTCCCCACCCCCCAATGGCCAATTTTGTACATCATTAAGTTATGACACTAGCGTTCACCGCTAAACCGTATTTTGAAAATAGAAATCCCGTGTTATCCTTATCGGGAACCTCTCGAGCGAAGCGAGATTTTGAGTCATCGTAATGCTTTGTTAATAGTTTGCTTATTTGTTTTTCACGAAGATATGAGATGAGTTCGAAATTTGAAAAAAAAAGTTTTTACATTGTTTAGCAGCATAGTTTGTTCATTTAAGTATGGATCTTAGTAATTACAAAATTATTTTCATACTATCATCGAAATTCACGTCTTACTTAGCTAAGTACTTGAGGGTGGGGCTACCGAAGCTTCCTATGAACCTCCCCTTGGAGGTTTCCCTTTTCGTTCCCTTCGTTTCCCTAGGATCGTAGCAGCGATCATAGCTGTTCCAGCCTCAAAGTAGGTGAGTTACTCCTTGCGCTGCCTTGCCTTCGGAAAATATAAAAACAAATTGAAATTCAAATTCAAAACTCATAACTTGCTGTAAAGCTTGTGAAGGTAAACCTATTATTCGTCTATTTTATTTAACTTTCCTCGGCGCCTATTAAAATTCTAAACAAAAATGTTCAATAAAAAATGATAAAATTCTCAAAGGTAGAAGAAGTTCACGAGTTAAGAGGAATTATCACAAACTAGAAAAAACATGACATAAGTAAGCTACGAGCTAAGGACTCGGATTTCATTGCCCACAAGCGGTGACGATAAACTATTTATTTACACTTGTATCAGTTTTATAAATAATTTTACATGATGGAAAAAAAAATATTCCAGTTGTGCTCTTTGACCCTGTTTTCCTGCAAAAGAGCAATTCATCCAACAAAATTTAAAAAAAGAGGACAAATTTCGGAAACTTAAAAAATGCTGGCAAGTGGCAACATCGTATTTACAGGTTGCTATCTCGAAATTTTGGAAGTCAACCACTTGTAACTCGAAATTTGTTCTCTTATATTAATCTGGCAGGTTGAGTTGTTAAGAGATTCAATCTCTTTACTGAATTTTGTTTAAAGTCTTAAGATTTTCAGGTCTTCTGTTAATTTCAATTCCATTGACATTCGTGTTTTATGGTACTTCGTAGTATCACCGATCCGTGCATGTGCTATCCACTGATAACAACAAGGTAATCTCGAGCACTCGAGGCATGGTAATGTAAGGCATGCAACAGCAGGCTAGAATTCAACTTTGTAAAATAAAAAAATATTTTTATACAGATGCAGAGCCCAAGGAGGTTGGCTTTGAAGAAAAATTCGAATGGACAATTACAGGGAGAGAAGTAGGAGGCATAGTCAGTACAGTGACTTTGAACCAAATAATGATTCTACCAGAGAAAACTTTGGTAGCCATCAAGCAAGATCTTCAAAATCAAACTCAGGATCACCCAAGTCACATAGACACTCTGCACAATCAATATCATTTGAGTGCAAAGTTTGTTTGAATACTTACAAAAACAACAAGGAATTATACCACCATTTACATGCTGCCCAACACTTGAGACCCCTTTCAAGACTAAAGACAGCAGAAGAAACTGAGAGCTATCAAAGCAGGAAAAGAAAATTTTATGGTTTTACCTGTAAAGTTTGTGATGCTGAGTTCAGCTCACATAGTGCGTTGAAAACTCACATCAATGTGGCAGGGCATCATTGGTCAGAAAAGAGAGCAAGACATTTGTCAAAACACCAAAATGATTCCTGTAATTAAAACATTTTTATAGGAGCTATCCATAAATTCAAAATGTATTATTTTTATTTTAGATCCACATAAGAAGCATTCTGAATATAGACATAGATCATCCTCTACTGATCAAAGATCAGAAAATTCACTTGTTATGCAAAATGCAGATCTCAGTGATACAGAAGGCAACTTTGTAATTTCTATTTTGAACACAGAAATCTATATTTCAAAAGTTTTCTTTTAAATTTTATTAGACTCTAAAGGAAAAAGTTCAAGCCTTTCTGTACAGTCATCTGGCTCTTCAGATGTCATTCTAGATGATTCTGTTACACTGCCACAAAGGAACAGTAGCATAGTTGGTAAGATGAGTGAAGCATTAATATCTTTATCATTCTAATCTGTTATTTACAAACTTTGGAAACAAAAAAATAGGAGCTAAAGAACATTCAAACATGAAGAAGGCAACACACTCTTCAAATATCACACTTGATAATAATCATTCAATTATTATTACAAGTCCAGATAACTCCTTCACGTTACAGTCGACAGTTTCTGTTGAAGTGTCTTCTACATCTGAAAATCAGAAATTAATGCCCGAAATTCCAACGGAACCTCACTTTCCAACATCTGATCCGCGTCCAAATTTCCCAATAAGTGAAAAGGACGCGATGGGAAATCAATCAAAAAATCTAAACGCTAAATGGGCACCCATATACCACAATCGTCCAAAACCTAACTTGGTTGAAAAACGTATTCCCTGGAAATTGATTCCAATAGATCTCTCGTTGTCTAGGTACTCTAGTAATCAACGCTCGAATAGCGACAGGCCTACTTCGGTTCCTAGTACTCCGGAAGACGCTCTAGGTACATCGATTGATCAACTCGCTGAACAACTGAAAGAAAATACTGCTGCGACTTTCATACCCCATTCAAGGTTGACATCCAGTTTATCTTTTGAAGCAAACTTGTTGCCTTGCCCCAGTCGTGACATGATCTCTTCGCACGTTAGCTCAACGAGTGCATCAGAAGAGCGCCCACCTTCGCGAACGTCAACACCATGTCTGGACGAAACCATAAATACAGTGGTTAACAAACGGAATTCGGTATCAGTTGGCGGACAAAGTTCTTATGGAAGACCAGAAAATCAAATTGGTTCTTTGTTGGTTCTAGACCCTTGGCATCCTGACTCCACGTCAGGATCGCCTTATACACCAAAATGTGATTATCCTTCTAGCCCTGATAGAATTGCAATATCAGAGGTTCCTAATTTACCCTTGCCCATTGTGCCGAAACCCATACCTCTTCCTATTGTGGATCATCAAGTAGATGCAGCCATATTGGAAGAATTGGGAACACTCGAGTTGAAACCCTGTGCCAAGTCACTCCTGCCTACGTCAATCCCAACTACTTCATCGCGAGTACAAAAGTCCAATGTCAATACTCAAAACAAGGACACAAACGTTTCCCAAACTTCCTCAATTGTAGTTAGAGAAAACCCTAAATCAGTAGCAGCAGCAACCACCGTGTCGTCTCCCACACCTAAGTCGGAGATCGACAACGTTGAATCATTTCCTAAGCTGTTTTGCGAGACCAAGAAGAATGAAGTCACATCTAAACCCTCGGAATGTTCAAATAATTCCTCCCCTGAGCCAGTGGAGCAATCAATTACTATTGGAGAAGTAGTCGAATTATGTCCTGAATGTCAAGCCTTCCTCGATAGCAGTCGCCTAAAAATCGACCTAAAAACCGGAAATGCTTCAACATGTTGTCGCAACTGCGGTCTTCGTATAGTCATGGAACGAGTTTTCAAAAAAATACGATGATATTGTAATGTCTTCTCCTATTCCTTTTCACAAGTTTTAAAAATAGTTGGTCGCCTGATGATGTTGTTTGTTCCTAACTAAAGAAAACCATTTTGTTGAAGCACAAGTCCGAAGAATAACCGGAATTCCCAATTTTATACGATTGATGAATACAAAAGAAATCATTTGTTTATTTAGAAATAATTGCTATTTATTTAAGGTTTTTCATTGCACCAGTTTCAAATATGATGTACGCACAACAAAAACTATGCCCATCGAAGGACAGAAGTTGCCCACGAAATTTCAATTTTATTCGTTTCCAAAGGCCTCTAAAGGATATGGTGTTCACTCTGGTAAATTGAAAACGCGTAGGAAAAAGTTGTTTTCATTAACATTAATAAATCTTGTCTCAAGTTTAAAATAAATAATTAACAGCTATCCCAAACGATTGTTAAATCGATTCAATCACAAGATCACAGCGCAGAACGAACCAACCAAAGGTAGCTGAAGGATTGCTGATAACCGTAACGGACTAACGGTATGTGTAATACGTAATGTTGTATTGTATTGCGCCAGACCAGATTCGCAGTTTGGTCCTAGATGGCGCTCACTAGCTAGGATTCGTTTAACAACTCGAAGGCTTCTGGCTTGGGCCATAAAATAATATCAAGCTTGTCGTTTTGTAAATAGTCAAGTTCTATTATTAGGAGGCCTTCAAATGGAATAAAATGAAATGGTAGAAACAAAACGTTGATCCTACTACAAGCTTTTTTAGCTTGAGGCGAGTAGGATCGATTTGATTGCAATATGGTAAGCTCGGGTATTTTCAGGCTTTCAGAAATTACTAAACCCTAATATTGATGTTTTATTGGTGAACAGCCAAAAGGTTAAGACTCAAAGAGATGGATGGTGCAGATGGTCTTATGAAAATTGATTTCAATTTAGAGATTTCAAATAAAGCAAGGACTGTGCTTTTCCACGTTTGTTTCGTGATTGCAAGTAACCAACAACATAGGCCATTCAAATTATACCCAAATAATGGTTGATGAATTAGAGGACAGAAGTAATTACTAATTGTGAATACTTTTACTAACTTCTCACACCAGACTATCATTGAACCTTTTGATTCCTTGATTTTTATAAATAGGTTTAAAATCAGATACTTTTAAAATAAAATTGTTGGAAAGTTTCTCACTACCAGCAACATCATCAGCACTAAAAAACAGTTTGATCACCTCTGAAACTGAGATTAAGAGCAAATTAAATATCAATTTCTTTTCAAAACTTGACACAAATTTGCAATCAACATTCACAGGTACAACCCTTCTTTAGCATTGTATCAATGCTACACAATTATTCTGTTTGTTATTTATATTCAACTTTTAGGTGGGCACTGTGACCATACTTATAGCATCCCATCATGCCCTTCATACAAACAAGACCATGAACATGTTGCAATTTCGGATCTTTCTTCAAGTCAAAAATGGCCAACTCCATCAGTTATACAAACTGGGGAATTGACAATGAAAATTGTAAATAGTATCCCTGCTCTAATTCCTAAAGAACCCAGTAAAAAGTCGAAAGTTTGCCAAGCTAACAGTAGAAGAGATGCACCTTATAATATATTGGCAACTTGTAACAACTATTACATGCATACAAGAAGTAAGACAAAATCAAGTGTTGTCCATGTCATTCAGCCTACTGAATGCTGTGTTATTTGTCAACAAAATTTATTTTCTAGTATAAAAAGTAGTGTTTTCTGTTTAAAAACTGGTAATGTGTTGATCACATGTCAGAACTGTAATACTAAAATGAGTCTAAAAGGTGCTTTCAAGCTACCAAAATATTTGTAATGTCTACGAAAAATTTCGGGATTTTTATTCACCCTTTGTCAGCTTTGATTTGTCGCTTCCAATAAATATAGTTGCGCATCTTTCTTGCTATTTGCTGTTAATTCTAACGTTGCATTCAAATCATCTCCATTATTACTTAATGATAGGAGATGATTACACGTAAACAATCAAGAACGACAACGAGGATGTAGAATATTAAAAAAATGTAATAATACTAATCATCAATTTAAACCAAAAAAAAGCAAGGAAAGAAGACTGGAAGACTAACAAAGTTTTCCGTTGACGGCGCCACTGCAGCCAGTGTATGGGTAAGTAGCGCCAGAACACAAGGGTGTTCGTTGGGAAAAGCGAAAAAGGAGTTTTGGGTGAGAGAGCGGAGCTGTGGAGGTGCTCCCTTTGTGTTCTCGAAGTGGACTTGGAAACTGTGATAGTTGTAAGAGAGCCTGCTTATGAGTAGCTTCGGCTAGTGTCCATCATCATTTAGTTAACTATCATCCAAGAAAGAGTGCGTAATTGCGAGTGTAATCATTAGAGAAAGAAAAAGGAGGCCCAGGTCGTTGTTGCACAGCTGGTTTTCAACCAGCCTTCTCCCTTCCTCTCTGTGGAACACGGCGCGACAAAATGGCTGCTTCACATTGTTAGATTTGTGCTCTGATCCACCGTACTGGGTGTGAGGCGAAATTTTCATCTTTTGTGAACGTTTGACTCAGTTCTCTTGCCTTCGTCTCCCCCCTTTTCTTCTTTTTTCTTCTTTTGCCAAATTTTTTGAGTTTCCGATTCCCATTGAGTCGAGTTAAATCTTCGTATCGGTTGCTCGCATTGTTGCGATAACTTTGGCCAGAAAATGTCGAGCCTAGTGCGGCCTCCCGAATTCGTGATTGCACAGAAATACCGCCTTGTCAGAAAAATTGGCAGCGGTTCGTTCGGTGACATTTATCTTGCCATTAATATTGCCACCGGAGAGGTAATTTTTTAAAAAATTTACCATGTCTGACATTTTCTTTTACATTGTTGTTCTATTCTGTCCTTTAGGAAGTTGCAGTTAAATTGGAGCCAATGAAAGCCAGACACCCCCAATTGCTCTATGAGAGCAAACTGTATAAAGTTTTGCAAGGTGGTCTCGGGATTCCTCACATAAGGTGATGATAGTTTGTTCCCTTCAGCAATACTTTAACTTAAGGTCTCGATAGCTTTAAGAATTCTTAGCCTTTAAAATCGGTAGTTCTTACCAGAAAGTGAAACCCCCTTAGCATGTGCTTTCTTTCTGGCAATGTCAAGCCTGTGGTTGGGCAAGTGTGCCACACAATGGCCTCACAGCCATATATGGTTTTGACCTCAATATTTTATGCCCCAGTTTCAACTTTAAAACTAACTTAATTACCCTTCAGCAGGTTCTCCCCAACCTTGTGTTGATTAAACATTGTACAAATTTTATCCTTTTCAATTTAATGTAATTTCCTTAGCATTAAAATCTTTAAACTAAAAAGTCCATGTATGTAGAATACCTTCCCCACCTTTCTTTGTTATTTCGTTGCGTGAACATTGCCATGCCAGCGACTGTTAAGGCCCGTTTGTAGATTTCACTAGGCCCTCCGGGCTATTGTGTGATTAGCCGCGGTTTCATCCATCTCTCCAGCAATTATTATTTACTTCAGCGGGCGTTGGTGTACCGTAGTCACTTTCGAAAGTTTCGGGGAGAGCAAGAAAGAGAGGGAGGGGCATAAGCAGTAACCAACCATTTGGATAAACGGACGAAAAGATGTTTTCGTGAGGCGGAACGTAGGATTGGTTTGGTATTGTGTAGAACCGTACCTTGTCTCACAACTTTCCCACCGTTCGTGACAGCCATCTAGTTCTTCGATGGTATCGTGTTTTACCGCTCTCTCCATCTCTTCCAGTCTTTTCTTTTTCTTGCTGCCAACGTTATGCATTACTGTTGGTTGGCATGGATGAAGGATTTAGCTTGAAGCCGATTTGGATGGACTGCCAATGAATCCTCGTGTAGAAATGTGACCATTATTTAATCAATGAAGTCGGGGAATCACGAAAAGAGAGTGTAATGGGCTTTGAATTTACGCATTAATCAATAAGTTTTTTTTCTCTTTGTTTTCAATAGTAACAGCTGTGATGTGTGATCGTTGGCTAAACATTTTTTTTTTTAATTCTTGCAGATGGTATGGTCAAGAACGAGACTACAACGTACTGGTGATGGATCTTTTGGGTCCATCATTAGAGGATTTGTTTAATTTCTGCTCCCGCCGTTTCACTATGAAGACGGTGTTGATGTTGGCTGATCAGATGATTGGCCGAATCGAATATGTCCACTCGAAAAACTTTATTCATCGCGATATCAAACCCGACAACTTCCTCATGGGTATTGGTCGCCATTGTAACAAGGTAACAATTTACAAACAACAAGAATAATTTTGAAATTTTTCTGAAAATCGATTGTCTTGTGTAGTTATTTCTGATAGATTATGGCCTGGCCAAGAAGTACCGCGACTCACGCACTCGCCTGCATATCTCGTACCGAGAGGACAAAAACCTGACCGGGACTGCTCGCTATGCTTCCATCAACGCCCATTTAGGCATTGAACAAAGGTAAAAAAACCTGCATTCAACTCCATCCCTTATTTACTTAGTATTTGTTTTTGGTTCGTTAATCCGTTTACAACACCATACTGTCTGCATAATGAAATCACGATAACGCTGGATTACAATCGTAATCTTGAAAATTGCTTATTGAGCTCTAGAGTAGCCTCAGTTAATCATGACAACCGTTAATTAGAAATATGAGCTAATAAGAGGATGAAAGTAAGGAGATAATATGATAACCAGCAATCTTTTTTTTTCTTTCATTGTGCAATACTTAAAGCCGGCGTGATGACATGGAGTCAATGGGCTATGTCTTAATGTACTTCAACCGTGGAAGTTTGCCCTGGCAGGGACTCAAGGTATCCGATTTAATTGCTTAGTTGTTTTGGACCGTGGGGTGTCCAATAATCATAAACCAGTGCCTTAAGTAGTAATTAAGCTTTGAAATGTGGAACTGCTTTACATTTCATATTATATTTGGTGTCACTCGATGGAGGTGGTTGAATTGGCCTTCAATGAATGAAACCTTATTGATTGATTCTCACTGACCTTACAATTGTTCGTTTTAATTTCCATGTGGGTAAGGCGGCCACCAAGAAACAAAAATATGAGAAAATTAGCGAGAAGAAAATGTCTACGCCGGTGGAAGTCCTTTGCAAGGTACGTTTCTCTACCGACGTTTTGTCAAGGATTTAAATTTTAAACTTTTCATTTGTTGTTTTTGACCTGATCAGGGCTTCCCAGCGGAATTCGCCATGTACTTGAATTATTGTCGTGGCTTGCGCTTCGAAGAGCAACCCGACTACATGTATCTGAGACAATTGTTTCGGATTTTATTCCGTACACTAAACCATCAGTACGACTACACCTTCGATTGGACCATGCTTAAACAAAAGGCAGCGGCCTCGGCTGCAGTCATAGGAGGCAGCTCATCACAGGTTCGTGATACGACAATATATTTATAGTCAAAGTTTTCAGTAAAACTCATTCTGTAACTGATGGTACAGGCAATGCAACCCCTTCCCGCCCCAGCAGACGATCGCGAACTGCGCGAGGTCCGTGAGCGAGAGGTTGCCGCTCGTAAGTGACTGGCTGGCAGCGGGGGGCGGGGTACGGTCGATAGGGAGGCGGAACCCAAGGCGCCCAAAGCCGCCAGAACTCAGGAGGCGCGCGACAACGATCCGGGAGAATCGCCTGCCGACACCCGTCCGCCAGTGATGACCAACACCCCCACCGACAAGCGCGTCCTGCGCTCGGCCTCCCGCAGAGGGAAATGATGGCGTTCACATGTCTGTGTTGATCTATTGGAGTGAAATTGCAACAACCACCACAAAAGAAACACATAACAAACACCTTAAAACATATTTTTTTCGTGTCGCGATTTACATTAGGTTTAAGATTTCAGTAAAAGAAACAAAACAAACCAACTCTTGTGGTTTTCAAGCAGCGATTGTATCTTTTTCTTGTAATTGTCCTCGAGTGAATTCCCTGTTTCCTGTAATTCATTTTAAAAACTGCTAGTTCTTTTTTTCTGATTTTGTTGAACTCGCGATATATCATCAACATCCCATCATCTACCAGCAACACAAACTGTTCAATTTTACATAGGTGTTGGCGGAAACCAATTGTAGTGTTTATCGATACCCCATTATTATTTTTTTTTTCGTCCTTAAGAAAAAAGTGATTCATTTCTTTTGGTAACGTTTGCACTTCTGTTTCGATAATCATTCTGTTGGGTTCACGTCAGAAAAAACGGTTAGAACCAAATTATCACCATCAATTCTCTCCAATTCCTCTTGTGGTCTTGATCACTTCTATTATTACCCTACCGTACTTTCACTCCTTTGTTTCTATTGGAAACGAAGTTGTTCGCTCGGTTCGATGAAAACTAATGCTGCTGTCACCTCTCCTTTTTGGTTATGTTTCCTCCGTAAAGCAATCCGTTCTTACTTCGACTTGGGGGCAGAATACACTTTTTTGAAAATAATAAACTTGTCCAGACTATTTAAGTTCGAAATTTTCTGTATCTGTTTTTACGAAAGTACCATTGCATTATCTTTTTTCACCAATGGGCTTCGTGATAGCTAGCAATAAGCTCTATCAAATCAATGTGACTTGCATATAGGCTTAACGATGACGTTATCTCCAACCACGCCACTTGTTTCGCATCACTTCCGGCTTTAAATTGCCAATGATCAACCTCTCCGTCGTCGGCGTGGCAATTAACGGCCGTGGTCTCCATCCATGCGTTGTCCGTATTTCTAGGATCGTCGACATAGCCTTGGTAAATCTAGTTAGTAAATGTGCAGATTTAAAAACATTTAAAAAAAATGAAATTAACAACTAGAAATTGTTAAGTGCGGACATGCACGCTCACGCTAAACCGTCGATTCTATTTACCTTTTTTCCTTTCGTAAACATATCGTTCACAGTTCTTGTGATATGCTCCAGGTCTTTGGGTGCTAGTTGTTCACTGTCCATTGTTTCTTCCAAAAATTCTCTCTGGGCAGCATGGTCAGGTTCTTCTCCAGCATCCACCATACCCTTAACATGAAACAGATATATGAACCAATCAGCATCTAGAATGGTTTAGCTGTGATAACTCACACCAGGGATAGCCCACTCGTTTCCTCGACGCCGCTGTATAGCTACAAACTGAAGGATGGGTTTCTTGGTATCTTCATTCAGAATTTTTTTGCCATTTACTTGATCTCTAAGCCAACGTGTAAGAATGAAATCTGCAGCATGGTTTGGACCCCAGCAACCAAGTACACCTCTTCCTGTGATTCCAGTTCTACCAACTGGGTTTCTGTTTTTTATTTCAGCTTTGTTAATCTTTTTTTTTAAATTTAACATTTGAAACACCTTTTTGTAGACAGTTACTTACATTGGGAACCCATTCACAATTTGGTACTTTCCAATGTAGCTGATTCTATTTCTGACTATGTACTCCTCACGTTCCACCTGGTTAAATTTAGGACTAAACTGCTCACTGCTCAAAATAAGAAAGGAATAAACTTTCAAAGAAGCCTGCCATTTTTTTAGAAAAGACAATAAGATAGTACCATATTTCCAAATCAGCCCAAGGTTGCCCCTTTAATGAAGGGGAGGTGTATTCAGGGGGATTGTAATCTGGCCAAGGAACAGACCATTTAACTTTGTCATCAGGAACAGAAAGTCGCTAGAGAATAAGAAATTTACAATCAACGGACAAGCATTTAATAGATTTCAGGTACCTTATGCTCAGAACGAGGATATAATTCACCTCTGCATTTTGTGTGTAATTTGTCGATCCATTTTGCCGACATCGTATTGCGTTGCTGAACGAAAAGAAATCTTGATAACAAAACCATCATTAGCGACAAGCGATAGGGCATCAATAATTTACCGATGAACAATGACTTGGAGCTGAGGAAAACGTACATAGATCGTATTGTCAAAACGTTTAAACGTCGCCAAGACAACATGTTTTTTTATACTTATTATTGTTTATCAGGAGGCCGGTCGATTGAGACCCCGGGTATTCTATGCATTCTATGTTGCAAGTAATCTGTTAAGTATTAGTTGGACTCTTATAGACAAATAATTAAATAAATAGTTTATTCAACAAATTAATGCGCTGATGAAAATTTTATTAGGGATTTTTTTCCTGGTTTTTACAACCAACGTTTTCCTTTTTTTTAAATCATGCATACAACAAGCGGATTTTCCAAAAAGTTTATTGTAAAAGGCTCCGACTCGTCTTTTAGCAAAAACACTTGGTAATGGTAAAGGTAAAAACATGCGACGGGGATTTAGAAATTCGCTTATCACTGAAGAGGTGAACATTAAAAAAAGTATAATAACATTTATTAGGATAGTTAATTGAAGGGGAATTTTGACGATTATTCAATACATTATTTTTTCTTAATTGTTTGGCATATCCAGTTCATTCCATCCTGTCAATTCAATCAAGAAAGAAAATCGGAAAAGAAAATTTATAATGTGAGGGAACGGTTTTGTTTGACTTCTAAATTCCTATCTACCTGAACTCCCTCGCCTGTACAAGCACAGCAGGCCTAAATAGTATACACAAATCAACAACCTAGAGTGGGTGCAAGAAATACGTCTCTCTTTCTCTATGTCGTTTTAAAAAGAGGTCGATACCTGAATCTGCCATCCTCTGTCCTTAATCGTCTGAAGAGCCAACCCCAAAGCTAATTCGGAAGGTGCAGCAGCACCCAAGAGATCCTGCTTGTTGGCGAACACCAGCAAGGGCACTGTTTAAAACGAAGAAGCAATCTTTCTTTTTTACCTAATAAATCTAATAAATACTGGGCTACATAGCTATACCATGTAATCTTTATTAGACACTAAGAAAGAAATAATCCTAGTAGGCTAATAATGTAGTCCAAATAATTTGTTCACTGTGCTTAATAATAGTCTTATTTTACATTAGTCAATTATCTCCGTTTGTAACATACCTCCGTCTAGTTTGTCCTCATTTAAAAGTTCAGACAACTCTTCGGCCGTTTCATCGAAACGTTTTCTATCTGAACTGTCTATTACATAGATCTGAATAATATTTCCAATCAACAAAAAAAGAAGTAAGACTGTTATTGTAGTCCAGTCAATCAAAGTGTAACAGGTATATATTAAAAAACGTTTGCAAGTAATTAGCCCACCAATACGTCGGTATTTTCAAAGTAGTTACGCCAGTATGGCCGGATTTTTCTTTGTCCACCAATATCCCAGACATTGAGCTTAAATCCAGTCGATTGGACAGACTTGATATTGAACCCTTGAGTAGGCGTGATGTGAGTAACGTCCTCGTTGGCCAAGTGTTTCAAGAGAGTGGTTTTACCGGCATTATCGAGCCCTAATAGCAATATCCGTAGTTCTTGTTCGGACGAGGCGCGTAATTTTCGCAGTAGAGCCAGCAAACCCTTGAGGTCAATGATTTGAACGAGAAAATGTTATAAAGTCCTAGAAGAACTAATATATTTTCAAAAATCCTTCCATATAACAACGGTTAGATTGAATGCTTGCGATTTTCATAACTTGTCCGTATGATGAAGATTTTTCATCCAAAAAGT
The DNA here is from genome assembly GCA_022539655.2 of Ceriodaphnia dubia. Taxonomy (NCBI): domain Eukaryota; kingdom Metazoa; phylum Arthropoda; class Branchiopoda; order Diplostraca; family Daphniidae; genus Ceriodaphnia; species Ceriodaphnia dubia. The sequence continues at coordinate 871,329 of JAKUCG020000182.1, forward strand.
ACTTACCATTGGAATGATTAGAAAGTTCCAATAGAGTGTTTTAAGCCAACATTTGTACTTCTCACATTAACGAATGTTATGAATCCTGCGAACTGGTAACCATGGAAATCGGTTCATCCCCTTTGTTACTATCGGAAGTCGTGTGAAACTGGGAATTCCTTCGCTGAGCAGTGGGCGTTCTTGTATTTTGTTGTAGTTACGCTTGCTATGATACTGATACTCTTTTTGAAGTGGCGCCATGCAAATAAGATGTAAGACAATCTTATAATGCAGAACCGTGTTCTGCTTAACTTTCGATCTCGTAGTGCGTAATCTTTATATGTAGACTCGAACCTAATAATTAAGATTACAAAGTTATGACTATAGATATGAAAAATTTGAAAACTTATCATGCAAGAGTATTTCGCAACAAAATTAACTATTTGTGTTTCAACCCAAAAGAATTTTATCTCCTGAAAATCGAATCGGTAGATTCAATTTATTGGGTGCGATAGCGAGCGCCAGATATAATCAAAGTTTGTACATAGCTGTTAATAAATCATTTGGAGATACTTTGACTTTATTTGGTAAAATCTTCAAATATGAAATGGTTAAACTCTCACCATGACTCTCACCATGCAGCAGCATTTGCGCAGATGATTACATCACATACGGATACAGTCCTATATTTACAGTATATCGAAAATAAGATGTATCGACTTCATTCGAGTTCCTTAGACCAACCTCTAAATATTTAGCATTGGTCTACCAGTAGTAAACAGAAAAAAATCTCCAGTTGATAGATGGTTCCTTTGGGTGTAGGGCCTAAAGATCTTTTTATCGTGTTGTGCAATAAGCGTTCAAAAATGCAGTTTGTGTGGTTCATAGCCATTTTTGTCGCTTCATTAACCAAACACAGCGTAGCTCAGTATCAGGTTCGCACGGATGAAGTATTTGTAATACAATTGTCCCCTTCGTCTTTCAATGTTTCAGACGTTGATTCACAAGGTAGCTAATATTCTATTTCGTTGTTTAATCGAAAGTAACAAACTATTAGCAAGGGTGTGTACCATTTCCGACACTATTTTCCGGCACTTGAATCACTGCCCGTTTAGGCGCCAATATTGGAATTTTCAATTTTGTTTTATTGGCTTGAGGACGGAGATCGTGAAATTCTATTTAGACCCATTCTCAAATTTGCTTTGAGCTCTGACGAGTTCGGCATCCCCGTTCGATTCCCAGATAAGCATGCAGTCATATCATGGTCATATTAATTAATTTTTAAATGCCGAAACAGGCAGTTTCTAAAGTGCCGGAAAGGGTAATAACCTTAGCAAGTAATACTTGTCTTTAAAAATTATTTTAAATCTTCCAGATGAGTTCACTTATGCAGCCACTTTACAGGGTCTACCAGATCTTCCAAAATGGATAAATCTTGTTTTTAATCCAAATGTAAAACTTGGTTTCCTATATGGAACACCTCCTAATAATTTGGATTATGTCAAGGTACTATTTCTTTTAATCTTAACCTTAAAAATATTAGCCTTTTAACTAGAGAAATTAAAAAAATATATATAATATTTGAAAAATTGTTCAGGTAATATTTTTCAATATTAACAAATTTAACATGTTATTATGTCCCCTTTAGTTTGACCTTGTTGCGTCCAACGCTTTAACGTATGAAACGGCGTCCAAGGAAGTAACGCTTGAGATATTTCCTAAAGAAGGTTTAGTAACATTCTTTGAAATTCCTTATATTCTTTCCAAAAAAATTGAATTCCTTTGAATAAGCCTGATCAAATCAATTAATGATTTTATTCAGATCCTGCTGAAAGACAAATTCAAATGAAAATCCACAACCTAAATCTGGAGGATCTGATGGATGAACAAAAGCAAATGAGATTACTAGATGTCTTTCGAAAAATCTTATGGCCAGAAAGTTCCCCGGATCTGCATTTGGTAGAGCTATACTCGGCACTTGCTGTTGGGGGTCGAAGACCTGCACGCCGACAAGACGGCGAGGGGTACCATATAATTTACTAATTCTATAAATTTACTAATACTAATTTACGGGTAAGTGTCCTCGTTTGCTCATTTGTTGCATTTACTTTTCAAGAGTTATATTAACGTTGGGAAGCAATGCCGAATTCTCGGAAGTACTTCGAGAACTGGAACGTGAAGTAAGTCCTCTATGGCTACTACGTCAATGCCCCCGTGATTTTAAGAAAACCTCGTCAGAACGTTATTTTCGATCTAAGGGATTCTTAGTTGATTGGTGCTCATTTAAATTGGTATTTCGAACAAACTATATTGGTATTAATACGAACTGTTTGATAACTCGATTTGAATTTAAAATAGCTTCCACAAAACACTTCGCTGCTAGTTCTTAGCACAATTGCTACACCCAGCGTCGATTCAAAAACTGAACGCGTCATGTTCAAAACAAATCAACTACCTGTACTATACGAAGAGATGGATACAGATATTTGGAGCGCACCGGCCAAGTATAAAATAGAAACTTAAGCTATAATACATCTACATGTTTTCAATGTTTCCTGTTATAAGATGGGAAATTCCCCGTCGTAGCTACACCGAAGAAGGTGTGGTTGCCATATTTATTCCTTTGGTAGTGCTTCTGTTACTGGCTGCACTTCTAACAGCGGTATTGGGTGTCCACCCGGAAGGAGCAGAGACGGAAGAAGGGCAGGTAAAATTAATTTTACTAAGGGAACGTTATTCATAAAATACGTAACGGACTTTGGGGAGGGGGGAGTCTAAACAAACGTTACTTCCTGTTACTTTAGGGAGAGGGGGGTGTCTAGCTACGTTGCGTACAATTCGCAAATCTTTTACTCCATCTAGTGGTAGGCATTTTTCTATGTTTTAACTAAAAAGAAAGGAAAATGATGGGCTGCTGTCGAAAAATAGCAAAATTTGAATATTTTAATCTTAATTATCACACCTGCCACTAGTTGACGTGAAAATAAGTGCAAATTGATCGTCTGCTTCAATCACCACAATAATGACGATGTTTTTACATTGAAAAATTCGTTTTCACATTTTAGGGGCGGGTATAGCCAATGTTACGTATTTAAAGGGGGGGGGTCTGACTTTTGTTACTGCCCTGTTACCATAGGGAGGGGGAAGAAAAAAACCGTATAAAAATCGCATTACGTATTTCATGAACGTTAGAGCAATGTTTAGCTGATCTCAACATACTATTGAATAAGTTACCTCCATCATGAGGTGTCATGTCAAAAAGGTGGAGGCTTCTTCAGACAGGAAATAGTTAGATCTGGGTTATTGGGGGCCGAAAAATGTATTACACCGACATTTGTCGGTGCAGTAACGGGTGTTAATAAAGGAAAACAATTGAAGGGGGGGGGGATGTTATTTTTTCGTTAAAGGAAGCCCATTCGACGGAATTTAAGTTGCGCAGAGGAAAAAAAATGTTACTTATATTACTCAAAATAAGCTTAGTGTGAAAGTAAAAATTATTATGTTAAATAAAAAAAAGAAAGCATTTTGATATTCTTCTATTTAAGTTTTTTTTTTTTATTTGGCGCGTCGGTGCACCACGGACTCTTTTGGTTAGTGCACCGACATGTGTCGGTGCAATAGCCGAAACATCCGTTGGTGCACCGACAAATGTGATTGCAATAGACTCCACCAATGAGGGCCGGTTAAACTTGTTCATTACTTAACATGGTTTACGTTTTGAAATCATTTGAAGCTATACGAAGGAGTATTTGAAGAGCTTCCGTTCCTCAAACCGAAACAAGAAACTGCACCGGCCAAATCAATGAATCAAATTAACAGCGAAATCTCTACTATGCCACGCTTAAAAGCTACACGAGTATGCGAATCGACCACTCCTTCGCTTAGTCGGGTGAAGCGGAACCCACTATATGATTCTATGGTAGAATCCGCCACACGTGGCTCAAGTCCTTTCCTACTCTCTTCTGGATCTTCACCGTCACCAACTCCTATTTCTACTCTATCTCGTTCTGCCTTTCCAACACCTCGTTCTACGCTAGGGCAATCTGAAAGAATTTCAACTTTAGGTCGGCCCGAACCTCCTCCGTATGCTAACTGTGGAACACTCAACAAGTAGAACATCAAAGTTCTTTTAGTCACATAACATCTCATTTTGATTTGTTTTACCTTGAACCTGAAGGATTTAGTCATTTGTCTATGTCAGCGTTGTAAGTTATTTATTACTTAGGAAAAGAAGTTTAAAAACTTCATCGTTTCTAGACAATGTTATTAACATAATCTCACTTTTACCTAGTCCCATCTTGACTTTTTTGTGTGCAATTGTTGACTCCCATCCTCTCTGACAGCTACATAGTAACCCATTTTTTCATATTTTGTCTTCATGTATGCTAAATAACCACTGCAACCAGCAATAGCTATTAAACCAAGGGCCATAATGACCTTGTTCTGTAATATTGTGAAATAGTATTAATGTTAATAGATGTTTATGTAAAATTTAAAAACTCTTACTTACTGGTTTGACATACAGTTCAAAATTGAGTGCTCGGAATACTCCTAATAATGTAAACAAAGCAAAAAAAAACATGTCATAGATGAAAATAATGAAAATGTTGTGTATACCTGTCGTTTTCACCGAACGTAAACCATCTCCAGCTACTTTAGAGTTTATCGTAGATGAAGGGTTCTTTTCGTGATCCATCACAGTATAGTTTAATGAAAATAACTTGAATAACTAAATAACCATGTCTCAGAAGACTATGTACCAGAGATGATAGCTATTAAAATGCACTGGCGTTTGAAGATATGGTAAGGAAAAGGTAGTTTTTAGATTGCATGTAAATAAAAGAGAGCAGTCGAGTGCAGCCGTCTGCTAGCTGAATGAATATTTGCACTGTTGTTGAGGTAGAAAAATTTTACACTTTTTTTATTATTTAAATATACAAATATACATCGTTTCAACTCATTTATTATTATTTTATTGCTAAAAAGCAATAAAATATTTTTGGCATTAAAAATGAAATTAAAAATTGTATTATTCTTTAGAATCTTGAAGCGCATTTATACTGCGGCGACATGGCGACTGGTGTGCGAATGCTGTACTTTACTCTTGTAGCTACCTGTCATTATTTTGAATTTGTAGAAAACGATTTGCTTAAGCGTCCCACTGCCCTTTCACACTTTTATTCGATAGATTCGAACAATTAGTCAAAACTTATCTTCGCAGATATGGACTCTTGTTCAGATAAAATAGAGAACTTTTTGTCTGGGGTTTCAATAAACTGCGACCAATCCGTATTTGAATCAACAGCGATACTTTCTATTGCAGACCAGTCATCTTGTGTTTCCAAGAACTCTGTACAAACAGTGACGTTTTCTGATCCGCTAATTTCATCACTTCATGAATGGCTTCACACCCGATTGCAACTTTTGTCTGATGAAGCATCTATCAAAGAATCCAGGCAAGATTTGGCAGATAATGGTTTAAACTTTGTTGAGACAGCAGCCACAGCTTTAGAAACAGTTGTTCAAGATAAAGATGAACTAAGACATCAATTTAAAACTCCACATGCTGAAAATACTCTGCCTCTTCACTTTGACCACCACAAGTAAATAAAACATTAAATGTATCTGCTGGTATTCAATCTTTCATTGGATTCTAGGAGTTTCTTGGAAATGGTAAACTGCTTAAGCACAGTTGGAAATAAATATGAAGATTATTCTATGTTGACATCAGAAAAGGTTCTTTCCAGTTTAAACCAGCACTTGGAGAAATTGGTAATCAGCCTTTAATATCTTATGTTTAAAATTCAAAGTTTCAGAGATACCAGCAGCATAATATAGCTTCAATGTAATTTGTACTTCTGTTTGTTGCAGGAAGATGTAGAGAAAAAAATATTAAAAATGCAGCAGATATCAATCAACACAGCTGCAGATACTGAAGAAGTAAGAAGAAAAAGTTGTAGTATGATTTAGACAAAATTACGACACGTTTATTGAAACTGTACAATATTGAGAGGTGAAATTGACAGCGGCAAATCTGTTTCTTAAATTTCTTTGTCTCTGTTTACATTTCACAATTCCTGTATTTTGGAAGTAATAGAATGAAAAGAAAAGCTTGTTCCTGAATGTAATGTTAAATGAACTAAGTAACAGCAGCTTGGTCAACATGCGCTGGGCACAACGCCATGAACGTCTCTTCTTGCAATAACCAACCATGGGAAACGGCGCATGGAAAGTGTGTGCGCAGGCCACAACCTCTACTGCGACAAAAAATGTGCCCTCCTCTTTTCTTGCAATATTCACAAATCTAGTGAGATAAATATAGGTAAATTCAATCTGCTTGTGCTGCTGCTGAGTATGTTAAAATTTAGTACCACTTGTTGCGAGTCTGAAACGGCTTCATCTAGACCCACAAGTCGAGGAGGAACCAAGCAAACGCCAGGCGCCCAGATAAGACAACTTTCGTGAAACCATACTTCTACTTTTTCATCTGTTGGATCAAGAGGGAAAATTCCTGTTGGAGTATCCGATAGAATCCTAGCAGATGAATCATCAACTGACGGCAGTGCATGAACTGATGATTCCTCTTTTATAAGGCCCTTCTTTTTGGGCGACTTTTTGTTTTTTTTCGGTATCGTACGAGTAGGGGACTCGGAACATGGCTCAGCAGCAGCGCCCAAGCCACATGGGCTAGTTTGAGTATCAGGATTTCTTTTTGAAAACCAAATAGGCTCTGATGGAACCTGAAAAAACAGTCCAAAAACACACTGAATACATTGTAAAAAAATAGAATAAAAAGGAACAATGAACTTACCTGATTGATATAGTATGGGCCGTAGAGATCACCTAAGCATTGCGTGTGGGTAAATAGCTGACAGAACACGCAAACCCAAGTAGCATCGCGATTATGTGTGTCATATCTATCAGATAGCGTGCTCGTAAATCCAACCTTTGCAACTTTGTTACGATGATCCTCGTCAATGTATTGAGCTGCTTTCGTCAATTTGGCTGCTGCCTTGCCCTCAGTGTCATCTTCCTACAAAAATGGAATTGGGGAAATAAAACTTGTAAATAATAATAATAATATGGTCAGTACTTTGGCATGGCCATTCACAATTTTAACAACATTTGGAACATTCCACGATCCTTCAATGTGTATGTAAGGGAAACGTTGTTCAAAAGTCTTGTTTTTTTTTAATTCTTGGTCAGTTGATTTGAGCTTTTTGTCTTTGCCTTTGTTGCTAATAGATTGTTTGATTTTTGTTCCTCCAAGCCGAGGGTCGATTTCAAAATCATCTTCATCCTTAGCAAAAGTTTTCTTCTTTACATTCTTCTTTTTCTTTACAGATTTTTTTCCCTGCTGTCCAACTTTCTTTTTCTTTCCCTTGGATGTGGAATCTGTATTTCCTGAGGCCTTCTTTGTTTCTTGCAGCTTCGATGAAACATTTTGAAATAATTCTTTCTGCACAACAGAGTCCCCAGCTTCAATTTTTTCAACTGGACAAGAAGATTCAGCAGTTGATTCAGTATCCTTCACATTTTTTTGTGGAGAAATTTTGGCAGGACTTCGCTTCCTTTTTACACCCGTTGAAGAGTTCTCCATTAAATCCACAACAGATTTGGCTAAATTTTGAACACCTCTATATAAAAGAAAAGAAAGTGCTCATAAATACAAAAGAATGCACATGTTAAGTGTTTCTAATAAATGGTTACCCATCTATACTGCCAAGTCTTCTATGAATAGCATCTGTTTCTGTTGTCCCAGTAAACCCATTTGTCTTTTCACTAGGTTTTGAAAGATCTAAAACTTGACTGGGAGATTCTACTTCGATCACTGCTGTGACCTTGGATTGAATCTGTCTCTTGTTGGGTGACACTACTGAAGCAACATCCACTCCATGATTAAGAGGATATGGTTTTTCTTTAACTCTCATCCTTGGCACACACAAACTTTTCTACCTAACAAATGGAAACGATGATAAATTATATGGCCGCCATTAGAGAAGGTAATATAGGTCTAAATAAGTATGGTTACTTGCCCAATTGATTGATCATGGAGATGAATAGCACACTGACGATAAATGTATTTTTAAGTGATGATCCCAATACCGACCCACAATAACAAGGCGTTTAATAACAAAATAATGTTAGAAATTTAATTCAGTCGACAATCACCACTTGGAAAACACGCGAACCTTTGAAACTCTCTCTGTTCTAACATGGAGAATGGGATGTTAAATTTCAGATTCATAAAGTTGTTTTTAAAATAATAATTATCAAGCCAATAAAAAATTCGAATTTAAAAATTCCTTATAAGCATTTTAGAAACAGAATTAGTTGTAGTTGCTCACTTGTATTTTTTGCATATATGGCCATGTTGTATGGAAGAAAAAAAGTTAAAGATGGCAGGTATCGCGCATCGTGCCGGGCCTGGCGCGGAAAGAGTATTACAAAAGTTAAGAAAATCTATCGAAGATGGCAACTACTACGAGGCGCATCAAATGTACCGGACTCTATATTTTAGGTTGGAAAAAAATAATTCAAATTTATGAACTAAAATGTATTTATTTATCCTTATCTCCTAAATGTCATGCCTGCCTACAGGTACTTGGGACAAGAAAAATATGAAGATTTACTGAAACTCCTCTACGACGGCTCAGTGTTGTTGTTCCAACACCAGCAACATGGAAGTGGAGCCGATTTGGCGAAATTATACGTCGAAGTGCTTCAGAAGGCCAAAATGAAAGTTAGAAAGGATATCATCAACAATCTGGCTGACATGATGTCAAAAATCCCAACAACTGCACCAGAGCGCCAAACCTTTCTTATGACAGCACTCAGTTGGTCCCAGAGTGAAAATCCAGAATCAAAGAAATTTGAAGGTCATCCTCAGCTTCATCAAATGGTTGCTAATGTTTACTGGAGAGGTGTGTCAATCAATTATTTTTTTGTATAGAACTACAATAATAATTAACCTTTAACCCCATGTCAATGGGTTGCAGAAACTAACTATCACATGGCAAGATATCACTTCATCAGGTCAGATGATATGGAAAATTTGGGCTCCATGCTGGTGGAAATCCAAGTTGATCTTGGTTATCCATCTGAAATTGACCTTTTTGTGACACAAGCAGTACTGCAAATTCTTTGCATTAGGAACCTTTCTTTTGCCAATTCTCTTTTTGATAATTATTTGGAGCGCCACCCTCTATTAGATAATGGGCCACCCTTCAAGTATCCCTTGCTGAACTTTACATGGATGCTTCTCTTAACTATTCAAAGGTAATACATTTTTTTTATTTCAAACCAGAGTATGTAATTAACTTGTTGGAAAACTGTTGCAGCACTAAAATATCATCCTATGCTGTATTGTGTGAGTATTACCAACCTAGCCTTAAACGCGACCCCTCTTACAAAGATTATCTTGACAGAATTGGGCAGGTAATTCACTTCTGTGTAAGTTATTAGGTATAGAATTTATTATACCTATCTCCATATGATTCTGGCAGATTTATTTTGGAATGCCACCTCCAAGAGGGATGTCCAACCAAGGGATGTTTGGTAATGCCACTAGCTAAATACAATACAATACAATATGGCTTTGACTAATTTGAGTGTGTTTTATAGGCAATCTGATTCAGTCACTAATAGGCAGTTTGGATGGTGATTCTGATTCTGATGACACAACAGCAAGGTCAAGTCTTCAAACTTCAGACCTGGATTAAGATTTCTAAGAGTGTTAAATAATTGCAATGTCAAGTGTTATTGCTGGATGTTTGAGGGATTAATTACAGAATTTGTAATGTTTATTTATTGCTGAAAACCCAACAGAATTTATAGATTCACGAAACCAATTTAATTGATACTGTGCAACTTATTCAAAATTCGTACCCAGGCATAGGAAAATCCAATGCGAAAGTCTCAACCTCACTCCGAAGCTGCTGAACCTTTTTCTGTAATTGTGGATCTTCAAGAAGGATACGCTTAAAATCAACTAGCTTAGGGCCCGAGATAGCAGAGACTTCTAGCGCCAATTGTAGCCCCTGATGAATTAAGTTTACCACACGGCGAATGTCATCTTCAAGAAGCCCTCGAGTCGTGAGAGCTGGCGTTCCTAGACGTATTCCACTTGGGTTTAAGGCACTCTTATCTCCAGGAACTAGGAAAACAGAATATGCAATATTTGGGGGCTTAGAAAGAATTGTAACAAAATATTGGTAGCCTTACCTGTATTTTTATTGCAAGCAATTCCAATCTCTTCCAAGACCTTTTCACCTTTAGATCCCGTCAATCCAACGCTACGCAAATCCACCAGAATCAAGTGATTATCTGTACCATCCGTGACAATTTTGTAGCCCAGTTCTTGCAATCCGCGGCAAAGCTCTTGTGCGTTTTTCACTACCTATCGAACACCAGTTTTCAATGAAGAGAACTGAAAGTTACTAAAAATTACATTGAACCTGCTGTTGATAGGATTTAAATTCCTCCGTCTTGGCGTGTTTCATAGCAATAGCAATTGCTGCGATTGCATGATTATGGGGACCGCCCTGAAGGCCAGGAAATACAGCTTGATTTATCCTGCTTTCAAAATCGTATGTGCTGCCTGGGGCACCAGTTCGAACACCACGACGGAAAAATATTACACCAGCTCTCGGTCCACGAAGCGTCTTGTGAGTAGTGGTAGTTACAATGTCGCAGTAGGGGAAAGGCGAAGGGGCGACTCCTGCAGCAACGAGACCACTGACGTGAGCCATATCGGCCATTAAATAAGCACCTACATCATCCGCAATCGTACGAAATTTGGCGTAATCCAAGTTACGTGAATAACAACTAATTCCTAAACAGAAAAATTATTTCATTTAAATCAATATTAATTATTTTCATCAATCGTAGAATAATACGAGAAAACGATGAAATTACCAGCAATAATAATTTTTGGCTTAAAGAGTCTAGCAGTGACGGCTAGTTGCTCATAATCAATCAAACCCGTTTTAGGGTCAGATTTATAAGGCATCGACTCGAAAAATATGGAAGTGGCAGAAATTTTTTTAGTTGCTGTAAAAAAACCGTGCGTAAGGTGACCTCCATCAGGAAGGTCCAAACCTATAAAAAATGAAACCTTTTTACAAGCTCCTACTATAGAAATGAAATAGCAATACCCATAATCCTCCCATGGGGCTCAACAATTCCTGTGTAAACAGCAAAATTGGCAGGGCTTCCAGAATAAGGTTGGACATTAACACCCCATTGTGCAGCATCAAGTCCATAGGCTTCTAAACAACGATTTTGGCACAAGATTTCAATCTGGTCAATGAATTCATTGCCACCGTAATATCTGTAGAAAATCATAATTATAAATAGATTGTATTCAAAGCAAAAGTGATAGATAGCATGAACCTACCTTGTTCCAGGCAATCCCTCTGAATATTTGTTATGCAAACAGCTACTCAGTGCTTGCAAAACTGCCTTTGAAGTAAAGTTTTCTGAAGCTATCATTTCAAGACCTTTACTCTGACGTTCTTTTTCTTTTGTTATTAATTTAAATATTTCTGGGTCAGCAACATCTAAAGTTTCATTGAGCTTCTTCACCATTTCTTCTTTGCTGATTTCTTTGCTCATTCTTGTTTTATCTGTAGTGGACAATGAAAAAATATATACATCATAAATCAAATAATGCCCAAAATTACAACTTTAAGTCCAAGCTGAAATTTACCTTGATAACAGAAAACGTAAATAATGGAAACAAATGATATACAATTTATTTATTTTCAGTAAAGCGTTTTCCGCTGTTGATGGGACGACACCACAAGACGAAAGAGACAGAGCTCGAGTTGCCGATAGAGACTTATACCTAGAAAGATTAAATCTTCCGGGTTCAAGTTGGCACACCAACTAAAATCCCTCGCGCTTTGTTATTTACATTTTACAAGTTGAGAGCCATCTATTGACAGAGAAGAATATTGAGAATTTATTTTAGATTTTGACAGCTCTACCGTTATCAATAAAAAAAGAAGTTATTTTGAATATACTTTTGAAAACTTCAATTATTTTTCAATGTATAATGAAATTAGGTTTGGATCTTCAAACTTGTGTAGCAAAGTCCTTTTCCATATTCCAATTCCGTGTTCGGCTGATGGTCTACTATATTCCACGGCCGAACAACTCCTATTCCCCAATGGTAGCTTTTTTTGCTAGTTCGGTACAGAGACCCTCTGGTGGAGTGGTGGACCCACTTAAAATGCATGGGTCCACCAGAGGGACTATGTACCGAACCCGAACTAGCCAAAAATAAGTGCTACCATTGGGCATTTGGAGTATAAGGAGTACTTCGGCCATGTAAATATAGTAGGCCTTGCTCCGGCGGACGAAAAATGTTATCAACGTTGACTTCTTTAAACCGGCTTGCTCGTGTTGCATGTCATTTGACTCGTTTGCCAGCAGCTGGAATAAACGCATCTAACAAGTGCGATTCATCATTCAATCGAAACTTTTCTACAAACCATCGTAAAATCATGTATCGCGTCGAAGAAAGAGGAGCTCCCAATACACTGGAACATCGTATATTCTTCCGTGAGTTGGCATATTATACCGATAATGTGTTCCTATCTTGCCTCGTTAGATAAGCTATTTACTTTCGATTTATCTTATTAAGCTAATTTTATAATCATTAACAGTTCTGAATTATCTAACTAAATGTAATCCTTTTCCTTTTTATGTAAACTCAGTATACACATATTGCTAATTTTTAACCTTATTGTACTACCATCCATGCATATTGTGTTTTGTTTCTCTGAGAAAAAGGGTAGCCATGGTTACACTTGATCTTGTTAAGTGGTTGCATGTCAAGGGTAATTATGTGTGAGTAATCTCTGGTCTTCTAGGAAATGAGTTTGGACCCATTTCCCCCTTCCATGACATTCCTTTATTTGCCGACCATGAACAGAAAGTCTTCAATATGGTTGTTGAGGTGCCTCGCTGGACCAATGCTAAAATGGAGGTACCAGCCCATACCAGTTTAAACTGGAAATTCCTAGGTTTTCCAGTGGTGTATTAAACAGCTGATCTTATCAGTTTATATAACTATTTCAGATATGCAAAGAAGAGCCCCTAAATCCCATCAAACAAGATGTGAAGAAAGGTAAACTACGATTTGTGGCTAACTGCTTCCCTCATCATGGTTACATCTGGAACTATGGAGCTCTCCCTCAGGTATAGATTATATTCTTCAATATTCAAATGTTGTTAAATTAGATTTCATATTTTCCAAAGGCTTATCATCCCTTATTTCACATATACTTACTAAAACTATTACTTTCTAGACTTGGGAAAACCCAAATATGGTTGATGAAAGGACTGGCTGCAAGGGTGACAATGATCCAATTGATGTTTGTGAAATCGGCCATCGAGTTGCCAAACGCGGAGACGTGATTCAAGTTAAAGTTTTGGGAACCATCGCCTTGATCGACGAAGGTACTGATAGTCGTTTTTTCATAAAAGATTTTGGTGCACACTAACCCCTTCTACTTTAACAGGTGAAACCGATTGGAAGGTCATCGCAATCGATGTCAACGATCCATTGGCCCAGCATCTTAACAGTAAACTATTAAACTTTTTTCAGAATTACTAATAATTAATGATTATTTTTTCTCTTTAAAATAGATATTGAAGATGTCGAAAAACATATGCCGGGATTCATGAGCGCCACTGTTGAGTGGTTTCGCATCTACAAGATACCCGACGGGAAGCCACCTAACGAGTTTGCTTTCAACGGAGAGGCTAAGCCACGCGAGTTTGCTCTTGAAGTGATTGAAGAGACTCATGAACATTGGAAGAAAATGGTCGCCGGTCAAGTTGACTGCCATGGAGTCAACAGGTACCAGAGATTTAATGAAAAAAAACTGAAACACAGACTACTTATTGTTGGGTCTGTTTCTTGTTTTTAGCACTTGCGTAAACGCTGAAGGTGCGCCTTTCAAAGTCTCTGTGCAAGAGGCTCAAGAAATCGTTAAAAAGTGCCCTGAGATGGCAGATGGTCCTCATATGGAGACTGAAGGTATTCCATGAATATAGTGTCTTGCTCTTTTAGGGACTAATATTTTATTTTTTAGTGGACAAGTGGCATTATGTCCATCTTCAAAAGTAAGAGGATTTCATTTCATTCGTAACTGGAAACAGCATCTGCAGCTACGCAGAACCCCTTGTTGGTGTGATGTACGAAAATGTTTAGTTATCCTTTTGCAGCACATCGTCAATACAATCCCAGTTATTTGCAATCAGTTTCTATTGCCGTGTATTGGGTTTGAAAGGGATTTCGATCTTTAGTACTAAGTTTTTTCACCCATTTTTTAAATGATAAGTGATCAGACTCCAGGTCTTTTTGTTGTCTAGAAGAGAATGAATGGAAGGTTAAAGAGTCACAAAATCAACTCAAAGCAACTGAGGGTGGAATGGAGGGTGAGCAATTTAGTCCTCCTTTTACGGTAATTACCTTTCTAGTCCTTTGTAGGCTACAAAGAATTTTTGTTTACTTCTAAAAGGAAACCATGGGGCATGCGCATTTGGTTTGTGTAGCTAAGGGCTATAGATTTTGACCCCATTTCTCTTCCCGACAAATTTTTAAGAGTAAAAAGTAATCCCTAATCTTCCGTTATTCCTTTTCTTTTCCCGTGGAATCTCTTCTCCCTTTCGGTTCAAAAATTTTAAATACGATCTGCAGTTTTTTTAGGTGATTGCTTTTCCTGCTTGTGGAAAACTTTTTCTATATAATATCCTCAGATTAATATAGTTAGATCGTAGCAAATGAAGAACCACGTATTAACTTATGGGTTTCCAATAACCGCAAATCTCTGCGATACCGACTTCTATTTGTGTTAATATGACCGGTCAGGGAGGCTAGTACTAATGGAGTTGCTGTGGTTAAAATGCTATGATTGCTATAAAGTTGTTTGTCTCTCTGAAACGATTGGGTTTAGGAATTGCTTCATATGTTGCTACATATGCTAATAATCCATGTTAAACAAATTCAATGTTTTGGCAAACAAGAATAATGGTTTTACGTCAGGAAACTTTTTGTGCTAATAATCCATGTTAAACAAATGCAATGTTTTGGCAAACAAGAATAATGGTTTTACTTTGTGTTTTAAGAGTCCGTGTGCGGGAAAAACTGAAATTAACAAGCAGAAATGTCGAAAAGAACAATGTGCAAATCACGATAACAGCACATGCACAGCAGAAAAAGATTCATATGAAATAGTTCTGTAAGGTGATTTCCCAACAGATCAATGAAATATCAAGGAACCTTACCAACTCGCTCTACGAAGATAAATTTGCAGCTTTAAAAGCCGACATACATACACTGACAACAGTTACAACAAGTTATACCAGTGGTAGAATTTCATTCGTTTTTTTATGTGCCACAACGACAAGGTGCAGATCAGTTTGCAAAATGAGCTAGGCAGAATAGAGCGTGGCGTTCATGATGGATCAATGTCCCCTTACCGGTTAGGCCAAGTTCTCCAATCAACGGAGTGGAGCTAGACCGGACTTGGTTTGCTCATCGTTTTGAAAGGTAGGACCGGCTGATGGTGGTTTGGTTGAACCCAGAGTTTATCAAGGTGGCAACTGGAGGTTTATCTCCGAACCAGTTCAACCTGTCAGGAAAGTACCGACATCATCAACAACCGTTACATTTTCTTTTTGTAGTTTCTCGTCCTCCATATAGCCTTTTTTTGATAACTGTGTATACACGATTGGATTCCACCATCGCGTCACCAATATTTTTAGCGAACCATGTAACTTGTCCATCTTTCGTTTAAATAAAAGGAAACGAATCGTCTGTGGTGTCAAAAATACCTAAATGTGCGTCCATAAAGCACACAAATGCCATCATACAAATCCGCAGATTACATTTAAATGGACTAGGCTATCAAGTTTATAATATTTCGCGCGGTCGGTTGAAGGGTGGCTGTCTCGTGACACCCTACGCATTATTATTATTATTATTAGGGATCTGCCGACCCGTTGCCCTAAAAACAAAAATAAAACAGACCCCCCCCCCCCCCCCCCCCCCCCCCCCCCCCTCACCACAAAAAAAATTGCACACACACAATAACAATGGAGTCAATAACCTTGAAAATATTCAAAAGTTTTTTTTTTATTTCTCGAGTGGTTGGCACCACGTACTACCAGGTACTATAAAAAGAAGAGAACACAACACAAAAAAGTACAATACGCATGAAAAAGAAAACAATAGAGAAACGCATAACCTGGAATCGAGTAGCAGCGTAAGAAAAGCTGAGAGGGCTGCGTAACAATGGACTGAGGAGTCGCATAACATAGCAAAATTTATTCGATTTATTGACCTCACTTTTCCATTTTTTCACAGGATTGGACCTGCATTTGCAGATTGGATACGTATTCTATCGGAAGGGAAATTAAAAGGTTACATTTCTTTTCGAAACTGAGTCTCTAAAAACTTAACTAAAATGGCCTCCATTGATCCCGAAACTTACAGCCATATCCGGCCATATCCCGAGTAAATTTTTTTCGGTGTTTTTGGGGAACGATTCCGAAATCGCCGGGTGATTTCCGAATCGTTCCCCATAAACACCGAAAAAAATTTACTCGGGATCCTTCATTCGACGAATCGGTATTGTCAGAATATCTAGATAGTATTCTGGATCAGTATTCCGGTCGGTTATTGATTTATTCGAATAAAATAAATAAATAATGTTGTTTCGTCAGTTGCATGATCATAAATGCGACACCTCACGCTTCGAAAGCCTCGTTTTTTCTGATCTGTGAGGTTAAGGCGGAGCCGGAAACGAGGATACGAGCGATGTACTGCATTACAAGACCTAAGTTAATCATATTTCGGATTGCATTTTAAGGCGAAGAAAGAGAATACAAGGAGTTGCCTCCCAGAATCTTGCTGCAATAGCGTTTGACCTAGAAAGGAACCGAAGAGAGAGAGAAAGAGAGGGAGAGAGAGAGAGAGAGAGAAAAGAAGATAACCACCCAGTGACCAGTTAGATGACCTACCGACTGTACTGGAAACAGAAATTTTCCAGCACATCCTGGTCCTTTGCACGCATATGCCTATCTTCCCCTCTATACTTTCCATTTTGTTGTTTTTTCTTTGTTCATCCTCTACTCTCTTTCTGTAGAGTGATAGAGAGTTAGGGAGAAGGATATAGGTATGACGAAATAAAGTCGAATTCGATGGCAACATTATTCTGTGAGAAAGAAAAAAAGAAAACCGTGTCTTCCTATTGGAGGGTAGTGGGAGGCAGGAGAAGAAGAAGAAAAAGAAGAGGGAGAAAAACCGAAAAAAGGAAGATGTGTTGGCCGACAACAGGAAGGGAAATCAGGTCAGCAGCGCGTTGAGGTGAAAGCGACTTTGCTGCTGGGCGACTGGCCGCCTCGCTGTTAAAAAGAGCGCTGGAGCATTTGGCGATTTGAAAGCAAGCTAAGTGCGTCAGTCGTCTTCAAACTAGTGCCGGTCGCACACACGCCACTGGATTTCGTCCTTCTTTGTCAAATAGCTTTACACATTTTGACACCAATCGAAAAAGCATCAACGTTAGTTACCAATCCATTTCTCTTTCGTTCAGAAATTTCCACCAGAGTCCTCATAAACATTTGTGTCTCCCTCTTTATAAAATAGATGAGAGGTTTCGGACTGTTGGCCATCATCTCCGCCGTCTGGATTCTTTTGGTTGTCCTCCTGTCTGTCGAAGCTGTACCGTTAGCTGCCAAGTCAGGTACACTTCGCTATTTTGCCAATTACCTAGTTCACAATCGTTGGTTTAGAAATAGGCTTTCAGTCTGAATTTGTCACTAAAATTTATGATAGCGTCATGTTTTCTAAAATGCAAAGTTGTTGTTGTCTATATAGGTGACGAAGCTCCTGCCAAACAATCGGAGAAAAACAAGACATCTTCTTCGGTCTACGATTACGTAACTCCAGAGGTCATGTCGACAGTAGTTGGAGCTGCTTTGGGCGACCAAGACTGCCTCCGCTATTCGGCCTGTAAAGCCGGAAATTACGTTGCCGATGTTACTGGCAAGGAGATTGTTTTGATGTAAGACATCCGTTCGACACTCTTTCATTAAAGCGCTTGCACGCAAGACTATATAGACAACTTAGAATTGGTCTAATATGCGGTATGACCCGAAACGCCGGAGCAACCCGGAAAAGGGGGCCATCCACGTGTATATTAAGACCACACGCACCTTTCCAGAAATGTCTAATTAGACCTTTCAATTTTTAATGCCCCATAGGGTTCTGGACCGCTGGGTTCCCAATAGCTGGCAAGATACTCTCCGCGCCTTCAAGGAAGCGGCCACCTACAAGGACGATTGCAAGAAACAATTCCCTTGCTCCAATCCACAGGATTAATAAGTTAAGGAGTGGAACAGACCTCCGTCGGCAGTCCTCCGTCGGCAGCAACCCACGAGCCGTGTCCCCATAATTTAATCCCATGTTTAATTTAACGGCGATCAATTTTTAATTATTATCGTACGCTGAGCGTTTTATTTGTTGGGAGGTTGTTGATCGACCTTACCCATGACCACAATTAATACACATCTGTTTTTTTGTTTTCATTATTTCAACATTAAATTTATTATGACACCTCTGAATATATACAGCATATGTCGACAAATAGCTTGACGGAACAATACTATGAACTCTGTTGTGAATCAAGGGCGTTAAAAACCCTTCCAACCCACGGCGGCATTGGATCTGTATCATCACCGACGACGGGGTCGGACGATGATGTTTGTGGTGATCGATTCCGGCTGGGTATTACAAATCTTGCTGGCAAACTGCCCGTCACCCCAAGTGCAATGAATATAAATGAATTGAGAACAGCCATTCCGACGACCAGCATAATACCGAGAAAGATGTTGAGTAAGCGGCCGGGTTCCACGACGCCGACCAGACGCGTCGGCTGCAGCTGGCGGCTGGTGGACCACAGTGACTTCAAACCAGGGGAAAGTCTGGCTACTTCCGCCTGACCGATATTTTCTTTTAACAGGTTGTGTGCACCGACGTAAGTTCCAACGTCCACCAAAAGAAAGAGCGTCACGACTAGTAGGCGAAACAGCAAATGACTGAAACGTGTCATGACAGCTGCAGTCGATGCAATGATATTGGCCTTGAGCCCTTGACCCTCTTTGATTCCGTCTGCCTTTATACCAGGTGCAATCGCCGACGAAACGAATCAAGGTGCATTAAAGGTCGTTCATTCAACCCATTCTCTCGGAAGTCATCATTTAAGAATAATGATTCAATCTATTTATATTTGTTTACCACAAAAACAGACCAATCCTAAATGCACACATTCTTTCGCATTCTTTCTGGAACACAATACTAATGTAAATAATCAAATTTGCCGTATCTGATAATGCTGTCAAGATCAACAGTGCGAATCGTTGAACTTGAGTAGGGAGTGTTCACCGGCGAGGACCTAGAGGTATGGGGTATGGTATAGGTCAACAACTTTCATACTACATGTACTACATATGTACCAAACGAAAAAAAAAACGGGTACGAAAACAAAACTGGTAATACTTGTTTCATGCTCGCAGAAAAAAACCTCGTTTAACCTGAAACGAAGATTTTTCTAAATCATTGAACTATAGCGGTATAAATTTTCCTCGGTTTATATTTTTCCTCGATATAGTACTTTAACTTGTTTCCGAATGTTATCTAAAATTCTAAACGATACGTAACATTCATTGAAACGGAGAGATAAGAATTTTTGACACCCAACAGTGCCATTTCAAACCTATAGAAAGATTATTTACAATGATTTAAGCTGTTTTAAATCGAACAATCGCCCAGCAAAAACGATTCAATGTACCATAACAGTGTTAAAACTATTTTAATGATCATTGCAGATAATTAAAGGCCCTAGTTCTGACATATTTATTCTCTGGTTTTTTCATCCCATTAAACGTCGGTATTTTGGGTATATCAAGAAATTTTTTTATTTGTAACGACCGGCAGTTGCCTCTCCGGAAAATGACAATGAAAAACAACCGCTTTTCCCGTCTACCGTACGGTGAGGCAATTTTTTGTTTGGGTTTTAACAGACTCATTTCAGGCTGTTCACGAAGCGTTCCCTAACCTTGTAGTCGGCATACATTAGCATACTTGGCGTCGTATACTGTAATTCTTCTTGTTGCCGCGTTTCCGTTCAAAGTAACGTTTGAGTACCACCCTTAAAAGTGGTACTAGAACTCTTTATGTTTTCCAAATAATACCTATTCTGGGCAGCATAGAGTGGGAGATCTTTTACATCAATATTTTTTATATAGGCCGTTTGGCGTTTGGTCATTTTTTAAATGTTATATTCTTTAATCTGTTCCTTATCTCTGGATTTTGGAAAGTATTTCATGCCAAAAAAAGCTTGTCATTTATTGATTCTGAACGATAACAAATATACGAGGCCGTGAGAGAACGCTCATGGTTTTAATGTGTTTGCGCGTACTGCATAAGGGTTTTTGACCTATTGCGGCAAAGACCTAACGGTGGGTGACTTAGAATACCTGTATGCCGCTAAATTTCTTCTAAGAGGCCCAGGGTCAACAACTAATACATGTGCATCAGGTGTTGCATTATAAGTCAAATTAACTTAGGTTTAAACAAAAGGGTAAGGTCAATTAGAAAAGTTTTATCCAGAATCGACCTCAGCAGCAATAATACCTCTTACCTTTTTATAAGAGAATTCAGCCACAGGGTGCGTTCTGTTATCACCTCCTGACCTCATGCAAATAGCGGAACATTTGAATAGTGCTTTTTGTTATCCCCGAAAGCACGAGGACATTGGCCATTCTAGTGTTGCCCTACGTAAATTTTGTTTTACCAACCAGACGCGAACTATGTAGGGGTAATTAGAATTCGTATGTTTTAAAAAAGAAAAATTAACATAAGTCGCTGTTAACCGCCTAGCGACCAGCACGCGGGTAGTTGACCGAGCATTCTATCTTCAAGAATTCTTGCCTGCCAAGTAAATATTATAAATGTCAAGGCTTTTTGCGTCGAAAAAACGACAGCAAACACTTGGCTGCGCAACAGCTGAGAAGGAAACCCAAACCCTTCCGTACCCATGTCGACTGGGCAGTTTAGCTGTGCTTAGATAATGCTTGGGTAAAATTTCGCTTTAATTTACCGCGGTTGAACACCATTGAACGTACGTCATTAGTTCATTACCGCACGGTCCATCATTAATAATCTTGGGTACATTATTAGTTGTACCTGAATGTTTATTACATTTTGGTGACGAAAAGTATAGCTGGCAAACAATACAATTTTTTCAATACCACAAGTCATTTGGGGTGTCCAGAGCACGAGCTCTGGGCCATTAGTTCGGCTCTGAACTTTCATGAAGTCATGATGCAAAAACACACACCAGTTGATCCACCTCATTGATGGTTTTCGGCTTCCACCTACGTTTTCACATAACATAAATCTGTTACAAAAAAATGTACAAGCATGCAGTACTTGATGAAGAAGACGTTCACAGCTTTGGTAAAATGAAAACTAGAACATATTGAGCAAAGTCACAGTCAATTGTTCTATTGTCACATGTTAGTAGGCCAGTCGTCTAGATCTTCAACACGTGTTCGTACTCATCCGCATTATGGAAGAGCGCGCGGGCGGTGACGTGACAGACGGCCTGGAAAATTCGGCAAGATAACGGTCAGGTGACATCTGCTTGAGAAGTCCGCGAGTGGGAAAGATGTTTATTTGAAACAGGACCACAATCCGTGTCGCTTTCGAAAGAAGGCAGTCGAATGAACAGTACTAAACGTCATCCAACTTACTTTGGACAATAGAACTTACTATATAGCATATATATAGACTATAAAGATAGTATTTGCGCACCGTATTTGCGCACCTGTACGAGATGTCGAGATGCCGTAAGCTTTTTCCATGGAAGGAACCCTTCATAAAGAACGTGACACTTTTTCCAATTTTTTTAACCCCCACATTATACAAGCTCTATGCAATTTAACAATCTAAAAAAATAATGAAAGCAAGTAAATATCGCCCATACATACAATTATTTATCGTCATTATCAGCACATTACTCTTTTATGACACGACATTACATCCTAGTCAACTTTTACTTTAGTTAAGTTATTTTTGGTATTATAATATTGCTACTGTACTACTTAGCCGTCTTGGTTAAATCTTTTGCAGAATCAACGTACGGATCCCACTCTGTCGAGCCGTCTGGAACAAAAGGATTTAAGATTTATGTCCCCGTGCATTGATTATAATTCAAGGTCTCGTCTGTGGGGGATTCCAGTTCCAGATCAAACTAGGCCAGTAGGGTCAAAACCAAAGACAAAATTCTAGTCGACCTATTTCGACTGTATTTTCAACCTAAAACTCTTTGAGACGGACGAGTGGCGTCGATGAAGAAAAAAAAGACAGGAAAAAAGCGGATATAGGTAGTAGATATATTAATTAGTCAATTCCCATATGTATCATATAGGTGTGATCTACTATATCGTGGATCGCTATTGGTCCTTGGTTGAAAATGACCTAAGGTCGATCCGGGTGAGTTTACCATAAAAGCCAGCTTCACTTCGTCATTCAATATCACTCACTTTTCGATCACTTGTTCAACAGTTTGCTTGACTTTGTTCTCGAGTTCATCCTTCACATTTAAAGTACATTTTAAAAATATTGTTATTTAACCTAGAGTTTTTAGGTTGCAATTTTTATTTTTAAACCATAATTATAGCACAACAAACTATATTGATTGATTTCTTTGCCCATCCCCTCTTTGTGATGAATGTATTTTTATTATTACTAAAAGTATGTGGAAACTTCCCCTCCCCAATAAGTACCATGATTTATGATATTGTCAACGAACTTGGACCACTTTCCTGCTTAATAACAATGTTAAAGAAACTGAACTAAAAACTTGACTTGTTCCCTTTTTTCAGAATGAAACTTATGTTGGTCGCTGTTCTTCACCTGGTTCTGGTCGTTTCTTTGACACATGGAGCGGCTATTGCGGCCATCGACTCTGCTGAAGCCGCCTCTTCCGGGCAGAATGTGATCAACGCCGGCGGGACAAGCAGCAGAACCGCCAGACAACACCAACAGCTCAGTCAACCACTTAGTCCTAACGTCGTTGATACTAATAATGAGCCAATTTTCCGAACACAACCCGGCTTTCCAGCTGTTTTTCAGCCCGGTAATAACGACTACCAACTCAAAACATCGGGAAACTTTGCGATAGCTGATTCTGGTGTCATCTTTTGGAGTGTTGCCGGTATCTTGGGCCTCATCCTTGGCGTCTGGGCCGTTTCTCTCTTTACCGGTATTGGATTTTTCAAGACCATCTTTACTGGATTCAGCGCATTCAAAGCACGAACCAACGAGATGGGCTTCAAAATAGACAGCCAGCAACTCAATGTGGTCGCCAATCAAGTTTACAAAGCGATCGATACGTGGCGCTTGAAAAACAAAAATCTGTAATTTAATCGTCCAATCTGAGACAATTTGTAACTGTAACTATAATAATTGTAATACAACTGTGCTTTCTTCTTGCAACTATGATACCTCCGCTGCCTTTAATGAATTATATGCAGCGACAAGAGTTTCCTGACAGCATTTAATTAGTGTAAGTTTTAAGTTTTTACATAACACACATTGGTAGTGCTGTGGCGACTAGCGAAAACAATCTTTTCCTTACCCAATTGGGAATCTGAGGTAAGGGCTGGTAATGTTGAATTTTTTTCAATGCAAATTTTCAGTGGGTGTAAAATAAAACCCACACGTTTATAATTTTGTCAGAAAACTTTCTGCCGTCGCTTGTGTTTAGAATTTAATGAAACATTATTATAAGTGGAGTGTGTATAGTGTAAGTTAAAGCTGATCAAATCACAATTCCTATTTTTGAATGAACTCCCTGGAAAGAAGGATCTATATAAGGCCAGGTATGCGACGACTGAAAACTACATTTATTGTAGCCTGTGTATGTAAGGTTGTACCTGTTGAAGGCCCGTCGAGCCCTAAGGCGGAGAAACGAATTTATGTTAAATTAGTAGATTTGACATCCTAAGGTTTGAAAATAAGCGAAATTCCTTCGTGATTGACGAAATGTCTCCTAAGATAAGATCCATCAAACATGAAGGAAAATACAACTTACGTACTTGAAAACAGTTTCGCAGATGACAGGATTCGAACCTGTGCTCCCAGAGGGAAACTGATTTCGAGTCAGTCGCCTTAACCACTCGGCCACATCTGCCTTCAACGGAGATTACTTCCCAAACAAGAAAATATCGAAGATGAGCATATTCAACAGAAGTAAAAAAATTAGCGATATACCACTACTCGAGGAAATGTTTCGCGAAGCAGGTGCTAGATGAGCTTTCACAGTAGCATTTCATCATTTGGAACATCAAATTTTGTAATAAGGAACTGGGAGAGGAATGTAGTATTTGTACCCCAACCGGCATACGATGTCCCAAACTGTTTTTTCCCGTGAAATCGCCGCCCTATTTTGACATCCGGATAGATTTCCTTTTCCCGGATCCCATGATTGAATACTCTACAAATATTTTTCCTGTTTTGAACGCTATTCTAATATGTTAGAACTGGGTCATTTCCGATGCCTTGTTATTGATCTTCAAATGATTGACCGCAGACGCTTTTCCGCCTTGAAGGAAATCCTCCCTGCGGTTATGACACGTGGAGCAAACAATCGACTGTAAGGTATATAACTTTCGATAGAGCTCCGATATTCGCTTTTTCACCATGACTCGTCGAAATCCCAGATAACGACAAGTAGAGGATGAGAACGAGCACATCTTAACCGAAGATTGTTGTAGCTCGTCGGAAGTAAAAATGAAGAACGTGACTTGGCAATTTTTACTTCTCTGTTCTGAGGAACGAATAAAAGCTAGCCGCTAGCCCTTGGGCCCCTAGCCCGTGACGCAACTGCTGTAGGATTAATGTCTTCCTTGAAATATCCCGTAGCTTTTTCGATTGAATTAAGGCACAGGAAGGAAAAACAATGAATTTTTTCTACCAGTATCTTAAATGAATCAAAATTCATTTTACAGATTTTTAATAACAGTTAAAGAGAGTCTTGTTTCGTTAGAAAATTGGAATCTAAACTAGATTGGTGGCAGATTTTTCACGCTCTCTCAGTTTTAAATATCCCGACAAAATGTTCAAAGTCACATACGTACACGACGACGACCAGCCGGTTATTCGAAGCTGTTTTCACATTTTCCCCTTTTTTTTATAGTATTTCTTTTTCTTTTCCTTCGAACGCCACATGGCTCCTCTCTCTCTCGTGTCTACGTGCTCGAACTTAACTCAATAAATATAGGTTACCTGCAATATCTTAACGGCCAGGTAACATTCCCAATATATCTTGTTTTAATATATAACAATACTAAATTATTGAATTGTTTCTTTTTTAAACTTAGGAAACGTACCGTTGACATAAAATACGAAGAAAGGTTTTTAATATACAAATGAACTTTTATATAATGGCGATGGTTTTTAAAAGAATCACAGACATAACATATAAGACTGGTATAGTAATCTGGGAATGTCTACGTAGCTCTAGCACGACAGGAATAACATGTACGTGTTCATCCACCCCTCTTCTAAAAACAACGGGGGGCTGTCTGTAGTTTCGGGAAAAAATAACTTGGAAGCATTTTCATTGATCAGGTAGATACAAGGCAAACTTGCTCCACCTTTTACCTCGATGCATCGTGTATACATATGGAACCTTCAGGTCGCGCCCATATCTGACTCTCAGCCTCTCTGAAAGACAACTAAAGGTACGACGAAAAAACTAACATAGCAGAAACAAGACAGTGAGCTATAAACTTCCGCATTGGATCGACCAACCTACCTTTTAGGGTTTTTTGCTCTGTCCAGAAGACAGAGCCGGTTTACGTGCGCTGCCAGTCTTTTCCTTTCCGTATCCGAAGGACCGCCCATCGCAGAGCTGCACTCGGTCTAAAAAAAAAGCAGGTCACTACTAAGTCGAGTCCCTAAGATTGAAAAAGGGAAAGAATTTAAAGCTCTATTCAGACGCGGAGAAAGATCATTTCCACCGCGAGAATCATCGAGTCGGGACGTGTGTGATGGTCCGGTGGGGTTTACAACCAAACAAAAAATTTTGTGTGAAATCTTATGTTTAAGATTGGAAGAAATGTGGTGATAAAAAGAGGTGTGCTATTTTTTGTAGTGATTACATAACATCACTGCTTTATTTCGTGCTCAACCTTCAATTACGGATAGCCTATTCTGATCTACTTTGTCGATCGGACTATTACGCAAGACCGCCATCATGAGACTACCTTTCAGGTAATCTTGTATTTTTTCGTTCGTCGTTTACATTTTTATTACTTCTTTGAGACGGAAAACTGATGATCTTTTGTAATTAGCTGTCGTACGATTTTCGTACTGGCGTGTATCGCTGTTGTCTGTTGCGCGGAATCTTCAGCAAGACGATGGAGTATCCGGAATTCGAGTAAACAAATGAAAAACAGTTTGACGTCATTATCCAAAACTTGGAGAAACGAAAGTTTATCTCTTTTCAATCGTGTAGCGCACAACAACAACCCAATTAGTGTTATTCGGAAGCGTTTCGGTTCATCGAAGACCTACGATTCATCGGATCCACTTCACGCTTATCCCAATTCACTGGATTTGGTAGTGCACAACATGTTTCAGAAACTGTCTCGATTTGAAGTGAACAATGCGGATTCAGTTCGAAGAGTGCTTCGTCTTTTCAGAGTCTCATCCATATTCAGCTTCTTTGCTGGAGTCGTAGGCCTTGTTTTGGCGCTGGCTCTCCCTGCTGCTGGTGTTGTGGCGTTGGGTCGCCGAGAGGATAAATTCGGAGCAGAAGAAACTAGTTCGATAGACTGGGACTATGTTAATCATGCGGCGCAAACTGTAATCCAGGCTATCCAGAGTGGCCAGCTCAAATACGAATTGTGAAACCTCCCGTAAAGAATAAATAGAACTTGTTTGGCCTGATCAGTGAAAAGCTCAAATTGCCAAGTATCCACTTTATCGCAACGACCTTATGTTTGTAGTAAACTAAAAGTAACAAGATTCACCTACATGATAATATTTACGAGACCAACCTCAAAAACGAGTCAAAATGATAGATTGAGCTTTTTCACGAATGCATCAAGATTTCCGAGTGGCAAAGGAAAAATTGTGGAAAAAGCAAGAAGTTGGAATTGAAGTCAGGTCCGTACCGGTTTCATCAAATAGCAGGAAGCCGATAAATAAACAGAAGTTCAAGGCTAACTTGACGCTGCCTCGGGTTGACTCACACCACCACGTCAATCGCCTCGACGTCTACTTCTCAAGACCGGAGGTCACGTAGATACTCCACCTACGTCTTCATCCGACGCAACTCTTTATTCCATCCACCCAAAACGACTGAATTTTCATACCTTGTTTAAAACTTCGTCAAAGTATTCCTTTCTGTGTGTTTTATTAATTTATTATCGTGAATATTGCAGAACAAGAAAGAATAAATGCCATCCACAATCTGTTTATTGCAAAATCAGTACCAAACATGTCTACAAACCATAACAATGAAAAATTTACTTGAGGAAATGCTGGGCGTGACTTTACCGTTTCTAGACTTGAAGGTGTCGATGCTCGTTGCATTTGTTCTCCAGTTTGTTCACATGGATCGACCTGCGGGCAAACTACGGTTAGACATACGAAGGTAAAGTTTTTATCACACGAGTTCCTCGCCGTGCATTAGCGCCATTATCCTAACGGGGGAGGCACTTCCATAACAAAACAACGTGACCGAGAGGAGCGAAAAAAGACAAAAAACAATACGCCCAAGGAGGTCCTTTCAATGCCGTCACTGTTCCTGTATCTCTTATGGAAATTACGCCATTCTTTCTTCTTATTACAGAAAAATAAAATGGGCTAACTATGGCGACGCGAACCCTACAGTCGTTCCGAAACTAGTTGTTTTCGGCGTGCACTCTACTTACCCGAAGGAAAATACACGTTTGATCACGTCGCGACGGGCGGTCCATAACGCAGTTGCTCGAAGCTGTTTCGTAGAATCTCTTTTGTTCCTCCAATCTTTTAAAGAAAAAAAAGGGAGTTTCCCTCCTACCCTTGCGACGCCACTGACCAATCAGCTGAAGACTTGCATAAAGTCGAACAAAATGGCTGTTGCGTGTCCGTCACGGCTACTCTCGTCGACGATTATTGGGGACGAGAAAGAAGGGGAGATTGTGGAAGAAGACCATCCGCGCGACCTTGTTTCATCCCTCCAAAACGGGGGAGATTGTTTGCGCACCACGAATCTGCAAGGCACTTTCTCGGCAAACTCGATAAGAAAACCTGAAAATGAATTTCTTTTTTTTTGTAAGAAGAGAAAGAGAGAATAACGGGAGAGATGTCCTCCTGCCCCGGATCCGCGCCATCGCTACAGCAATCGCCTTCGAACAGCTCGTTCTCGCACGAACACCCCTTCCTTCTGTTTCCCCTTGTTAAATGTCAGCAGTAGCGCCAGCCAGCCAGCAGTTTCGCCCGGTTGAAAACAGGGTCCGTCAGTCAACTGCACGCAGTCGCATCTTTCGCATGTAAAAGGCTAAGGAAAAATTGTTTTGGTGGATTTCGGCAGGCGGGATCAAACAAGTCAGGACACAGGGCGCGCGCGGCTGCTGCTGCTCGACTCTGCTTCACCGGATTCAACTCTCGACCAAAACAGCAATCAGCACTGCAGCTAACAGCAACACGGCAAGCTCAGGAAACCACCCCCGGGCACAGCCGCCTGTGGCAGTGAAACATAGATGGTTCACATTTTGTCACAATAGAAGATTGTTTTGCTTTTTGACTTAATTAAACTTGTTTTCTTTTGAAGGTGTTAGAACATACACACAAGTTACCAAATGACACA
Source organism: Ceriodaphnia dubia (assembly GCA_022539655.2). Taxonomy (NCBI): domain Eukaryota; kingdom Metazoa; phylum Arthropoda; class Branchiopoda; order Diplostraca; family Daphniidae; genus Ceriodaphnia; species Ceriodaphnia dubia. The sequence goes on from JAKUCG020000182.1 coordinate 900,251, forward strand.
CGATTGGGAGGAGGAACAAGTAACATTTAGGTCCACTATCAAACGAGATGATGAAATCTGTGTGTATTGGCTTGAGAGAACCAGATTCCTGTTATCGGCTGCTTTTCGTTTTCCAAAGTCTTACTTGAATTTCTTTGACTTCTATCATTCGGACATTAGAAAAAAATAACCAAACCACGTTATCATTAAGAAGGAAGAGCGAACTAAGAAAGAAATCCAATCAAATATAAGAAGGAAAAATACTACTACACACACTACACGAAAAGCAATGGAATTTGTTGTTTCGTTTCATCTCATTTAAACCGAAGTTCGCTTGTATTGTTTAGGGTTGTCAGTGAAATCTGATTGAATAGTGATTAAAAAACGTCACGCCTTGAATGAGGGGGCTTATACCTCTCGATTAACGGACGAAAACGCGCCTTTTTCGTGTCGCTTCGTGTGCAGCCACCACCAGAAACAAAAAAATCACCTCAGCCCCCTTTATCAAGTCCCATACACGACGCTCGATAAAATGTTTCAATCCCTGCACAAAATAATAGATGCATTAGTTGGAATAGGGAAACTTGAATTTAAACACACCCTTACTTGGAACCAGATCGTGAACGCGACCGAGATCGCGAACGGGAAGCAGAGCGCCGATGGTCATTATCTTCATCGTTGTCACGTTCGCGACTGCGTCGATCATCGTGTCCGTTGTCTTCTTCGTCGTGTCTTCTTTCTGGTTCACCTGATGGCTCTTCTTTGGCGACTGGTGATCTGTTTCCAGCTTCCTCGCGGGGGCTCTTGCTGCGTGAACGGCTACGGTCGCGACTCCTGTCACGGCTACGGTCACGGCTTTCGCTGCGACTGCGAGACCTGATAACGAGTCACTTGAATCACTGATGGCCACACAATGAACAAAATGTAAATAATACCTGGATCTGCTCTTCTTCTTGCTTCGGCGATCGTCATCACGGCGACTTCCTCTTTTATCATCACGATCGCGGCTACGACTACGACTGCGAGATCGAGATCTGGAACGACGGTCGCGTGAACGACTACGAGAACGAGACCTGGTTGGTTAAGACCACACATAAAGCGTATTCACTTCCTTCAGATAACATTGCAACCATGGCAGTTGGCTCATCGTCAGCACAAGAAATTGCTGACAGAAAGCTTCAACTACTCAAAGAGAACAAGGCTTCCAAACAACAGTTCATACCAAGCTTAAGCGCCATATATTTCACATGTTTCCAATTAGGAAATGTGAGTTACAAACTTAAGTGAATTAATGTACCTCCTCCTGCGTGAACTGCGTCCACTTCGCCGGGGTGGATCATCAGGACGTCCATAGCGAGCCAATTGGACCCTGAGTTCTCGTCCATCCATCATTCTACCATCCATAGCATGCATGGCATCTTCTCCATCACGTCTATCATAAAACCTACAAGAAAAATACTGTTACAAATAGATTCAATGCAAGACAGTAGAAAGTAATGATTACCTGACAAAAGCAAAGCCACGACTTTCTCGCGAAAAACGGTCTTTAGGGATGTAAACATCTCCGACGTCTCCATACTTTTCAAAAACTCGACGCAAATCTTCGCAAGTAGTGCGATACGTCAGGTTGTCAACTTTCAATGAGGTCATGCCTTCAATGCGAGGAGGGCCGCGACCGCTCATTTTAGATTCTGACTGAAAAACAACTAGAGATCGAAGTGCAAGTTGTGAAGAAACGTGTGCGACTCAACAGAAACGACAGTTGCTACCACGCGCGTAAACTACAATGCCAAGAAAATGGCCGATGGCGGCTTTTTTTAGGGGTAGGGAAGCTAAAAAATGGGGGGTGGAAATTGCGATGTTGCGCGTTGTCTATGCGTCTTGCAGTTTCAAAACCGTTTTTGTCCTTATATTTCTAGTTTATTAAAAAAAATATTTCTGAAATTGAAAAAAAAAAGAAAATTTAAAGGCAACTAAGAACATAAACTTTTCTTCCAAATACGTGTAGTATAACGTTTTCATGGTTTTCATCTTTTGGTCTCGTTAAATATGCATTAGTTCTTCCATTCATCACTTGAATAAAAAGACTAAAAATAACAACAATTCATATTTTTGATTCAAATTGAAATACCATGGTAAAATTGATGTGGTTTAATTGATGTAAATGTACACTTGTGTAATGCTTACAGCGTTGCCATGACTTAACGTGCGACCCGAAAAAAAAATCGAAAAATGAACGAAAAGTGATAATAAATCTAGACGACACTGTCGAGCTGATGCCACGTTAAACTCTATTGCCAAAAATGTGGTCTACCGGGAGATGGTGGACAGATGTTACACATAAGGCGATGTTATTTGGCGGAGGGGTTAGCAATGGGTGCTTGAAGGGGCTCAGTGCGAGGCTGCGCCGCATCGACTCGAGTTCGACACGAAACGTGCTCCCGTCACTGAAAGGTAAGGTGCACCAAGTCCGTCATTGTTTCAAATCCTTATATACTTTATAGGCCTCGTTTAAAGTTGGTGAACGAACCACGACTTAAGTGACGATTGGGCGTTGGCGGTGTTCGTCAGGAAAAATTTTCTTTCTCGTCAGAGGAAACGTGATGTGATTCCGTAACAATTTCAACGTTCTCCGTGAAAACCGGCGACACGGATTGAATGCAAACGAGCTTTCTCAAGAAATCGAGTAGAGTTATTCGGACATTGAGAATTGAACTTTTTGACCTTCACCAAACGAAGCGATAAATAGTTGACGGCGTATCTCCCACAGCGGATATGGGCATTGGGGCACTAGACGGAAACATTAGCGCTTCCCCAGCAAACTCCCGAAAATAGAAGTGATCTACCTCCCCCCTCCTTCTTCTCTTTCTCTCTCACTGGAGGCCGCCCTTGTTTTGTTGGTTTGGCATGTGGCCACAAATTTATTTTCCACCAGCCGGCAGCCGTTCGACCCCAATGCTTGCCCAACATTCCTTAAACAGTTATCGCCGCTAAATACACTTCGTCTTATGTCTTTGCATTCTTGACTGTCAAGTCGGTTTATGTACTTTAGGACGACCAGTTTTGAATTGGTTTTGTTTACATGGTTTTCTTATTTCTCGATTTGCGTGAATGTAGGTGAGCTTGATTTGACTCGAGGGTCTTTGCGGTGCCAGCGCGCGTAACGAATCACGACGACCTGCTCAGCTTTGTTCCAAAACAATAGAAGCTCTGCGAATCGACGAAAACGACGCGAAAACGATACACTCATCGCCCCTCTTGACTTAAAGTGGATATTGCTCTGATCGTCTCCCAAGAAATGGCTTCTTCTGCAGCTGTCGGCAAAAAAGATATCCGATTCGCCCCAGCGCCACCCGCTAATCAACAAGTAAATTACTGAATTTGTAGCTAAATGTTACTTGTCACGTGCTTTTTGATGAGCTCATGCGGCAAGTATTTTTGGCGCGCATGGCCAAACGGTCCTACAGGCAGAGCTCTTTTGTTATAGCTTGTTTGGCTTGCATGTGTGTTATTGTTTTTCGAATATGTTGTGTCAACTGACACTCAAGGAAGAAGACGAGTAAACTTTCTATAGCTTTTTTATGTTTATCATTAATGCGACTTCCAAAAATGTTTTTTTCGCCATGTCCGCCAAACTGCAGTTTTTTAGGCGAGAACGCAGCTTTGTCCTGCAACGTCCTGCTCAGGTTGGAAATCATTTAATCTATACAATAAATACATGTTGATTTCAAGCTTTCTGCCAAAATAATAATCACCATTATATCGTTTCTTTATGTTGCCAACAGAATTTGATAACACCGACTTTTTTTTTGATAGAATGGACCGGGCAATCATTTCCAGCAACGGGAGCGTAGTTTCATTCGCGATGGGAATAATCGCTCAGGTGCCACCACCGGCTCACCAAACGCTTTCCAAAGCAATGGAAGCGGTGGTGGCAAAGCACGAGGTGGCTCTCATCACAACGGGAACACAGGGCCAGCACTGGCATCTGCTGCCGCCGGGAGGGGCAAACCTAATATGGAAATCTACCGTCCACCAAGTAAAGCACTACCGCGATTTCTTTAACTCCTTCTGGCCATTCAGGAGCAGCTTCCTTTTAGAACAAGCTTTCATATTATTTGTGGCCAAAGTTTATGAAAACCTTTGTTGTTTGACTGGTTCATTGTATCAAAACCCGATTGTACTAGATATTCTTGGAAAGTTGGCCACTTCCTGGGGAATTAGGATGAAAGATGCTCGAGGAATTAGTTTGAAACCGCGTTTCTAGGCACTGGATTCGACGAACAAACTTTCTATCCGCGCAAAACATTGTGGCTAAAAAGGAATCTTAAACAAAAATGAAAGAAGTATATATAAATCAGACTGAGCTGGGCGATGTTAAATGTCGAATTGAGTTCTCTGTTAAATATTATAACTTTTTGGAATACGAAAGTCCATAGAAGTCCAACGACATTTTAATGTAGCTAAGTGGAAAATATGCGGGTGTGTGAAGATTTATAAAGACATTAGGGTCGTAGTGTTTACTGCTGACTACAAAATTGAGAGTTTATTGCTAACCGGATGCGGGACGGACGAGGATTTATCGCGCCCATCCTTGCTGAGGAAGCACCAATTGAATGCTCTCACTCTTTGAGGCATTTTAGAACACAGATTTATTTTATTAAATCTCTTTTCCTTTATTAAAAGGTATGCGAAGTGGAGAAGTTCCAGTTGGTGGACGAGGTTCATTCCCTCCAAATTCTTCCGATCATCAGGTTCCTCGTCTAACTAAAAGCCGGACTTCACTGGAACTTAATAATAATAATAATAGCAACAGGGTTGCTAATAAAGCCCAGCAAGTAGCTCCGTCTTCAGCTACCGTTGCCACCATCACGAACCAACAACAGCCGGTTAGTAACGAAGCAGCATCACCGGCTGGCCAGTTCGCTCTTCAGAGATCAAAAAGTAGTGGATCACATCTCAGTTTGCAACAGCAAAAGGTACCCGTACCGACACCAACAGTCAAGGTCAACAATCCAGAATTGCCCGATGTCAGTTCATTTCCCGATGCAGCTCAAATTCTGCTCAGAAAGATTGCTGTTGGTATGATGCAACAACTTTAACATTCAATGGCCTGTGGCTTCACTTTGACCGATATCGTTGTTGATTATAGATCCAGACGGAGCTAATACTCGGTCTGTGATGGATGCTGTCAAGATTCTATTCAGTCGAGTGATCGAGTCCTCTCGTTATGCGTCATCCATAGCTCGTTACTGTTCGTACGTTATTGAGGTAACTCAGAGAAATAAAATCAGCTTTGATGAAATTATTTACTCAAAATTGGTTTACAGAGAGAAACTAAAGAGACGTTCCGTGAAAGTTTATTGAACACGTGTCAAGAATCATTTCAGGAACGCGACCGCTTGTTAAGATCAGCTGCAGGATCTTCTCAGCGTTGGGTGGCCTTTATAAATTTTCTTAACGAAATGTATTTGCAGGTATACGTAATTTAATGTGAAATAAGTAAACGTAGATTTTACAAAATGTTTTGTATAGTTTAACGTCAAAATCAAAATTTTCTCATTTGTCAGTTTATTTTCAATGGAATCATAACAAATGTGTATAATAAATAAATTCCTTTTCCTATTCCAGCTGAAACGGCGCAATTTGACTCCCAAAGTTAAAACGAGTTCAACGAGACCATCTCCGGATTTGATTCTGCTGTCACTGCTAGCCGAAAGTTGTTGTGCCACACTTAGACAGCCTTCTTCACACTCTCTTCAAGAGGTAATACGTTTTAATCCTCTGTTGCTAAAGGCATTTAATTTTAATCAACCGTCGACTTTTTACAGTTGGAATGTCTGTTTTTTGTTCTGACGGGCATTGGCCGAGATGTCGAAACAGAACTTCCCAGCAAAATGTCTGCCATATGGAATGCAATTCGAGATGCGTTCCTCGAAATGAATTCATTGCCAGGAGCAGCTCAGCGCACTTTGCTGCAACTGGTTGAACTTAGGGCGGCTAAATGGCAGCTCCCAGCGACGGCTGTGACCTATTACTACCCCTCCGTCTCTGGATCTGCTTATTGATCCAGGTCTTATATATTTGCCATCACTGTGATGATCACAAAACAACTGATAGATTCTCTACCAATTTCTTTCACATATATCCTTTTTGCTCCTAAAAATTAATTCTCCATTAACTGAAATCTCTCAACAGACATTTATTATTTCTATGATCTAATATTTCCTCCTAGCATGAAATGATCGTCATCTACTCTCGTCGTTTGGTATAGGAATAAATACCGAGTCAAACTTATTTTCATTATCTTTCTCCAATTCCGAAACGGTCGTCTCGTTGGCTATTAATATAAAGAGGCGAGCGCCTTTCACTTTAATCCATAGTCCCGCACCGTTTTTTCTCAAGGATTGTTTTAGATTGATTTGCTCTTTGCTGATATCAGCAGACTATGCTAATCCCCATTGTTACTGTGAATTGGTAAATTTCGCGTTCTAAAAATAAACTTGATTTTCATGGGGGTCAAGTGAATGAGCCACTTGCGTTATTAAAAGTATTTGAAGTAACTTGGTTCATACCAGTAAGTATAATCCTAAATAAAATACGTAACTGCGCAGTGTATTGGATGAAAAACAAGAACAAATTGAATTACGTTCTTGCACGGCTTCCATCCTTTCAAGAATGTATGTAGTGGGGGTGTGAAAGAAACTTAAACTATAAGAGTTGATTTTGTACATCTTTCATCTCTAATGGTTAAAAAAGATTTTTTAAAAACCGATTCCTACCAACGAACGTGAAGTAAACCCCAGCTTACCCACTAGAATTACTACCATGACTATTATCATACGCAACTCACGTAGGTTAAATTCTTCCTCATTGGATATTTGCCTTCTTTTTTCTGCGGCTCTATCCAGCAAAACTGCCGTTAACTGTTCAGTTACGCCAAAGAATAAATTCTTACGTCTACGTCTACGTTCCTAAAAATTACTTAGAACCCGAGTGGAAATATGGCATTTCTTTTGTGTCACATCAAACTGATGTCCATATATATATATATAATATATATTGTCTTGCACAGGGTACAATGGCTTGCCAACATGCAGTTACATGAAACTTACTCAGACAATACAAAATGCGTTGACGACCGGCCTCGACTGTTCAATTTTTTAACTAGAAAGAATAGGAAAATGACTATTTCGTCTTAAACGGCCGCAAAAGACTAATTATACTCGTACAGAACGGCGTTCTCTAGGTGATTTCCTTTTAAAATACACTAAAAGGAAGATCTAGTACCAAGGGGAACTAGTGTCGGATAGACCCGGATAACCTAGATAATAACCTAGCAAAGACCGCTACTGTCCAAAACTGCAGATAGACCAAGGGTAAAAGGGACCCAGTATAAGCGTTCCATATAAAATATAAAATGTAAGAAAAAGCCAAATGAAACAACTGAATTACGGCCTGAATTTGAAAGTCATATATTCTATAGTTCATATATTCTTCTATTATTTATATTACTTGAAAGTCTTTTATTCTAAGTAACGCTGGATTGGATATCTTGATGTAGCATCTGCATCTTACGCTTGATGGTTTAAAAGGTAACAGGTTCATTATATCTGGCAACGTAGAAATGTCCTATTGTTTAGTAGTCCGCTACCTTACGCCGCTTACCTTAATTTTCAACTGTTTGCTACTCTATTGAGTGGGGGATTTTGGGATTTACCTCTTTAGTTTATAGTATAAACAACTAGTTTCGTAGCATATTGCAAGCTTTTTCGATAGTTAGCCTTTTTTGTAATTTGCGTTGTATTACTTACTGTTGCTGTTATGAAGGTATGTCTTAGGAGTATGAAGGAATCAAAGAACTTCAGAAAGTAATTGTTATTGATCTACATTATTCATATTTGAATTTTTGAAGCATTGTGTTTCTTATGTTATATTTCCTTCAGTAGTAACAAAAAGAATTTTTTTTCCAGTATACTGTGCATGGGTTTCACACATAAAGAAATCTACTGCAATCAAAATTCAAAAACTGCAAATTGACCCTTAGTATCAAGCAATTCTAATTGGAAATTTATAGAATAAAAGTACTCATCATTAAATTAATTAATTAGTTTTAAAAAATAATAATGTCTGTTTGATTGTAAATTTTTCATTTGTCTTATCTTTGAAAAAGATTTCAAAACAGTTGTTTCATAAGAAGATTTGAACAAAAAATGGCGAAGGTCCATGTCCAGAATGTGGTAGTTCTGGACAACCCTTCCAATTTTTCCAATCCCTTCCAATTTGAGATCACTTTTGAATGTGTTGAGGATCTTCAAGAAGATTTGGAGTGGAAAATCATTTATGTTGGCTCAGCAGAAAGTGAAGCTTATGACCAGGTTTTAGACACAGTTTATGTGGGGCCAGTGCCTGAGGGAAGGCATATGTTTGTCTTCCAAGCTGAACCACCACAAGCTTCTAAAATCCCTGTTGCAGATGCTGTAGGGGTAACTGTTGTCCTTCTCACCTGCTCCTATCGCGGTCAAGAATTTATTCGTGTTGGGTAATTGTTTTTTTTAACCACGAAAACTGATTGCAATTACGTCTAATTTCTTTAGATATTATGTGAATAACGAATATGGCGATGCAGAACTGAAAGAGAATCCTCCTGCCGTCCCACAGTTTGATAAACTTTTGCGAAATATCTTGGCCACTAACCCTCGTGTCACCCGATTCAAAGTCGACTGGGACGATACGAATAAGAGCGGTACAACGAAAGGCGAGCAAATTGTAGAAAGTGACGGACATCAGAAAATGGACGCATCTATAATGGAATCCATGGACGTAATGTAGTTACATCTATAATATGGATCACCAAATAAATCTGCCACCTGAGCCACAACAGCCCGAAGATTCCCAATGTTGTGGCCAAGGATGTCGGTCATGCGTCTTCGATATTTATAAACAAGAATTGTTAATTTGGCGGAGAAAGTGTGAGGAACTCAAAACTTGCCGTGCTGAGCAAGAAACTAAGATGTGTCCAGAGACGTATGTGGATTGCGTCATCGAAAGTGTCGAACAGCTGTGTTCTACTGCGTTTCTGTTTCACTTTAAGCTTCCTGCGAACAATTACCTGACGTTTACAGCGGGCCAGCATGTGATAGCGCGTGAAACTTCTGGTGATGTAACTATCTCCAGACCGTACACTCTAATCAGCTCCCCTGGTTTAGTGACGACATTTTCTGTTCTGATTAAACTCTATGAAGATGGAAAAATGTCAAACATCATTCGAAAAAAGTGGATACCAGGATATTCAGTGTCCTGGAGAGGGCCAATTGGCGAATGGGACTACAAGCCAAACCGCTACAGCAACATATTACTTATCGCGGCCGGCACAGGGGTAACCCCAATGTACCAATTGTCAAAGCTGATTATTGACAACCCTGAGGACGAGACACGCGTCCAACTTCTATACGCTTGCAAAAGTTATTCCGAAATCTTCCTTCGTGCTCATCTCCATCAAATGCAAGATTACTGGAATTTCAAAGTTCGTTATTTCCTGAATGGCGATGTCAACCACTGTGCAAATGTACTCCATAACGAAGGTGTTAGCTATGAGTCATTAACCGGCGAGATTGTGCGAAAGGAGATCAGCGTTTTGAAGAAAAACAGTTTACGTGTGTACCTATGCGGGCCTAAGGCATTTGAGAAACAATTCACAGAAAATTTGACTAAAATTGGCATAGAAAGGAGCTCCATTGTCACTTTTGGATGAATACAATTCTTGTTGTATTATGACTCGTGTTTAATCTACAAGAGCGGGGGGCCAATCCAACTCCACAGCGTCAACATCCAGTGCAACAATATCGACAGGTCGACCAAGTAGTAGACATAAATTGGGCACAGTGCGGTTGAAATCTCCATGGACGAATTCTTTTATATATGTGCCAGCCTGCGTTTTAAGACGCAAAATGAAATGTCCTGGATGATCCGGAAGTAAAGAGGCATTCATCTCATGAACTGTCCTTGGCCTCACAGCCAATGGCCTTCTGTTTAGTTAAGTTTAAAAAGTTGAGACTATATACAATGCTTCGAACGAAAATATTGCAATACCTGTGCAAGACCCGCAAAGGAGTTTTTTGCTTTAAAACAAGATCAATAATGCCATTGATATTATTCAAGTCTTCAGTTGTTAATGTGGAACCATCGAGCGTTACACATAGTGCGCGATATATCTTTGTTTTTTCCTCTTCTCCCTCTTTAAGGACTGATAGTTGCTCTTTAGAAACTATTTGCAAGTCGCGAATTTGTATGGCATCAGTACTCTGATTAATAACGTTTTGCAGCTGTGTTATCTGTTCTTGTGAAAAAACGGGTGTGGCTAAAAGGTGGACTTGGACTTGGACTTCGGGGTACCTATTCGGTGGACTTCAGGCAGTGGACTTGGCCATTTCTGAAGGCCCAAAAAGGTGGATTTAGAGGGCTAAACAGTGGACTTAAGCGTGGACTTAAGTGACTAAACGGTGGACCATGAGGTTGGACAATGAAACATTTTTTTTATTTAAAAAAAACCGGGTGTCAACAGATACAAAGTAATAATAAAATGCGGTTCAGTAAAGTTCATAGGTTAAAAGTAATAGAAAAACAAAACATATGTCATACCGTTGAATCAGAACAAGATGGGCAAGTCCAAATGGACTTGTTTTTTTTTAACATGGAACCACAGGAAAGAGGTATACAAATTCTGTGGTAGTACTCAGAACAGTCTTTACATTGTAACATTTCTTCGTCTTTAGTAATCGCCTTAGTGACCTTAAATTTTTTGGGTCGGCGACATAAACAATAAATTTTTTCGACAATAATATTAATAGGAGCAGGAGGAATCAACGGCACGGAGACGGAATATGGAAAAGGTGTCATTTGGCCGTTTCTTAAACAATGTTTTAAATGGTCTCTCATAACATTAGCATTGAAATCGATTGTTGAAGGGTCTAGGTTGAACAAGAGTGCCGCCACATTCGCTATCGCAAACACACCACAGTCATAACAATTTTTTTGCTGTGACGATGGCAATAAACTTAACTTAACGTTTTGCTCTGTAGTCCTCAAAAGACTTGCGGCGGATGCTTTTACAAAACTGTTGGGCTCGTAATTTAAACTGTCATAAATAGCAATAGTTCCTTCGGGGATAAACGAAAAACCATAAGCAGCTACGGACCAATGTCCACCAGTCTGGCGTCCATTGTGTAGAACTTGAGCCCATATCTTTCCATTTGCCTTTGGATAAGCTACTAAACCATTCTCCAGGTTGTAGAGGCCGCCAACTGCTTCATTTACTTTACGCAGCAGCACTAAACCACCATCAATGTGCTCATCGCTTAGCCATTCTGTTTTCCGCAATGTTTGAATTTGTTCATTGCTCAACGGTCTGTCTTCTCTCGGATCTTTGACCTTTTTCTCTCTCAGCGATCGACCACCGTTAGGGATAGGTAGGACCTTTTCAACAACGTCTGGGGCCTGACTTACATTTTTATAAGGACTAACTATAACAGAACTGGCCTCAACGTTGAGCTGAAGAATCTCTACACTAATTTCTGGAGCTGATCCTGTAGACTCAGTAACTTGCAAACTGGAAGAGACAGGAGAGATAGGATTCAGTGAGTCAGATTTTAACTTTCTTTTTGCACTCAAAATGCGCCGGGTTGGTTTTTTTGGACTACAACTGGAATCAATTGGATTTTCATCTGCCACCAAAGGCGCGTCATCCTTCAAATGGGCAAAATAAAAATTAGATCAATGCCCAGTTGCACATTATTAGCTCTTAGCATATACCTTGTCGCCTGCAGAACAAATGTCCATGTCGGTCTCTTCCGCTAGCCTTTCCAATTGATCTTGGGTGAGGTCTTCATCATCATTCTGCCAGTTAGTAATTTTAGATTATTTCTGTATATGATGGGTAACATAAAGAAGAAAATATTTACAATGATTCCATTCGCCTTTTTCGCGTGCGCCTCTTTATCCAAAACACAAGGTTTTTTCTTTCCGCACTGCTTGTATGGGCGTTTTAGCGCACGTTTTCGCAAAACAGATGTATTACTCCGTGTTCCAGTTGTCCATTCACAGTCGATTGAACGCATTGCGGCCATAAGGTGCGCACATGTCGTCGGAGCAGCGCAGCTGCATTTCGGTTGACGCACACCTTTTTTAAAGAGCGACACGGTATATTTGTCGCCGCTCGACCCCTCTACCATCCAGGCTTGTGCTTCCGGAACAAGGTATATCTTCTTCTCTTCTATGATTTTAATTGCTCTTTCCATAGCACTTTCACTTGGAACGTACACGAATTTTGTAGACGAGGGAATTGTTGTATGATCCGTGGCTGTGTCATTCGATATCTCTACTTGATCGTTCGATGGCGCAAGTTTATCCACGTTAGCCTACAGTAAATAAATTAGTATTTTAAGCTTGGGTACTAGATGCATCAAAGACCTGTACCGAAGTTTCGCCGAAAACTTCCGACCGTGACTTCTTTATACGTTCCAACAGCTGTTCTTGTGTTTCTTGCTTTGGAATTAGTGCACCTTCACTGGGATAGTACTTTGCAAGGTGCTTCCGTAATTTGTAGTCGTCGAGTCCATAATGTCCTCTGGCAATCCGTGCAGAAAAGAATTCCTCTAATCTCAAAAAGGATATAATGATCATGTCAATTGGAAGTTTCTTCCAGTTTTGGAATCTCTTCATGGTGGCGTTAAATGACTCCGACTGGTTTGTTGTGAGTAGAGAGATACCAAACGGAGCAAGAGCCCAAGAGCCCATATTATTCATATCACCATCGATGGAAGCGTCAAAATAATCAGCAAATTTCTAAAGAAAAAATAGAAAATGGTTAATGGACTATTACACTGACCAATATGAATGTTCATGAACATGAATATATAAACGTTTCTAACCTTGTCCCATTTTTTAAATAGAATTCTGCCAGCACAGTCTTATATCCCGCGTCTGATTCTTGATTCAGAAGACGTACAAAGTCGTCTTTATACTTTCTTCTTTGAATTTTGTCCTTGATTCCTAACTCAGTCAGCTTCCTTTTGATATTGGCAAGAGCATGTAGCCAACAGCGAAATCTCTTAAGTTCCGGAAAATTGTTCTTTACTGAATTAACAATGGCCTTTTCTTCGTCGGTAACAAAGACGACATTTTTAGACTTATTCAACTCCGGAATTATTTCCGCCAAACGCATAAAAAAAAAGTTGTGGACAGATTCCCACTTACGTTCATGGATCATAAACATAAGTGGGATAACAGGGGTGTTTTCAAACTCATTTTGTCTGTATGTTAAGACGGATACGAAAAAATCACCCATTTCAAATGTAGTATCGTAAGCCAAACACTGGAATGGCAAGTCTGTTCGATCTAAAAGGCTTTTAAATTCGGCAATTCTGTCTACATAGTTTCAATATAATTAGTTTAAAACAACTATAATTAAACATTAAAACAAGTCATACTTTCTCGAAAACAAATGGTTATTAAAGATGGAGCCAGATGGATGTCTTTCACAAATCCGGTTTCGTGATATAATTCATATAAATTGTAGATACTGTCCGGCGACAAACGCAAGGCCGCGCGGGATGCTTGTAGGGCATTTCGGACTTGCTTGATATTGCGAGGGCCATCAATTCTATGCCGGTCTACCTCGCTTGAGGCATTAGCTACTAACTCGGCAAAAACTTGTACAGGCTGTTTTTCCGTTGGTTCCTTCATCTGTTTCAGCAAGGACGGGGCGCTACGTGTATAAATCTCATCTGGATCGTTGGAATTTCCATGAGAAAAATCCACGACTACTGAGTCATCACCCTCGTACCATATTAAAACTTTGTTCGGAAACAAGGGACACTCTATAGCATGCTTAGCAAAGTCAGTGGTATATTCTTTTGGCCCAACTTGTAATTTGAAGTAGTATCGAAAGCATTCAATGGTGCCGTAAGTTACCTTCTTCCTGGCATTCTGCCTCCATCTCAATCCGTCTGCCCGCCAATTTTGGGCCACGATATCACTAGAACTTTGAAAAATGTACTGAAAACCAGGTTTTGGACGAACAGCAACTACTTCTGAAATCTCTATTCCTGAGTCAAGTTCAAATAGTTTTATACGATCCTGATCGGCATTTCGGGGTTGACGTTTCTTCTTATTTCTCTTCTTCGCGACACAAGAAGCCATCGTGTAAAACAAGTAACGAATCAATGATTTCTAAAATTGAACAGAGAACGCTGAACGCAAGTAGAACACTGACACGTCGTTAGAGGTGTTGAGACACTAGACATAATTAACAAAAAGGTTGGGGGAAGAGTAAAGTAAATTCGTATATCCCCCTTCCCACATTCGAGAAGGTAATTAAGGTATGGGATTACTAAAAAACTATGGGAATTAATAAACTTGTATTGCATAGTTTAATGAATTTATCTCTATCGATATTAAAAAGGCCTTTATTTTTTGTCAGAATCAGAACATTATTTACAAAAAATATTTTCAATTAAATAAATGAAGTCCACGCATCAAGTCCACCTTTTAGTCGAGATAATACGACTATTCAGTGGACCTCAAGGCCCAAGTCCACTGCCTGAAGTCCACCGAATAGGTACCCCGAAGTCCAAGTCCAAGTCCACCTTTTAGCCACACCCTGAAAAAACCACGCGGTGTGGGTCCAACAGCTCTATAGCAAAAGGTCTGCCCTTTCCTAGAGTTCGCACATCCACATCTTCTCGACCAGATGACGCAAACTTGCAATCTAAAGAATGCATCAAACGATAGCTAATTAAATTTCGAAACATTGTGCGCCAGTTGACACACATACTTTCGGTTTTGAAAAACGGCTCAAGATGTTTACAAATCAATTCCTGGATGGATGTATCCATATGTTTTTCCCCTTCAATGAACCATGGCGTTTGACACAAAGTTCTTGAGAATTTTTGATATCGACCTGCGGACGGTTAATAAACTTGACTAACCCACAAATTAGTACTAAACCTAGCATAATATTACCAGCAATGAAGATGGATGCATGCGTACATTGCACCTCACCATAGTGTGAAGTGAACTTTGGAGTTTTCAAGGAATAGGATTTCTGAAAATCTTTTGAGCTTATCACTGATAGTACACTTTGAGCAGCACTCCTTGTAAATATGCCTTCTCGAAACACTCTGGTTTGTCTGTATCTGTGTTTGAACTTTCCAGGGCACATATCCACTCTAGAAAAAGAAGAGAAATGAAGAAAGTACAACTAAAATAAGTACTTAAAAAAATAAATAAGATTGTATAAAAATAATTACAAAGCACTACATTCAGATTCTTCATCTTGGTAAAGTACATTGATCTGAACCTGAAAGGGGGAACTGTTGTACTCCAGTTTTTTTCTTAGTTTTTTCTCCAAAGTTTCTGTATAAACCATTTTCCATACATCCTTCAGAGATGTGACATACTCAATCTTCAGATTGCTGGAGAGAAGTTCTGGAAACTTTTCTGTAAGCAAAAACCATACAGCTTGCTCCCTAAGCATAATTGCAACGGGTAAAGAAACCATACACGAAAATGTGGGGCAATCATAATCAGATTGGAATACCCGCTGGCAAATCTAGATGAGATGGATGGGATACAGAAAAAAAAATTGCATAAACAATTTCTTTGAAATTAATATTTCAAATAACTTACATCATCAATTAAGCTCTCTTGGACAAAATTTTCTTGCACAAGCCCCATGCAAAGAACACATGGGGAGATTTTCAATATCTTCTCTTCTGGTTCCTGCTTAATTTCCTCCACATGTTCCATTATCCAATGTTAAACAAAAATTATTATTTTTATGTGATAAAAAGTGAAATATTTACGACGAATGTATGTTGATACGCGTCTGGTTTTCTTTCTCGAGTAAACCGCACAGCACATCTCCAACATGATCCTAAATCCCGAAGGTATTCTACAATTTGTGGATTGAGGCTTTCAATTGAAGTAGCCGGTGTTGGGGCCATTTTTGATTTGTTTACCAATCTAAATGGGTGCGGGGTTGTCGTATAGAGTAATTGATTCTCCGGTTTCACAACAGCAGAGTCATAGAGATATCTCTATGACTCTGCTGTTGTGCTATGACTCTAACAGCTTTTTAAAAATTATATGTAAAGAGTAAAGTAAGTGCTTTCTGTAAAATAGGTGCTTTCCATTACCAATTCTGTAAGATATTCAAATTTAAATTTCGGTCGCTTTCAATAATGTTCTTGTCATTCTGTATCTTTTAACGAGACCACGAGACTTTCATACATTTAAAGAAGTGAGCAAGCTATATACGGATGGTCAAAACGTAAATAGAACGGATATCAATACATATGAAAATTCCGCATGAAAAATTTTACCTCCGGGCATAGGAAACTATGGAACGCCAAATGACGACATAAATAATACATGCGCAAGCTTCAGTTTTTGGTCTATTAATTTGAATTTTTCCCTCAAATAATACATATTGTATACAGTTTACTACACAATATATTCAAGTAACATTTTTACGAAATATTATATAGTAGACCAAATAATGTGCCGTATGTATTATGCGTGTTCTCACTCCCGCACAAAATAATATATATAGTATATAAGCCGCCATCTAGCGTGCCCTTTTACCCCACTCAAAAGGGAAAACGCCCCCCCCCGAACCCCCAGAAAACCGAAACCAATGCCGACGAGGAGTCTTGTCGCCTGCTGATCACAAGATTCACAACAAAAAAGTAGATTAGCGACTCACAATCCTAGAAGATTTTTTGTGGTACGAATCTCGAATTTTTCTCGAATAGTAATGGCGATTCCCGGACCTTACCACAAAAAATCCTCTCGGGAAAACGCGTGAGCGGCGTTGCCGCTGGCTTGGCAGATAACGGATCCAAATAGGGCGCTTTTGCACCTTCCATTTCAAGAGCGTGTTTATTTCTAATTGGTTAGGTGTGGATTAGACCGCACTGGAAAAAAATGAAATCTTTTCTTCATAATGGAAATTGTGAATCTTGTGATCAGCAGGCGACAAGACTCCTCGTCGGCATTGGTTTCGGACTTCCGGTTTTCTGGCGGTTCGGGTGGGGGGGAACCGATTTCCATTTTGAGTGGGGTAAAAGGGCACGCTAGATGGCGGCTTGTATACTATATACTATTTTCTGCGGAAGTGAGAATATGTATAATACATACAGCACATTATTTGATCTACTATATAATATATCGTAAAATTGTGACTTGTATATATTGTGTAGTAAACTGGTATACAATATGTATAATTTGAGGGAAAAATTCAAATTAATAGACGAAAAACTGAAGCTAGGGCATGTATTATTTAATGTCGTCATTTGGCGTTCCATAGGAAACATATGGAACGCCAAATGACGACATAAATAATACATGCGCTGGCTTCAGTTTTTCGTCTATTAATTTGAATGTTCCCCTCAAATAATACATATTGTATACCAGTTTACTACACAATATATACAAGTCACAATTTTACGAAATATTATAAAGTAGACCAAATAATGTGCCGTATGTATTCTACGTATTCTCACTCCCGCACAAAATAATATATAGTAATACAAACCGCCATCTAGCGTGCCCTTTTACCCCACTCAAAATGGAAATCGCGGTGCCCCCCCCCCTCGAACCGCCAGAAAACCGAAACCAATGCCGACGAGAAGTCTTGTCGCCTGCTGAATACAAAGATTCACAACAACAAAGTAGTTTTTTAAGTAAAATCTCAATTTTTTTATTCGGGGGGTGGGGCATTGAGTGGGGTAAAAGGGCACGCTAGATGGCGGTTTGTATTACTATATATTATTTTGTGTGGGAGTGAAAATATGTATAATACATACGGCACATTATTTGGTCTACTATATAATATTTCGTAAAATTGTGACTTGTATATATTGTGTAGTAAACTGGTATACAATATGTATTATTTGAGGGGAACATTCAAATTAATAGACGAAAAACTGAAGCTAGCGCATGTATTATTTATGTCGTCATTTGGCGTTCCATAGAAACACGACTGGTTGCACATAACTGGCAAATAGCTCCTCTTGGACTTGGGTGGTTCACAAACAGAACCTCCGTAATTATACACCGTGTTCACGTACGACTAATAAGAAACAGAATGGAAAAGATGAGCTGGGAAAATTTAGAATAATTCCATGTTGCTTCTATTTTACTTCATGTTGCGAGAGGTAATAGGATGGGTCATAAGTTTTAAAATGAAATACGACAAAATTTCCGGCAAAAACCTATGGAACGCCAAATGGCCCCCTAAATAATACATGCAGAAATTTTTCCCTTTTGGTCTATTATTTTCATTTTTGACCAAAATAATACACATGCTATTCGCCAATAATGCAAGGTGTATTATCACGTTTTTCCCAATAATACATAATAGCCTAGACTATTCTCGGATTTCCCATTCCGAACCGCAAAAAAACCGCAACCGCCCGCAACTCGATCCCTTCATTTTGCGATCGAGTTTAATAAACTTCCTATGTTAACTTAACTTTATAAAAGAAATTGAAATTAATCGATTTGCAGTTGCCCGGAACTTAGGGATAAATCGAGTTCAAACTTTCCTCCTTTTTTGGCAATATTTACTTTAATTTGCATAAATTTCATAATTAATATAAAAAATTGAAAACCCGCTTGTGGCTGCCGGAACTTGACGACGCAAACAAGGTTTGTTCGTCGTCATGGTGATCGAGTTGCGGTTTTTTGCGGTTCAGGATGGGAAATCCAAGGAATCTGGCCTATTATGTATTATTTTGAAAAACGTGATAATACATCATGTATTATTGGCGAACAGTTTGAGTATTATTTTGATCAAAAACGAAAATAATAGACCAAAAGGGAAATTTTCTGTGTGTATTTTTTAGGGGGCCATTTGGCGTTCCATAAAAACCGGGAAGACAAGACAGCAAGGAAAGTATGGACGATGCCCTCAATCTACTTAGCCATTTATTCGAGCATTGATTGGTTCGAGCAAATTTTAAACTTCAATGTTTAACACATGTGAGTCGTTTCATGTAGCCTACATGCGGCTTTAATTCAAGGTACGTCGCAATTAAAATGTAACTAGTAGCTTGTAAATTCAAATGCCATGTCAGTGACGTCTCAAAAAAGCGCGCATTTTAGATTGCAGCAACAGATGTTTAAAGCTAAGGTACAATAGTTCACCAAAATGGTCAGTATTGCTGTCATCCCGTTACCATATAACTTACCCGTGAGACATATATTTAACACCATTTGAAAGTTTCAAGTTCAATTATATTGATTAATTAAGTACATTTGTAGAGGAAATTCTTTAAAAATTTTGAGTGGTTTACGTCGAAGGATGTTTATTAATTTTTTAATGTGTCCATTTCTTCGATTATTTATATTAAAAATGGTTATCCGACGTTCAGGCCCAAATTGGTTGAAAATAAATTCACATCTTTACTTCCATTTCGTTCTAACCAGGATGTTGTGTTCCAAAATTTACTGAAGAAGACTGTGACTGAAGCTGTGCTATTTAAATTTATGTCAACGTTTTTGTTAAATTTATTTTCTTTTGAAAAACATAACAGGTGGGCAGTGGGAAAAAACTCTAGTAATTCCAGAATGAAAGACAAGTCGCCGCCGCGCTGTGCGCATGAAGTTTATACCGTCTTGCCGACAGCGGCTTAGGTAAATGCATACTACTGCAAACAATAAACTTTAGCTTTCGCTTCGCATATTCCACGTCGCGTTTTCCAACTCAATTTTACCATCTGGCGTAGGAAATCAACCGCGAACGACACTGCACCATATTTCATTCAACTCAACATTTGCAAACATTTTATAGGAACTTTTTCTTTTTATATAATCTGAGTTTGAATTGTGAAAAGTATTTTTATTTATAGATAAACGTATTTCACGCGGACGCGGAAGTAAAGACCGAGTCAAACTATTGTATTCAAACTAACTACAGTGCATATATTAACAAAAGAAAAAAAATAACATAGACTCAGCACAAAATTATTGTTGTTGTGTCTCACAATTTGACATTTTAATGGTACATAAGTATTGGATACAACTTACTATTCTTCGTTCTCATCCTATGACTAGTCTACTTGATGGAGACCGAAGCGACTGACATCACGACACCCTTACATGGCGTAACCTTGGGCTAATATCAAATAGACCCGATGTACCGGTTTCCTCAATGCATATAACATGTATATTCTACTATTCAACAGCCAACCTATCCCAAATTCAGTTTACCCGATAGTTTATCTATTTAAAGATAAACACATAAAATAAATGGTAGCTAAAAGAATCAGTTCAAAAATCAATCAATGGTTATATGTTTTAAAACCAGCTTATAATAGGCTACTATAAGTCTATAACACTAACAAAGCAATTTTTCGTATCAGTTATAATAAGCTCGAAATAAAATTCGATCATCGAGAGAATCCATATTCATACAAAGGAGTGTAGAAATCGTAGATCTCAACAGGTAAAGGATCAAGTCCTCTTTCTTTCAGTGCCATTTGGACGCTTTCAATTGATTTGAGAATGAGTAAATGTTGACTCTCTGTAAAAGGATTCCTGTTTGATACGAGAAAAAAAATGATTGCGCCACTCGAATGGTTTTAGGATAATAAAGAGCCTATAAGAATATATAAAGACTTTCACATTCGTGAAACTCATTGCATAACTCGCAAACATACTTTGGGTAGTTGGTAGGACCAGTTTCACTTCTTTTAAATGTGTTGTGCTGATTATGATCAAGAACGCACTTCAGTCGATCCTTGTTAACATTTGGAATTCCTAGCATCTTAGCTAGCCGTATTAGCTGGGGCCCCGTTTCGCGACGTAATTTCTCGTAGTAAAGCACGCCCCCGCGCTTTAGTCCTCGAATCCAGACTGTTGCTAGCGTCTCCCATGCGGCTATACTGCGGGTGATGAACTGATCCCATGCTAATAAAACAACCACAGCGTGAATTATTATAGTCCAACGTGTGTTTTATTATAGTAATTGGTGGCCAACAATCTCGGCTTAGCGCATCACGTGTTTGAAAAGAATAGTCTTGATTTGTTCACCCCTCGTTATTTCGACTTTCAAGCAAGTAAAATACTTAGTCATCTAGCTTAACATATAGTCACCCATTATACTGCACTGTACGCATAACAAGGGTGCAGAAGAAGTAAACTAGTAAAGTTAATAACATGGCGGTACATTAGAAAATGACTGAAAATTTTGCTCATAACGCTATCTGATTAGTTATTAGCTTACTTTTAAATTAGTGAAAGAATATATTAGGATTTCTTAACATGACTCACTTGAAATCCGACGCGCTCCTATCTTAACTACTCCAAGATTTTGGGAGAACGCTTCAGGTGGTGCCAAGCCAGCCATATTTCCTCCGAAAGCAAAATTTCGATAGGACAATATAGCTTTAAACGGGTTACGAATAACAAGTATGCCATTGCCATGGAATTGTTCGACCTCCTGAGTTCTTCGGGCTTCACCCGTCTTGTTAATATAGGCCAAGTTATAAAGCACAGAGAAGAGAGATAAATCGTGAGTTTTCTGTAATAGTGTGCAATTGCAATCCTTTTTTAATTCGTAGGTACTTCCAGCTATTTAAAAACAGTTGGAATTTATTGATAAGATAAGACAAATTTCAATTTTAAAAATTTCACATCTTATCTAAACAAAATACCTTTCGAATAAAATAATTCATCGCTAGGGTAGACGGTATCTACATAGAATCCAGTTAAGCCCATCAAAAGCATACGAAGCCAGGTATTTCCGCTTCCTGGGAACGATACTAAAACTCGTGGTTCGATAGTGTTTTCATCTAAAAGGTGGACAGTGAACTGGTTGCAGAATGTATCGTTCGACCACAAATCAAGCCAGTTCAGTGTTCTGTTTGGGTCCATAGACGGTGCTGTAATTCCAGGTAAGTATTCTATTTCTTCTGTTACTTTCTGTTGCCGCTTGCTGTTTGCCGTAGCCGGAGATGCGCTTATTTTATCCAAAATTTCTCCTTCCATCAGCGAAGGTTTCAATAAATCGATATTATCTTTGGAAGCCAAATTTTGCACAGGAATGTCCTTGAAATGCATCTTTGACTTTGCCTTAAACAGCATCATGTAACAACAGGAAAAAATTACAATCGTTGAAAAATATTTAAAATAGCGGCGGAAGAGTCGCATTTTTTCAACGTTAATTGACCGAGAATGATTAACACTTGTATATCACTCGGGCACTCAACAGTAGACTGAAAGCCTGTAATAAATGTGTTGAAGAACAAACAAAGTCGCACTGTTTTACCACTCAGATGGAGTTCTAAGACTTCCACTGCCTACAGTTGACACGGAACAACTGACTTTAGTATCCTTCCTCGGAACAAAGAATGCTACACAGAGAGTCAGAGACACGCACGAGGTAGTAGCTTATAGGTCTACACAACATCAGGGGGAGCGCACCGGCTGGAAAAGGAGATGGGCTCGTAAACTGTCACGATATAGCTGTTTTGTGCTTTTACCTCCAGACTTCATTATGGCATTTTCACCACAATGAGCCCATATGTTGTAAGTCTTCTAGATTTTAAACTTACAAGACATACGTTTCGCGTCATTTTTGGGGAGAAACTACGTAGAAATTGGGACTTGAATAAAGGATTTAAAAAAAATAAATTTTCTGTGCATATGGCGTTTCTACTGTATGTATGTTGGCTAATGGATCCAGCCTTTTTACGCACCAAAACTCTCTACTGCACAGCAAAAATTCTGATTCTTCCAGAGAGACATACAATTTTCTACATGTGTCGTAGGCGGATAATAGTTCCACAAGTTTCTACCTTCTGGAAAACAATAGACTGCATTATTTCTTTTGGCTGTATATATAGAGAATGACGAACTTTAACTATACTGACCTTCAAGTTGCTACTCATTTTGTAATTATTTTGTGGTGTACGCGTATATGCCTTAAATATTACTGCTGCACCGCAATTATTAAAATTCCATTTGCGTTTGACTGTATAGTTATTCTGTATTTTTCATGGTTTTTCTGTTCCGGATATAATAATCAAGTTTAATATTATACTTTTATACGTCCACCACTCTTCAAACCACTCTACTTCAATATTTTCCATTGGAATATGCACGGTGTATTCAAGAAAACTGGTCAAACAAGTTCATAGCAACACTGAATCTGATAGGGGAAATTTTAGAGGAAAGTGAGGGCAAGTTCTTAAACAGGTTTTCTTGATCAACATCAACAAAAAGTTGAAGAAGTTGTTTTGTTATAACCTTGAAGAAACTTCTTTTTCCAACTACACGGCGCATCGTCTACGTCTAATTTATTTAACCTTGGTCTGTGATATTTTATGTTAACGGCCCACAAAAGTTTTGCCTTCCTGCCGTCCAGTGAAGTCACTTTGGTTTTGCGCTTTTCCCGGAACTCACAGTCACTATAATAGTACATCCAGCATACGTACGTTTAGTAAATCACCAATTAACTCATTGTCGTTACACAACATACACATTACACAATACACAATTCGTGATCGATTATCATTTAAATATTTAATGCTGGATTTACAAAAATATAAACAGCAGTCTTGCATGGAAATAAAGATTCAAAAGTCGCTTAACATGTTAAAACACAAGCTATTGTATAGTAATTAGTTTTGGCTGGGTTCCTTATCTCTATACCAGTTGCTCATTGCTCGACTAGTTCTTATATTACTCATTTATGTTACCGTACCTAACTTATCTTTACTGCGTACTTGTCAACGGGACGTGCAAGTGTTAAGTTTAGTACCGTAGAGTGGGGCTACTTGCAACAGGCAGGGCTACTTGCAACACCAGAAGGAATTAAAATTTTTGAAATTTTTTTGCAGAATCACATTTTACTAACCCTAAATGAGTTTTGTGTGAAAAATGAATGTCGTAGCATGTAGCAATACCCCAAAAATCGAGAAAAACCTCTGTGTGTCAAGTAGCCCCTTTTTTTGGGGGGCCGCCATTGCCATAAGAAAATGGTTGCCCCACTGGGGCTACTTGCAACACAGCTTTTTTAAATACTCACAGAACTTTTTCTACGATACGATTGCTTTTTACCATATTACCTAAACTATTGCATTACGGGAGTTATCGTTAAAAAACATCACTTTTTTGACAGTTTTTGTTGCAAGTAGCCCCACCCTACGTAGGTGCCTGGTCAACTTTTTTTGCGATAGCGATTGAAATTGTGATGGGTTGAAATCCAAATTTGTATTTAATAAAAGCATGTTCGGATTTTCTATGTTTGCCATAGATACTGCAGATAAATTTTAACGTTAACTTTGTTCTTAGCGTGTTCATGCTGCATGTTCCCTTGATGTTGGAAAAAAAAACAGAAATTTTTCTATCTATAACATCAGACAAAAACCTGTTAAAATAATTAGTACCAACCATTGAATACTGGTTAAT